>VXBP01008420.1:455763-700861 GCA_013400115.1 Rhinopomastus cyanomelas | reverse complement strand
CCCCCCCCCCCCCCGTTCCTGACCCAACTCAGAGCCTGAGGGATCCTGAGAGAGAGCCGTGGGGAGTCGTCGGTGAACGGCTCTGGGGAGAAAACAGCGTAGAGGGGCTTGAGGACAAGGGAGAGGGGACCTGCCAGCACTGCCCCACAGAGGCTGCCCGGGGGGTTGTGGAGTCTCCTTCCCTGGAGACATTTCAAACCCTCCTGGCCATGCTCGTGTGCGACTGGGTCTAGAGGGTCCTGCTGTGGCGGGGGAACGGGACTGGGTGATCTTTCAGTGTCCCTCCCAATCCCTGATGTTCTGGGATTCTGTGTGACAGGGTTTTTAACACCATCAGCGCGACTGTTGTTATTGTTATCATTATTGTTTATTGTTGTTGTTGTCTTCCTCATCATCATCAGTTCCTTTAGTCGCTGTTTGCCCCCCATTGTTGTTGCACACACGAGCACAGCTCCCCAGCCCCTTGAGGCCTCCACAGCTCGTTCCTCCCCTCCCAAAAACCTCCCTAACGTGAGACATAACCCCCTCCGCATCTTCCTGACACGAGCGGGGCTGCCTGAATCTTCATCCGACCCTTAGTGGGAGGGTTCCAGTCCTCGCCGGGAATCGCCGCGGCGTAACCCAGGGCAGCACCGGCCGGGAGCGCGGCGCGCTGCCGAGTGAGGTTTGAATGAAGCGATGAGGGGGGCTAATGTTTCCTTTAGGGACTCCTGCACTCGGAGCTGTCACAACCGATCGCGTACACAGGCGAGGCTGAGGGATGTGAACCTAATCACGCTGATGAAACATCCATCTGAGAGACCAAGAGCAACCAGAAGGGACTCGCTAGGAACACCATTAAATCCTCATCTGGGGAGGAGGAGTCCTCTGCAGGCTTTGGGCTTTTGACTCCTTCACTTCGGAGTCACAGAAAATGCAGCGAAGGGAGAGGAAGTAAAGGAGGGCTGGAGGGAGGGATGGGTGGTTCACCTGCCCGAGAGCCACCTTAACACAAGGAGTGGCGCTTCGTGTATTGACACGGCTCTGCTCAGGGGCACCCAGTGCCAGGACAAGGGGCAGCGGGTGTCAGCTGGAGCAGGGGAGGTTCCACATCAGTGTGAGAAGGACCTTCTTCCCAGTGAGGGTGCCAGAGCCCTGGCAGGGGCTGCCCAGGGGGGTTGTGGAGTCTCCTTCTCTGGAGACGTTTCAGACCTGTGTGGCCATGTTCCTGTGCGACTGGATCTAGGGGATCCTGCTGTGGCAGGGGGATGGGACTGGGTGATCTTTTGGGGTCCCTTCCAGTCCCCGATGTTCTGTGGTTCTGTGTAACTGGGTCTCTGCAGGACAGCATGGGGAGCAAAATGTGAGAGGTGATGCTCAGCCTACTCGGGGACTGGAGATCTGGAGGTTCATCAAATAAAACTACACCACCCCACCCCCCCCCCCCCCCCCCCCCCCCCCGCCCCAGATTCCTTTTCTCAGGGGGTTTTCTCCCGGCCAGGCAAACGAGGCAGCAGCCGAGTGCTCCTCCACCCCGACTCGCTCCAACCAGATTCCACTGGCACCATCCTCTCCACTCGCCTATTAAGATTGTTCTGCTGAGAAGTGCTAATGGGCGCCCATCAGGCTTGAAGGTCGCGGAAGTCCAGAAAGGGCTACAGAAAGACTGTGAGATGGGCCATCACCCCACCTCGGAAGAATCCCGAGGGAGACTAAGTGGATTAACTCTTGATTTTGTCCAACAGCTGCAGCTTTCAGGGGCCTCCATTGTCTCAGCTACGGGGGTTAACAGCCGGGGCAAAGCTTCTGGGTTTATCTTAATTGAAGAGGAAGGGTGGAGGTGTGGGAGGGGTTTCAGCTGCTTCGGGGTTCCTCTTACTGCTGAGAAAGAGAGAGGCTCTTATCTCTCCTCAGCCTTTTCTTTTTAATGCCCGTGCGTTCATTTCACACCTTGTACCAGCTGTCTCCAGAGAAGGAGACTCCAGGACCCCTCTGGGCAGCCCCTGTCAGGGCTCTGGCACCCTCCCTGGGAAGAAGGTCCTTCTCACGCTGATGTGGAACCTCCTCTGCTCCAGCTCACACCCACTGCCCCTTGTCCTGTCACTGGGTGCCCCTGAGCAGAGCCTGGCTCCATCCTCCTGACACCCACCCTTCACACATTGATCAACCCCCATGGGGTCACCCCTCAGGCTCCTTTTTCCCAGCTCCCTCAGCCTCTCCTCAGCAGGGAGATGCTCCCCACCCTCCGTCACCTCTGTGCTGGGCTCTCTCCAGCAGCTCCGTGTCCTTGTGCAACTGAGGGGCCCAGAACTGGCCACAGGATTCCAGACTGCGGATCCCCAGCTGCAGGGGGGCACCTTCTAAACCCCAAGTGGAAACGTAGGGCTCAAGTAGCGGGACCAGGGCGCTGGAGGCACCCAGAGCAAAGTGTGAGTGGACACCCTCGGTGCCCGAGTTCAAAGGGAAGCCAGCCGGTAAAAGTGAAAAACCGCCGGAATGGATCGTGATCTCAGCGGATCGTTGTCTGAACTCGGGTCACCAACCCTCTGGCCACCTTCTTCCTCAGGGAAGAGTTGCCCCTGGCACCGACACAGCTTTTTGCTCTTCTAGGGGGAACCTCCCTCTGTCTTCCTCTTCTCATTGAAATGTCTGTTTGCTCTCTGCACCCTTTCTAGCTGGGAAAACAGCCCTTGCCTTGAGCAAACAGGAGGTCATCACTGTGGCCTGGCTCACCGAGGCAGGGCCAGTGATGAGCTGCAGGGGCAACTACGTGGTTGTTCACTGGCATCTTGCAGTCACTCGGACACTCCAGCCACTGGTACCTGAGGGGAGAGAGCGCTGAGGGCAGGACTGCCTGGGGCCTCTGTGGGCAGTGCAGGCGCCTGCAGAAGTCTCTCCCCCGTTTCAGGAGGACTATGGATGCTCCCAGGAGGAGGTGGCTAATTCTGCTGGTGGGTTAGTGGCCCTAATGATCATGAGCTCTTGTGCCTGTCTCACAGAACTTGCTTCAGCAGATGCATGGAGCTGGATTTTCAGGTCTCTGTGGGTCCTTCAGCAGCTGTAGTTGTTCTCCAGAAAAACAAGTGGAAGTTGTATCTGTATCTTCAAGGCCAGTGGCCTCCTGGCTAGGATCAGTGTGGCCAGCAGCACTAGGGGCATCATCTTCCCCCTGTCCTGGGCACTGGGGAGGCCTCCCCTCGAGTACTGGGGGCAGTGCTGGGCCACTCACCTCAAGAAAGAGACTGGGGCTTGGGCAACCTGTTCCATTGTCTTCCCATGAGTCCCTCTCCAGCCTTTTTGTAGCCCCTTCAGGGCCTGGAAGGCGGCTATCGGGTCCTCCCAGAACCTTCTGCTTCTCTGGGGCCCAGACACAGCCGCCTGCAGCCCGGGCAGCGCTGAGCGCGGCGAGGAGCCTATGACTTGTTCTGGGTGGTCCTGCTGTGGCAGGGGGATGATGATCTTCCGAGGTCCCTTCCCATGCCTAATGCTTCCATGATTCTAGCCGGTGGGGATGCGCTTCCCCGGGGAAGTGGATGCGAGTGGGAGCCGGGCGCAGCGCTGCCCCGGCCCTGCTGCTGCAGGGGCTGTGGGAGTGTGGCTCTGGCAGGGTGCTCCCAGCGAGGGGGTGCCGGGGAGAGCAGGGCTCTTCTGCTCCTGACTCTGATGAGATGAGAGTCAGCCTAGAAGAAGGGGGAAGAGTCTGCTCTCTGATGTTATCGAAGATGCTGCCTTCTTCCTCTAAGAAAGGGAGCTCTCATGTGCTATAGCCCGTGGCCGCTCCCCCGCCAAGACGCATCTCTCCAGCCTGGGGTGAGCAGCTCCCGCGGTCTCTGCAGTCGGCTGGTACATTAACACCTTAGATGTAGGTAGCACAGGGCTGCAAGCAAATGTCTCTGGCTGGTAGGAGCAAATCAGACGCTGCTTTTGCGTGTCACAAGGGATTACTCGGCTTCAGCTCCGCGCCCGTTGGCTTTGCAGAGGCACCTGTGGTGCTCCCGTGGTTAGGGCCAGGAATCTGGCTGGAATCCACTGGCCAGGGCTGTTAGAAAACAGTGAATGTTAGAGCTGGCTTCAGCAGACGCAAGAGGAGTCCAGCACAGAGCTGCAGAGAGGAAGGGGGGTGGTTAGTACATGGAGAGAGGGTCTCCTCCCGCTCTGCTCTGCCCTGGGGAGACCACAGCTGCAGTCTCGTTGCCCTCCGTGTGCTGTGTGGTGGCACCAAGGTGATTTGCTTCACAGCCTTCCCTGGCATGGAGGTCAGACTGATGGGCCTGTAGTCACCAGAATCCTTCTTCCAGCCCTTCTTGTAGACAACTGTCACATTTCCTCAACTGCAGTCAGCTGGGACTTGCCCAGTTAGCCAGGTCTGCTGGTAGATGATGGGAAGTGCCCTGATGAGCACTTCTGCCAGCTCCTGCAGTACCCTTGGATGGATCCAACCCGGCTGCACAACCTTCTCTGCGGCTAAGGAGCACAACAGGGCACGGAGCATTTTCTCCTGCATTATGGGGGCTTCCTTTTCCCCCCTGTCTCTGCCTTTTAGCTGTGAGGGCTGAGCACTCAGCGAACTGGTCTTACTCTTAAAGACCAGTTCCCTGGCTCAGCTGAAGAGTTGCTGAGATGTGGTGCTGGGGGATCTGGTTTAGGGGTGACCGTGTGGAGTAGGGTTGGTGGTTGGACCCGATGATCCCAGGGGTCTTTTCCAAGTTGAGTGATTCTGTGACTCTGTGACTGAGGCAAAGGAGGCCCAGAGCACCTCAGCCTCTCCCTGACCCCTGCTTTGTTGAAACAGTCAGGTTATTACAAGCATTGAAGGCTTTTCCTTTCCACAGCAGGAACTGGGATTGAACTTGAAATTAAAAGAAGAATCAAAGGGAAAGTGCTCACGGTAGTTTCCTTGGCTGCAGCTCCCTGCCTGTGCGGCTGAACCACAGCTGTTCCCCAGAGCCAACGCAGCAGAGCACGTCCTGCTGGGTTCGCTGCGGGCCGGGCTGAGCTCAGGGCAGGGGCAGCTCAGCCCGTCTGTGCGGGGCTGCTGCGCGGCGGCCCCGCGGTGCCGTGTGCGGGACAGCAGTGCCCTCTGGTGCGAGCGAGCCAACGGATGCTGAAGGTCCTGCTAACCCTGCCCTGGCTGCCGGCGGGGCGAGCAAAGGGAGGGCAAAATCCTCCTGCCGCGGCCTTTTCCAGCGGAGCTTCAGCCCCCAGCAGCTGCAGAGCATCGCGCAGTCACAGGCAGCCCCCGGCTGGGAGGGACTTCTGCAGATCGTCGAGTCTCCCCTCCCGCCAGAGCAGGACTTGGCTCGGAAAGGCATCCAGCAGCTCTGCAAAGACTCCAGAGAAGGAGACCTGCATCCTCTGTGGGCGGCCTGTGCCAGGGCGCTGCCAGCCTCGCGCTGAGGTGGAAGGTCCTGTGCTCCAGCTGGGATCCACCGCCCCGCGGTATCCCGGGCACAGGTGAAAAGAGGTTGTCCCTGACACCCAGCCCTGACGAGATCCCCTCTCAGCCTTCTTCTCTCCGCTATAAAAGCCCTCACAAGGCAGCTGCTCCTGTCCCTGCATCGCCCTCGCAGCCTCCGTTGGGCTCTCTCCAGTGGGTCTCTGTCCCTCTTGAACTGGGGAGCCCAGAACCGGACGCGATGCTCCAGGTGAGGTCTCGCCGGGGTGGGATGCGCTTGGCTGAGAGACACGGTGCAAATCCAAGGGCAGCCCCGACGGCGGGGGGACGGGGCGGGGGGCTGTGCCCAGCCGCGCCAGGGCTCCCTCTCGGAGCCGCCGCTCCCTTGTCCTTCCGGCAGAGGGCGGGCGAGGACCTGGCGCCCGCGCAGCCCCGGCTGGAAGCCGACCGGCTGCTCTGTGCATCCCCCGCGAACATCACGTCGGACGCAGCGTTTGCTGTGGAACAGCAAGAAGTCCCCATCCCTGGAGGCGTTGAGAAGTCGCTGAGATGTGGTGGTGTGGGTCTGGCTTAGGGGTGACCTTGTAGGGTGGGTTGGTGGTTGGACTCGGTGATCCTGGGGTTCTTCTCCAGCCTGAGTGATGCTGGGGTTGTGTGACAATCCCGACCTGTCGGTAACCTTGAACCTTCCCAAAGACTCCAGCCCTCAAACGCATTCCTCTAGTTTTCTAAAAGCGTTGTGAGGTTGTCACTGGTTTGTTTCTCCCAGCGTCTTTCCTCTCTGTTCCAGCCACATTGTGCTGGAGTGGGGCCAGAGAAGGGCAGTGACGGTGGGGAGAGCTCTGGGGACGGAGCCCCTGGCTCTGGGGACGAGCCCCTCTGGAGCAGAGGAGTCCAAAAGCTTCTCCAGCCCGTGTGTCCCGTCCCTGAATCATCTTTCTGCTGCAAGTCTGTCACCTCCTGGTGCTCCTGCATGAAGCAGCAGGGTGGCTGGCACTCGGCAGCGGATGCGGCAGCTTCGGCATCGTCGGTGTCTGCCTCGGTGGGTTCCTGTCAGTCATCACTTCTCATCCGGCACCTCGAATGCCGCCACGATGGACACAAAGATCCCGTGCGGGCGCTTGGACCCTCTGTGCTGCCATTCCGGCTGCTCTGGGCTCTCCAGATGCCCCCGGGTGCTCTTTAAGGTGTCGGCACTGCCCCTCGCGCAGCCTGGCCAAGCGGAGCCATCGCAGCGGGTCCAGCAGCACCTACCGAGAGGGTGATGTTCATCGAGCCGGGAAGCGTCGCCCCCAGAGAGCTGGTAACGTGATCGAGGCCTCTTTGCAGCCTCCAGCACATGGCCAGTGCTGGACCCGGAGGCTCCGGAGGTGGGCGACTGGCCGAGCCGGCCCCGGGGACGGGCACCTTTTCCGACTCCTGTCGCACCCGTGACAGTTACTAGGGCAGAATAATGTCCGTGACCTTTGGGTTCCCCCGCTGCCGAGAGGCCGTCTGGCTGCGCGAGCTCCGCAAAGGTCACGGCGCAAACAGGAGCCTCCCCGCCGGGACCCACAGCCCCCGGCGCGAAGGAGAGGCGGCAGCTCCGCAAATGCGGTGACATGCGCCCCGCGGGGCTCGGCGGCGCCGAGGTCGGCAACAGCAGCCTTCCGCTCCTGACCTTTGCGCTCACGGGGATGTTCCTGCCAGGAGTGGGGGTCCTGCTCCGCCGGAGCCGGTGCCAGCTTTGCCTTTGCTTCCCAGGGACCAGCAGGAGGGTGACCCGGTGCTTCGGGGTGGAGAGCGTTTGGATCCGGGTGGGGTGGACGGCCTCCGTCAGAGCCCTGACGAGCTGTAGTGCTGGAGGGTCTTAAAGGGTGGGGCTTGGGCTGGGTGGGCTGTAGAGGGCCCTTCCCATCCCTAATGACTGGATCGGGGGGGGTTCCTGCTGTGGCAGGGGGACTGGGCTGGATGATGTCTCGGGGTCCCTTCCGATCCCCGAGGCTCTGGAGCCTGTGATGCAGCAGAGCCTGGAGGTGAGGGGCTGGTGCAGCTTGGCAGGGACCTGGTGAAAGCTGAGGGCTGGTTGTGCCGCAGGTCCTCTGAGGAGCCTGACTTCAGCAGCTGCCACGAGCACTCTCAGTTCTGGGTCCAGCCCTTCTGGGCGTCAGGTTAGTCAGCAGGGAAACTCGGCCTTCTCCCCCGATAGCCTCTAATTAGCCACCCGTGCCCGTTCCAAGGCCGAGATGCTCTGCTGCCTGGTGCTGCAGAGGGCTCACAGAGGTTAACGCGGCCTCATGGAGAGTGAGCGGTGAGCAACAGCCAACGGCTCTAACACCCCTGTGAGTGGCAGCAGTAGGAGGGAGAGGCTGCGTGACCTGGAGACGGGGGTCTGTCGGGAGCCAGCATCTCCTCTGGCCACAGCCGCTCGGCGTTCTCCTCCGGCCAGAGCCGGTCCACGTTCTCTGGTTCTACCAAGACGTGCTCTTCACAGAAGAGGACTCGGCCAGTTGCTGGTGGCTTGAGGCAGTGAGGGTCAGGCAGAGGGGCCTCTCACCTCACCTCAGCGGGTGATTTTGCTTGACGGACCTTTCCTGCCTCTTGCTCCCGGGCGAGCGAGGACGAGGACGGACCCTCTTTGCTGAGAGCCGCCGGGAGACGCCCCAGAGCAACAAGGAGGTTCTTGTTGTTTGTCTGCGGGCAGCGCTGGGGCTCTGGAACTGATTAAACAAGAGCCACCTCCCGGAGCCAGCGGTTCCCTCAGGTGGCTCTAAAGGGGAGCGAGATTCCCACATCAGAGCTGGGCTCAGCCCTAAGGAGAGCAGAGGATGCCAGGTTATCTCGGCTCCGCCATCTCATGTGTCATAGAGTCGCTGCTCACAGTCTGTGATCTTACTGTGGCATAAACACCAACCATTAGGGGTTGGAAGGGACATCTGGGGGTCATCAAGGCCAAGCATGCCGCTGGAGCAGGATCACAGAACCTGAGAGCGGTCACACAGACACATCTAGGCCAGTCTGAACAGTCTCCAGAGCAGGAGACTCCACAACCCCCGGCAGCCCCTGCCAGGGCTCCGTCACCCTCACTGGGAGGAAGGTCCTTCCCACGTGGAAGGAGGAGCGCACCAAATGCTGAGCGAGCTGGGCAGGTGCAAAGAGCTCCAGACAACCTGCAGAGCAGAGGGTGCAATCAGCCCACGACCTTTGTCTCCAGCAGGCTGCTGGGTCTGTAACTACACAGCGGCGACGTTTGCCTCGCGCTGGCTGCTGGCAAAGGGCAGTGGGAGGAACACCCTGGGGCCAGCCCCAGCCATCTCCATGTTCACCTGCTGCTGCTGACAAACTTTGGGCTCCTGGCTTTTCCCTCTCCCCTCTTCTGTGTCTCGTCCTCGCCTTGACTTGGGGCTGTCTCCCCCCCAAACTGCAGCATCGCGGAGCGTTAGGGGCCGGAATGCGTTTGCTGGGGGGAGAAATCCCCAAGACCCTGTGCCCATCGCCGTGCCCAGCCGAGCGTGGCTGATGTGCAGCCAGGCCAGGGGGCCTTTGCTAACAAAACATGGAACCAGCCAGCCTGGTCTCCTCGGCACCGGGTGATCCTCCGAGGGCCCTGCCAGCCCCCGACGCTCTGCGGCCCTTCCGCTGCCGCTCAGGGAGCTGCCGCGGGGGCCACCCTGGCAAACACAGACACCCTTCAGCTGCGTCTGTCCTGTCCCCATGTCCTGCTCTGATCAGCTTTCACAGCCCTCTCAGCCCCAGGAAAAGCCAAGGGCCAGGTTCTGCATCATCAGCCGCCTCCCCGGCTGCAGGAACATAGGCTGCAGGACGTGGCCTTGGTACCGGCTCCTGGAAACCTCTGTCGAGGGCACATGAAGGGCTCTTTGCCCCCGGGCGGTGGCTGTGCCTCCCTGCTGCCTGAGCGCTGATCCAGGGGGGTCTGGAGGAGGAGGTCTCACAGCTCGGCTGCGGTGAAGACCCCCGGCCACGTTCCTGTGCGACTGGGTCTAGGGGACCCTGCTGTGGCAGGGGATGGGGCTGGGCGATCTTTCGAGGTCCCTTCCAGTCCCTGATGGTTCTGTGGTTCCCAGGCAGACTGTCAGCCCTTTGCAGTGACTGACAGACCGACCGTGTCTGCCCTGTCCTGGTGTTGGCAGGAGGACGCGGCTGTGCCCCTACAATGGGGTGGGATTTAAAGCTTTCAGCTGCTTTTGTTCCCTGTGGAAATGATGGCTCCTGGCCACTGGTGATGCGGCCTCTCGCACAGGACTAGCTAGGGGACTGCTCCGGCTTCGTCTTGACCCAAAGTTCCAGCTGCCCTCTCAGCAGCTGAACGTCCAACATGCAGTGAGAGAAATTAGACCAGCAGAAGGACCTGGTGAACAGGGAGGGGAATGCCAGCCCAGCCTGAAGGGCCTGGCTGCTCCCTGGGTGCCTCTCCCGGCAGACCCGGGCTCTCCTCTCTCGCTGAGCTGAACGACGCTTCCCGGGAGGCTGCGTGGAGGCTGCTCGCTGCTGCACCGCTGCTTGCGGCTACCACCTCCCCGAGTGCTGGCAGCACCCTGGGGTGACGTCGCTTACGGTTGCAGTCAGTACCTTCAGGTGAGGGATGCGACCAGCCCTGCAGCACTGGTCCCCAGACCAGTCCTGCACCTTCCAGCTGGGTGCTTTCTTGGTGACAACTCACTGCTCTGGATGAATTTGGGCTGAAAGAGGGGAGGTTCCGATCAGACCTGAGGAGGAGCAACTGGATCTTAGGGGATCCTGCTGTGGCAGGGGGATGGGACTGGATGGTCTTTCCAGGTCCCTCCTAGTCCCTAATGACTGGATCCGGGGGAGCCTGCTGTGGCAGGGGGATTGGACTGGATGGTCTTTCGAGGTCCTTTCCAATCCCTCATGTCCTGGGATCCAGCTGTCGCACCCCGGCTTCAGCTAACGGGGATTATTTACAGCAACAGTTAATTACAGAGCACGATGCTGTTACCAGGGATGATGAAACTCGGGCAACTGTCTGCTGAACAAAGAGCCTTGTGGGTTCTTTGTTTCACTTGCTTTGTTCCTGCCTTTCTTCACACTGCCAGTGTGCAAAATCCAGAGAGGATCTCCCNAGCAGCTCTGTGTCCTTCTGGAGCTGAGGGGTCCAGGACTGGACACACAATTCCAGCTGAGGTCTCAGCAGGGCACAGCAGAGGGGGAGGAGAACCTCTCTGGATCTGGTAGCCACCCCGGTCCTGACCCACCGCAGGCCCTCAGGTAGCTGACGGCCGCTCATGCAATTCCTGCCAGCCAGGAGCTCTGATGTGAAGGGGGCTCCTTGCTGCAAGGGCAGCCCTTCCTCGTTCTGGTCCGAGGAGCAGGAACAAAGCTCTGTGTGCGCTGCCCTGTCTCTTGGGGGATGACGCGTGGGCAGCCCCTGCTCTGAACCGGACGGGGCTTTGATGCAAGTTTGCGGCGGCGGCGCGGCCGTGCGAAGCGGTGGATCAACTGCTCTGACGTGGGACGCCTCTGACCAGACAGCTTCCCCGAGGTGGTGGCCCAGCACAGAGCCAGAGGCAATCAAGGTGAGAACCGAAGCGCCGCCTTCTCTCGTGTGCAGACGCAGGCTCCTGGAGCGGCCGGGGTCAGGATGGACCTCAGAGCTCATCCAGCTCCAACCCTCACAGCAAAAAATTGGTTCCTCATGGCCAACCTCAACCTCCCCTGTTCAAGCCTGGAACCCTTTCCTCTTGCCCCCTGGCTACCACCCCTGCCAAAGCCCTCCCCCAGCTTTCTTGCAGCCCCCTTCCTTCAGAGACTGGGAAGCTGCTGGAAGGTCCCCCGGGAGCCTCCTCTACTCCAGGCTGGACACCCCCACCTTGCTCAGCCTGTCCTCAGAGGGGAGGTGCTGCAGCCCTCTGAGCACTGGAGCTGCTCTCCTCTGGGCACCTTTGGGAGCTCCGTGTCCTTCTGACACTGGGGGCTGCAGAACTGGACCCAGTGCTGTGGGTGGGGTCTGACCAGGGCAGGGCAGAGGGGGAGAATCCCTCCCTTGGCTGACTGTCCCTGCAGCCCAGGGCTCGCCTGCGTGGACCCAGCAGGAAAGGAAGAGGAGCCCGTGGCTGGTCAGGGGAGTCTTCCCAAAGCGAAGCAGGAAGAAAAAAGCTGGACTGAAGCTTTGACCAGGAGTTCTTAAACAACATCTGTGGCAGTGAAGCGGGGCCAGTAGGATAACGTGAGTGGCAAACACTTCACGTGCAGCGATCAGTGACCACGGGGCAGGTTCCAGCCCCGCAGAGCTCTGTGCGATGCAGGCTCCGGCTGCCGGGGCGCAGCCGTGTACTTTGGTACCGCGGCAAGCGCCGGTCGATCGCTGCTCGCCCAAGCACAGAGGGGCTGTCGTGCTCAGGCTGCTGCCAAATCATCCCGGCCGGCTGCCTGATGGGTTTATGGCTGTCGCAGGTCTTGGCCACATGATTAAAAGCCACCTCTGACACTAAAAAGTAGAGCAGGTCCTGGCCTGCGGCTGTGTAGCGGGTTCAACCCAGGACTACCGGCCTCGACTGGGTCTCTTTGGGTCTGTGATTCCAGTCCCTCAACATGACGACGGATCACAAAGCTCCTGAGCACTAATCCCAGAACATCAGGGGTTGGAAGGGACCTCAAGAGATCAGCCAGTGCCATCCCCCTGCCACGACAGGATCCCCCAGATCCAGTCACACAGGAACAGTCCAGGAGGGTTTGAAAAGTCTCCACAGAAGGAGACTCCACAACCCCCCTGGGCAGCCCCTGCCAGGGCTCTGGCACCCTCAACAGGAAGAAGGTCCATCTCAGATTGATGTGGAACCTCCTCTGCTCCAGCTCACACCCAGTGCTCTTTGTCCTGTCACTGGGTGCCCCTGAGCAGAGCCTGGCTCCATCCTCCTGACTCCCGCCCTTCACATGTTGATCAACATTAATGGGGTCACCCCTCGGTCTCCTTTTCACATCTGGAGAGGTCAGCACTTGAGGTTTTTTGTTTGTAGACTCTCACAGGAGGAAATCCTGGCTACGGAGGGACCCTACAGCAGCCAGAAACATCCAGTGACTCTTGCTCCAGCTCTGAGACACAGCCGAGTTTGTCATCTGTGGCACAATGTTGTCCTCTGTTGATGAAACACTTTCATCTGCTCTGAGTCTTCTCCAGAAGTGCTGTTGTCAGAGACATTTGATTTTAACTGGAGACTGAGGGAGAGCCAGATGTGCGCCGGGGGGTTGAGTCCCCACCCCTGGATGTGTTGAAAAGTCACTTAGATGGTGTTGAGTCACCTGGTTAGGGTGAACTTGCAGAGTGGGGTTGGTGGTTGGACTCGGTCGTCTCGGGGGGCTTTCCCAAGCTGAACATCATTCTGGCTCTAGAAGGGATGTTTCCTAAACGACCGCAGCCCTTGCAGTCTGCCCTTGCTAGCGCGGAGCTCTTTGGGGAGCTGCTCTGAGCTCTGCTCCTGGGCAAAGGCAGCTTTCCTGCGGCCAAACGCCGGAGCTGCCCGCCAAGCTTTATTTTTATCTGCAGTTCTCCTGGCCAGCTCTGAAGCCTGTGTTTGGCGTCTGGTTCCCCTCTACAGTCCCTGTCTCTGGGCTGCGTTGCCCTTTGCCGAGCGTGGGGTTCACGCCGGGGTCTGGGTGGGCGAGGTCAATGCTAACGGGCTGCTGTGGAACCTCACTTAGAAGCCTGAAGCAGGTCACGTCCTGGATCGGAAGGTCTGGGCAGAGCTTTGCTGAACCTGTGTTACTGTGGGATGAGTGACTGTTGTCAGTAGGGCTTGTCTGTCCTTCACGTGAAAGCGCGAGGGTGGAGAGCAAACCTCCCGTGACGTCCAGTGCAGTGGTCACACTGCTTTGGAGGACCTCAGGCCAAACCCAGGGGCCCTGGGCTGGACAGTCTCTTGAGGTCCCTCCCAGTCTCTAATGACTGGATCTAGGGTGTCCTGCAGTGTCAGGGGCACTGGGCTGGGTGGTCTTTCCAGGTCACTTCCAGTCCCTGTTGTTCTGCGATTCTGTGGGCTGCTGAATTCAGGTGAAGTCAGACCCGAAGCCCTCAGACCTCCAGCTCGAGATCTGAAGCTCTCAAACCCAACTTCTCCATAACTGGAAGTTCGGGGCCTCGACGTCCACCAGGGATGCGGCTCTGAGAACCTTGCCAAAAACAACTCGGTGCTGTGGGACCACGAGGGAAACCTCAGCTCTTCAGCAGCAGAGGGGACATCCTGCAAGATCGTTGCCACTGGTTTGCCTGAGCTGAAGCTCTGCCAGCTACTGCTCCTGGAAGGACCACAGTCCCAGGCACAGTCGCGCCGGGTGTGCCAGGGCACCTCGTGTCGAGGTTGTTCTTTCAGTGGCGGCTTGTGCTCTGCTTCTGCCCGCCACCTGCTCAGGCTCAGCCAAGACCTGACCCCAGCACAGCCTTCGGGGTGTGGTGGCGACCGCTCCCCCGCAATGGGCTCCACGCAGCTCGCCTCGCCTCATCCCAAGGTACGTGTCACAGCGACCTGGAGTGGACTCCTGCCAAGTCACCGACGTGACGGCATCGCCGAGCCGTGCGGGTCAGGAGCTCTGGGCAGGGCCGCGTCTGCCTGCGGTGCCAGCCGGCCGCGTGTGCTCTCGCTGTTCCTTCCAGGACACTGATCTGAGCAACAGGGAGGTATTTTAATCTGCAGACTGATCTGTCCCTGCCACTGCCTTCACTGAACAGAAAGGACTGTTCACTGGTCACCAGTCAGCTCTTCTTGCCCGTGCTCAGAGCCTTTGGTGTCCCACGGCTGGGCTCCAAAGCCAGCGTGACCTGGACAGGCTGGAGAGTTGGGCAAAGAGCAGCCTAACCAGGTTCAACAGGAGCAAGTGGAGGGTCCTGCCCCTGGGCAGGACCAAGCCCAGGCATCGGTGCAGCCTAGGGGTAGACCCGTTGGAGAGTAGCCCCGAGTTCCAGAAGACAGCGAGCCAACCGCAAGTCAGCAGTGGGCCCAGGTTGCCAAGAAGGCCTTTAGTGGGGTGCATTAACAAGTGTGCTGAAGCCATCTCTGGAGTACTGTGTCCAGTTCTGGGCTCCCCAGTTCAAGAGAGACAGGGAACCACTGGAGAGCATCCAGCAGAGGACAGTGAAGACCTCTGAGGGGTCTGCAGCACCTCTCGAACAAGGAAAGGTTGAGAGAGCTGAGACTGCTTAGTCTTGAGGAGAACGAGAGGAGAACTTATCCACATCCGCTATAAAGATCTGCAGGGTGGCTGTAGGGAGGATGGGGTGACAGGACACGGAACACTGGGCACAGGCTGGAACACAGGAAGGTTCCTTTAGAAGTAAGGGAAATCTTCTTTACTGCGAGGGTGACAGCCCTGCCGCAGGCTGCCCAGAGGGGCTGCGGAGTCTCTGCTCCGGAGATACTCAGGCCCCACCTGGATGCAGCCCAGTGCAAGGTGCTCTGGGCACCCTGCTTTGGCTGGGGGGTTGGAGTGATGGTCCCTTCCAGATCCCGAGAAGCCTGCTAAGCCTCCTGCTGGTAGGCAGCAGGAAAGGTCTGGTCTGACTCCGCAGCCAGGTTTACATTTTAGTCCGAGGGCTCTGCAGAGCCTCCTTTTATAGCACTCAGAGCTCAGCACGCTGCGTGCTGCGGCACGCATTCTTTTCCTCTGCTGCTGCTAAAGCTACGGGTAGCACCAGCAGCTCTCCTTGCTGCGTTTGGGAGGGCTTGTCAGAGACCAACGCTCGTTCCGGTTCCCTTGCCTTGATCTGTTTCTTCAGGTGACCCATCTAGACCACCGCGTCCAGAATACAGGCTGGCACCGGGCCGGCGGTGAAGTCACCAGTGTTTTCTGCTTGGCCCTTCTGAGCCATTTGGAGTCGACGTGCCGTGTTCACAATCAGGCCCAAAGTGGCCCAGGGTGCTTCCTGGCTGTGGTGGAGCTGGGTGGCTTCTCTGTCCCGCTGGTGCATGGCAACCGGTTGCATTTACAGTATTGGAGCTTCGCTGACATCTCAGCAGAGGAGCCCTGGGCAAATGAAGAACCTTCTCGTCAGGCCAGACAGGGAATTCAGGCTGGAATGAAGGGCCATAGCATAGAATCATGGAATCATAGAATCCTCATGGCTGGAAGGGACCTCCACATCTGCAAGCCCAGCCCTCAGCCCAACAGCTTCCTAACCCCTGCACCATGGCCTCAAGTGCGCCAGCTACTTGGTTTTCAAACCCCTCCAGGGATGGGGACTCCACCACCTTCCTGGGCAGCTGTTCCAGTGCCCAGCCACTCTCTCAGCAAAGAACTTCTCTCTAAGATCCGATCTAACCCTCCCCTGATGCAATTTGAGGCCATTTCCCCTGGTCCTATCATCAGTGATTTGGGAGAAGAGCCCAGCAGCAGCCTGGCTACAACCTCCTGTGAGGGAGCTGTGGAGAGCAGGGAGGTCTCCTCTCAGCCGCCTCTTCTCTAGACTAAACAGCCCCAACTCTCTCCATCTGTGACACTGTGATCTCTCCTCATCAGATTGATTCTCCAGGCTCTCCCTCAGCTTCGCTGCCCCCCCTCTGCCCCGGCTCCAGCCCCTCGATGTCTCCCTTGTCTTGAGGTGCCCACAACCGGACACAGCCCCGACAGCAGTGCCGCTGCCTCTCTCGGTCGGGCAGCGCCGGCAGCTCCGCCGCTCCCACCTCCCCCGCGCCGAGGCTCGGCCACGCTCAGCCGCGGCTGATGGGCCGGGGGCGCGGGCACCGGCGGCCGCACCGCCCGCATCGCGCCAGCCCGAGGGCCGTGGGCGGGCCGGGGCGGTGACGCGCCGGGCGCGGCGCTCGGTCTCTCGGTCCCATTGGGCGGCGGCGCTGCCGCTCAGGCGCGGGGCGGGGCCGAGGGTGGGGCCGTGGGCGGGGCCGCGGCGGTTTGGGCTCTGCTGCCGGCGCCGCGGAGCAGTCGCGTCCCGAGGGCATCGGAGCCGCCCGTTTCGCCCAGCAGTCGCAGCTCCGGCTCCCGCTCAGCTGTCCGCCTCTCGTTCGCGCCCCCTACTCTCCCGGGCGGTGTCGGCGGGGCTGCGATGGAAGAAGAGCGGGCGGGGGAGCAGATGAGACCGCTGCTCACCACGGTAACGCGGATGGGGTGCGGAGCGGGGCGGGGGTGTGGGGCCGCACAAAGGGCCGCGGCGGTGCCCGCGTTGTGCTCGGGGTAGTCCCGCTCCGCCGTGCTCGGGCTGCGTGTTGGGGGACCCTTCTCTGGCCCCCACCTTTCGGACGGGCGAAAGGACGCGGGAGAGCCGCGGGGCTGCGCGGCCGCTCCCGCCGGGGCGCCGGCCTCGTGCACGCGGCCGTTCCCTCTCCCCTCCCCTCAGCGCTTCTCCCCCTCTCTCCCTCCCTCCGTCCTCGCCTCCTCCCGGGGTGCGGCGGGGCCGCAGCCTTTGTTCCGCCGCTCTGCTCCGCCGGGTGACTCCAGCCGCCCCGTCCCCACCGGCCTTTGTGAGAGCTCCGTGAGGCAGCTCTGTGAGGCTCCTCCGCCGGCGGTGGGCGGCGCGGCCGGCCTGGCCTCCCCTCTCTGCCCTCCTCTCCCCTCGCCCCCGGCCCCGCTCGCTGACGAGTTCCTGGGCGAGGGAGGGGCGCGCACACATGGCCGCAGCTCCGTGCCCGCAGCTCCCTGCCCGCAGGCCTCCCGCGCAGGGCGGCGGCAGCGTTGCCGGGGGGAGATGGATGGAGAAGTTGGGGCCCCGGGGTCGCTTCCTCCCCGGGCCGGCGGCTCAGCGGAGCAGACGTGTGTGTGTGGCCGCACTTCCTGTGCTACTGCAAAATGCATGTGGTTCCACGGTTGTAATTTCCCCTCCCTCCCTTCGGATGACTCAAGGTCTGGATTTCGTTAATGAGCCTCCGAGCCCTTTCTCTCTTCAGGGCCTCTTCCGAAAAGGTTGGTGGTGCTTGCGCGGCGACTCTTTTTTCCAGCGCCCGGAGAGGACGGGGTGCAGTCGGGGACACAAAGAAGAGAGAGAGAGGCAGAGGCAGCGGGTGGGCTCGCAGGGGCTTGCTGCTGCTCTTCCAGGAGAGACTGGGGTCGCCTTTGGTAGAACTGGCCGTGGAACGACGTGCTGCTTTCCTATGACATCGGGGTGTTTAGCGAGTCCTCCCTTTGTCCTGGCAGCAGGGCTGATAACCGAGTGCTCCGGAGGGGCCCGAGCCTTCTCGGTTTCTAGGGTTGGTACAGCCCGTGTTTGTTTGCTTCGGAAACCGAGCGATGTGCTCCCCTCCATGCGGGGCCTCTCGCTCTGAGAGATGGAGGGGCTGGAGCGGGTCCAGCAGAGCAGTGAGGCTGGGGAACGGACTGGAGGGAGAGGCTGAAGAGGAGACTCGGGGGGACCTTCTCCCTCTCTCCAGCTCCCTGAAGGGAGGTTGTAGTCGGGTGGGGGTTGGGCTCTTCTCCCAGGTAACCAGGACAAGAGGGCAGAGCCTGAAGCTGCACCAGGGGAGGGTGAGGTTGGACGTTAGGAAGCCCTTCTTCAGGGAAAGGGTGATCACAGCCTGGACTGGACTTCCCAGGACAGTGGGGGAGTCCCCATCATCCGTGGAGGTGTTGAAGGGCAGCCTGGCTGTGGCCCTTAGTGCCCTGGTGTGGCCACTGGGGTGATGTTAGGTCGTGGGCAGTGCTGGATGAGGGCTCTCCCAACCTCAGTAACTCTGTGGCTCTGTAGAGGCCACCTTTCTGCTGGCAGGCCTTGCTGAAGATGCGGATGTGGACACAGCTTCTACAGAAATGAGTGTCTTAGTGAGATGGAAGGATTTAGTAAGATGTTTGAGAGGGATCTGAGAACTTAAGTGCTATGGCTTAAAAATGCAGTGTGGTTGAGTGCAGAAGTCCTTAGTGCTTCATTTTCTTCTGTTAGTGTTGGAAATCAGGTGGTTCTGTGTTTATTGTTAGATAGGCAGTAAGTAAACGGCTTCTTGTATGGAGGAGAACCTTTGTCAGTCAACAACCACCCACCTCCGCCCTGATTTGTTTAATCGAAAGTAAAAAGTACCCTTTACCCTGGCTTGTTTTGTATTTGAGGCCTGTTCTTCAGTTTGGAGAATCATCGTGTGTGAGGACATTGGTGTTTAGAGGAGACTGCTTGGTGGCAATGTGCACGTGAAAATCGGAGAGAGGAGTCCAGAGCAGAGCCACGCAGATGGTGAAGGGAGGGGAGCACCTCCGTGATGAGGAAAGGCTGAGGGAGCTGGGTCAGTTTTTAAACACCTCCAGCGATGCAGATTCCACCACCTCCTGGGGCAGCCTGTTCCAGGGCCCAGCCACTCTCTCAGCAAAGAATGTCTTCCCAAGATCCAGTGTAAACCTCCCCTGACACAACTTGAGGCCATTTCCTCCTGTCCTATCATTAGGAATTTGGGAGAAGAGCCCAGCAGCAGCCTGGCTACAAGCTCCTGTGAGGGAGCTGTGGAGAGCAGTGAGGTCTCCTCTCAGCCTCCTCTTTTCTAGACTCAATGACCCCAGTTCCCTCAGGTGCTCCTCACAGGGCCTGTTCTCCAGCCCTCTCCCAAGCCTTGTTGCTCTTCTCTGGCCCGTCTCCAGCCCCTCAATGTCCCTCTGAAACTGTGGTGCCCAAAACCGGACCCAGTACTCAAGGTGTGGTCTCACAAGAGCAAAGCACAGGGGAGTGTACTCAACTCAAGACTTCCTGAGGCTCTTGCTCATGGCATCCTTCCAATGCTTGTCCAGCCTCCCCTCAAGTCCACAGAACCTTCCTGGGTTTACATCACACAGCAAATATACCTGTGACTGCCCAGTGCTCAGTGAAGAACCACCTCCTTTGGCTGCTTCTGCTCCTAGTGCCCAACTCTGTGGGTCTCCCGTCTTCACCTGCTGTCTCTATGTATTACAGAGCTTTAGCAAACCATCTCCACCAGTCTGTTCAACCACTTCTCCTGTCTTGTTGCCCTTCAGTGACCCTTCTCCCAACAGTAACGCACCTTTTCGAAGCTGAGGGGCAGAGCACCGTGCAGTTACACAAGGTGAGAAGAGAACCACAGATGTACACCGTTGCCTTCTGCCTGTTGTGTTCTCTACACATCCCAGGTGTTCTGGTCCTGACTTGCCCTCTGGCTGTAAATACTGTACCGAGTGTTGCACAGTCACAGAGCATTAGAGATCGGAAGGGACCTCAAAAGATCATCCAGATCCAATCCCCCTGCCACAGCAGGTCCCCTGGATCCCGTCGCACAGGGATGGTGGTCCTTACTGGACCGCTTTCGTTTCTTCATAAAAGCTGCGGGTGGCATCGAGCGGAAAGGATCTTGCAGTTCTGCCCCTACGTGTTTTGCAGGTAATATCTCCAAAACACTCTGTCTTAGGACAAACAGTTTGCTCCAGTGTTTGATACCACTTGATGTGCAGCATGAGATGCCCACAAGGCAGCAGATCAGGCAGTGTGGCTGAGCAATGGCTTTCTGTGTGTCTGTCTTTCCACAAAACAAATGTGTGCTTGTCACTCGTGTGCAGTTGATGAACTGAGAGGGGCACAATTCCAGGCTTACCCTGCTGGCTTTCCTAGCCAAGCGTTACAGCAATGTGCTCTGTCGTATCGTGCTGAATAGGGCGTTGGTGTCCTTGTGCTGCCTCTGAAGGGGCTGTGTGGTTGGTACCACTTTGCTAACAGCTGCGTGTGGACGTTATCAGGTGGGTTTTATACTTCCCTGCTATAGGGTCTCCACGGAGCCTTGTCTGCTCCAGGCTGAACAGTCTCAGTTCCTTAGCCTGTCCTCACAGGAGAGGTGCTTTCTGATCATCCTCGTGGCCTCCTCTGGGCTCACTCCAACAGCCCTCCTTGTACTGGGGGACTCCAGAAGTGGATGTAGGACTCTGGGTGAGGTCTCACAAGGGCGGAGGGGGAGAACCACCTCCTGGGCCTGGTGGTGATGCTTGTTTCGGTGCAGCCCAGGATGCAGTTGTCCTCGCGTGCTGCCAGCTCAAGCTGAGCCGCTCACCTGCAGATGCTAGATCACAGAATCGTTAGGGATCATGCTGTAGAAATCAAATAGTGGGAAGTATTTTGTGTGCTTCTGTGGCAGCGAGTGCGTGCCAGGGCTGTGAAATACGTCGTGCCTGTACGCCGGAGCCTTTTCCAGTTCACACAGGAAGCTCCAGCTGATGTTCTCCCTTTATGGCAGGACAAGGCTAACCGAGGGCGTGTTTGAAGTCTGCCGGGTACTCTCCTCCCGCGCTAGTTCGTGGCATCTGGCTGAACACATGTTCCTACCAGTTCAAGCAGTACAGGTCTGTTGGTGTGACGGTGCCCTGTCTAGAGCTGGCTGCGCTGGAGAGAGCGGGTCCTGGCCCAGGAGAAGGCTGCTGCAGCCAGCAGATGGAGCCAGTTTAATTGGCTACTGGCTGAGTTTGGGGCACTGTGCCTGTTGGTCCTTTCGGGCGTTTTGTCCCTAGAGCCTGGCTCCAGATGTTGTACTGGACAGTCTGGATGAGCTTTTGACTTGAGCCCCGGAAAGGCTGTTCGCCTGAACTGTGATTTAGGCTCTCCTGCTCCAGTGCCTTCAGCAAAGTTGGCCCAAAGCTGTGTGATGGAATGGCTGTCCTGTTTGGGTGTCCTGGCACGAGCGGTCTGATTCCAGCAGTGCTGGGATGCTTCAGAACCTCAACACCCCTGGCTTGTTACTTCTGGCAAGTCCCACTTCTGCGGAAGTATTTGCTGTGGCATCTCATATCCTTGTTCAGCTTCTGCTTTCCTACAGGGTGTGCTTGTGTTTTGCTTAGAGTTTGACTCTGCCCTTGCATTTGCATTCGGTAACGTAGCTGCTGGCCCTGCTTTCCCCCTGCTCCTGCAGCTCTTTTGCACTGAAGATTGTTTTCTAATGAAGAGTGGAGCCGTGCTCTGATCTTCATGGTGAACTTTCCTAGCAGAAAAGGATCTAGGGGCTCTAACTGACAGCTGGCTGAGCAGGAGCCAGCAGGGTGCCCAGGTGACCAAGAGGGCCAGCGGCATCCTGGCCTGCATCAGGAACTGTGTGTCCAGCAGGAGTAGGGAGGGGATTGTCCCCCTGCACTCAGCACTGGGGAGGCCGCATCTTGAGTGCTGGGGCCAGGTTTGGGCACCTCAGTACAGGGGAGACATTGAGGGGCTGGAGTCAGAGCAGAGGAGGGCAACAAAGCTGGAGAAGGGCCTGGAGAATCAGTCTGATGGGGAGTGATGGAGAGAGTTGGGGCTGGTTAGTTGAAGGAAGAGGAGGCTGAGGGGAGACCTCATCACTCTCCACAGCTACCTGAAAGGACCCCGCAGAGATGTTGGTGCTGGGCTCTTCTCACAGGGAATTAGTGACAGAAGCAGAGGGAAGGGCTTCAGTCCTCAACAGGGGAGGGTTAGATTGGCCATCAGGAAGAAATTCTTCCCAGAGACAGTGTTCAGGGACTGGACTGGGCTGCCCAGGGTGGGGGTTGAGTCCCATCCCTGGATGTTTTTAGAAGTAACTTAGATGTGGTGTTGGGGGATCTGGTTTAGGGGTGACCTTGTACAGTAGGGTTAATGATTTGACTCGATGATCCCGGGGTCTTTTCCAACCTGAATGATTCTATGATTCTGTGACTATTGTTTTTGATGAACCTAATGAAGGGTAGGACTGTGTTCTAGCCTTCGTTGTGAGCTGTCAGTACATGACATTTGGTGAGGTGGAAGTGTGTCATGTACTAGCCTAGACTCCTGCCGTGAGAGATTCCTGTGTCATGATTTCTTGTGACTCAGTTGTTGTTTGTCTCCTTGCTCCATCTCTTTTGAGGCCCAGACTTTCTACAAGCCATGCAGAGTGAGCCCTGCTGTTTTCCGCGAGACGATGTTGTGCTGGAAGTCATCTGGACTCCTCTTGTCGGCAGCGTGACTAAGGCAGCGTCCTGAAATACCCACGTATTTTTAAACTTGAAGCAGACTCCAGGTGTTGTTGTTGGGTGGGTTTTTTCCCTCGTTAAAACAGAGTCTGGAGTAGATGTTTCCAGATTTGGCACAGCGTTGTCAAACCACTGCCCTGAGTTTAGTTTCTGGAGTCCGAGTCCCAAACAAACTGGAGCTTTCTATGGATACAGCGTGTGGGCTGCACAGAGGAGGGGCGAGTTACAAAGCAGCATCCTCTGCCCCTCCACTGCCTGATTTGTGTTGGACTTCTGCTCTTTGACCTGCTCTGCCCTTGTGCAGTGCAGCTGAACTACCGAGGGTCTGTGGGCTGAGCTCTGCTGAGGACGTGAATGAAAACGTGAGCTCCCTTTCAGCTGTGTGCCCAGTGGGGGCCCTGTGTGTGGTTGTGGACAGCACGTCTTGAAAAACTACGCTGGTTCCTCTGCATTTTCCATGACTAATGTCTACTAAATATACACTGTTGGTGTCTTGACTGGGATCTATTTTGGGATGAGGAAAAAGGCAGTTAAGTGATTTGTAAATGCCTGGGTTCTGGCAGGGGCAGTGATATCGATTATGCTTTGCCAGAACAGAAATTCAATGAAAAATGCTGCATCTGAACCCTGGCTGGTTCACTGGGACAGTGTGATAGGACTGAAGGCTGGGGAGTGTCTGAGCAGGCTGCTTGCTTTGTAGAGCTTCCAGTAAAGAGCAGAAAGAGGTTACAACAAAGCTGTGTTCATAGAGGTGTAGGCTCTTCTCAGCATCATCTAATGATGGGACAGGGGGCAGCAGGTGTGAGCTGGAACAGAGGAGGTTCCCCATCAATCTGAGAAGGACCCACCTGGGCATGTTCCTGTGGGACTGCATGATCTTTTGAGGTCCCTTCCAGTCCCTAACGCTCTGTGATTGTGATTCTCTATTTATATTTAAAGAAAAAAGAGAAATTCTCTATTTATATTTAAAGAAAAAACTGCAAAGTTTGTATTTGGTGAGTATTTGAAACTGGTGAGTTTTCCCCACCCCCCCTTGAGCTTGTAGCGCCCTGTTGTGAGGACCCGCTATTATGTAAGTGCGTGCCCTGCTTTGACACGTCAGACGTACTTCCAGACAGACTTCATGCACAAAAAAGGAAGGGAGAGACCTCTTTGTGAAAACCCACAGCTGGTGTTAGCATTGGGGCCGATTCTTCATTCGAGATGTCAAGTGGCTGTGCCCTGCCAGCCAAGGCTTTTCGGCCCGTTTATATACGAACAGAGAGCATCTGATAATTCTTTTATCTGATCATTGTTATGACCCACTCATGGAAGTGAGAAAACCCAGGAGTAGCAGAGAGCCTCTTCTTTTTCTGGCTTGTTTTTTATTAACATTGTTGGGCTTCTGAAAAGTCCCTGCAGAGGTGCTGGTGCTGGGCTCTGCTCGCAGGTCATTGGCGACAGCAGCAGAGGGAAGGGCTTCAAGCTTCAACAGGGGAGGGTTAGATTGGACTTGAAGAAGAAATTCTTCCTGGAGGGAGTGGTCAGGTCCTGGGATGGGCTGCCCAGGGTGGGGGGCGAGTCCTCATCCCTGGATGGGTTGCAAAGTCGCTGGGATGTGGTGTTGGGGGTTCTGGTTTGGGGATGACCTTGCAGAGTGGGGTTCGTGGTTGGACTGGATGATCCCGGGGGTCTTTTCCAAGCTGAATGATTCTGTGACCTTGTAGAGTAGGGTTGATGGCTGGGCTCGATTTTCCCGAGGGTCTCTACTAACCTGAATGGTTCTATGATTCTATAATATGCCAATGATCCAGGCAAATGAAGGCTCTATCATTAGAATCATAGAATCATTAGGGATTGGAAGGGACCTCGAAGATCATCTAGTCCAGTCCCCATTAGAGCAGTGGGGAGCTGATTAGAGATTGAAGTATTTCCTGTTCAGGTGTTTCTTTACATACTGCTTTTGGCTGCAGGGGGTGAAGTTTAAATATTACTGCTCCTAACTGTTGTTTCATCAAACACTTTGGACAATTGAACACGAATTCTCTGGGGGGATTGGACTGGGTGATCTTCCACGGTGCCCTCCAGGCCCTAATGTTCTGTGATTCCGTGTCAGCCCGAGGCAGAAAAAAGCCCCCGGGAGTCTTCTAATGATGAGTGCTGGGTTTGGTGGCTGCGGGGGTTTGGCTGGCAGCCTTCTGGTGGAGATGTTCCTGCCCCAGAGAGCACACTGGAACGCTTGAAGTTTTGTTCAAGCAGCCTAACGAAGGCATCAGCCAACCCTCTGCAATCAGGTGTAGTAACACAGCCCCGGGGCTGTGGGTTCTGCCTGTTTGTGTTTCATCTGACGCAGAACAGCCGTTCTGGGTAGATGGCTTCTCTGCAGAGCTGATACTGTCAGACACTCTGAATTCTGCTTTCTGAGTCACGAGTCACTTTTTTCCTTGGTTTCTCAAATTTCTGTGGTCTTTGTAGAAAATTCATTTGGTGTCTGGCTGTTGGTTGCTGCTGTCTGGATCATTCCAGCTCTGAAACCTTCCTACTGGCTGTGCGACACATGTTAACGCTGGTCGTGAAAGTCTGCTTTGCTCTCTACAGCTACTGGAAAGGAGGGCGTAGAGAGGCAGGGGTTGGTCTGTTCTGCTTAGCGGCCAGTGGTAGACAAGAGGAGGGGAAGTGGCCTTCAGCTGCACCAGGGGAGGCTCAGGTTGGATGTCTGGAGGAAGGTCTTCCTTGAAAGGGTTGTCAGGCCCTGGAACAGCTGCTCAGACAGGGTGCTGGAGGTGCTGAGGAGAAGGGTAGCTGTTGTGCTGGGAGCCAGGTGCTGATGGGGCTGGGAGAAGGTTGGGTTTGACTTGGTCTAGGTGATCCTGCTGTGGCAGGAGGATTGGACTAGGTGATCTTTCGAGGTCCCCTCCAATCCCTAGTGTTCTGTGATTCTGTGACTTGATGATCCTGAAGGTCTCCCCCAGCTGAAATCATTCCATGATCTGTCCTCAGTTCACGTTGCTGGAAGGGCTTTGCCTTAGCTCTCCAGTGCGGACAATGTCCTTCTGTAACTCGTCTTAACGTTCACTTTACTGTGTTTTTGACCTAATTCATCCCGCTAACCGAGAGAAAACAAACCCGTGGTGTTCCTAAGGACATCTTAAAGCTGCTGAATGTCTGTTCAAGTTGAGGCAGAGAATGCAGGAGGAGAGTTAGTATCTCGAGGCATGACTGGATATGTTAGAGCTCCTAGGGCTGGTTCCAGTTGCCGTGGTTGCGTCTGGGGGAGCGCGAGTCTGCCGTAAGCTTCCTCTGCAAGTTGAAATTCGCCTTTTGAGACAGTCGTGGCAGTAGAATGTTTGTAGGTGGACTTTGTGCAAGGCTAGATAATTGTCTGGCTCGCAGAAGTCGGCGTGAGAGCCCAATCGCTCTACGTCCCCTGTGCGTTCTCTAGTTCCACTGGAAGTCAGGCTCTCCGTGAGCTGGCAACACGCAGATTAAGCTGCGTGGGGCTGTGGTCTGACAGGGAGTTCAGCAGAAGACCAGTAACTTACATGGCTGATTCCAAAATGATTGCCTTCTGGACTGTGTGGGTCTGCTTCCCACAGAGCACCTTGTGAGTAGCTGTTGGCTGGTTAGGACTCCCCTGTGAACTCGGGTGTTGATGCTCTCCACACGAAATCGCAGAGCATTAGGGATTGGAAGGGACCTCCAAAGATTGTCCAGTCCCATCCCCCTGCCACAGCAGGATCCCCTGAATCCAGTCACACAGGAACAGTCCAGGTGGGTTTGAAATGTCTCCAGAGAAGGAGACTCCACAGCCCCCTGGGCAGCCTCTGCCAGGGCTCTGGCACCCTCACTGGGAAGAAGTTCTAGTTAGAGATGTCTCTTCTTGTTGTAGAGGGGTTGGCTAGATGCCCTTTGGAGGTCTCTTCCAACACATTCTGTGATTCTTACTGATGTTTTGAGGTCCCTTCCAGTCCCTTCTGTGATTAAGGTGGCCGTAGCTTCCCTCTGCAAGTCTCCCTCAGATCTGTTTCCTTTTCCTTCTTGGGGAAGGAGAGGTGTTAATGGAGAGCATCTGTCATTCATCTGGCCCAGCTGTAACCCCTGACAGTTGGACCAAGCGGTTTCTGTTTTGAAAGGGGACTTGAAAAAGTTTCCATCTGTTTGGAAAGAACCCTTGTTTATGTTTTAGGGTTGGATGTCTCAGCAGGGCTCCGCGTGTGCCGTCCTCTGCTCTCTGTTGTTTTTTCCCTGAATAAATAAATCTTCAGAGTGCTTGGCACTTTGTGTTGTCGGGGTTGTTTTGTTGTTTAGGTTTTGTTTCCTCCCTCCTCCCCTACAGACCAAGTGACTGTTAACTAGGAAACTACAGACTGGAATGAGATTTCAGTGAACTGCTCTGGAGAGGTTTGGGGGTCTTCACATCTCGCTGCTGAGGAAAGGCTGAGGGAGCTCGGTCTCTTGAGCTTAGAGAAAAGGAGAGGGGTGACCCCAATAACGCTGATAAATGTGGGAAGGGTGGGTGTCAGGAGGACGGAGCCAGGCTCCGCCCAGGGGCATCCAATGACAGGACAAGGGGCAGTGGGTGTGAGCTGGAACAGAGGAGCTTCCCCATCAATGTCAGAAGGTGAGGGTGCCAGAGCCTGGCAGGGGCTGCCCAGGGCTGAATGATTCTGTGAAGCTCAGAGTTTGATCAGAGTAGAGGCTGCATTTTTCTAGTGTTGGCTCAAGCAAGGAGAATCACGGCCACTCACACCCGAAGCAGAGCCATCTCCTTCTCCTGGGAGGCAGGACATTGGCTGTACCCAGCAGCAGGTTGTTTTACCTCCTCCGCAGGAGGGAAACATACGAAGGGTTTTCCAGTCAAGCCCTATCTGGCTCGTGTTGAAAACGCGGAGCTGCCCCGGCGTGAGCGCTCGGCGAAGCGCCGATAACGCAGCTCTAAACACGCTCGGCGACGTTTGACTTGCGGACCGAGGCGCAGCCGTGCCTGCGTTCCGCGGTGCTAATGAGCTGGGCTATGTATAACCGGGAGCTGCTGCCGGTGCAGAAAATGTGAACTCTGGGGCTGCGTTTCACTCCTTTTTTGGTGCGCTCCGGGCTGGAATCGCCGGCATGCCTCCTTGCCCGTTGCGCTCTTGTGTAACCGTCAGGCTGGGAGTAGCCGTGACCGCCGGCCTGGGAGAGGACAGAGCGGCGGGGGAGCGGCTTCCCACAGTCCATCTGTGCCGAGCGGAGCAGGCTGAGGCGCTCGTGTGCGCGCAGCCTCGGGAGCAGCCTCCGGAGCTTCACGGCAGGGGCTGCTGCAAGGACGCTCTCCGCGCCTGCACGTCCGCATGGAACGAGCTTCTCCAGGGAAGAAGATGCAGCCTGTGCGTAAATACCGGCTGGGGGCGGCTGGCTGTTGGGTCTTGGAGCAGTGCTGCCTGAGGTCAGGCAGTTGGGGAGGAGAGGTGGGGCGGGCGTGCTGGTACGGTCGCCAAAGTGGAGGTTTCTGTGCTAGGGCAGGTGTTCGTGATGCAGTTAGAACTGCTGATCGTGGTGACTGGGGCTGGAATTGCTGATCGTAGCGACTGGCTTAGTTCAGAAGGAGCAGGAGGGTACTACCAGCTTTTGAGACTGCTGAGTGGCTTGGGGTGGGGGGTTCAGTCTCACTGGAATTACTTTGAGAGACTTTTCTCAGCCTGAAGGTTATCAGCTGTGGCCCAGAGTCGTTCTGTGCCAGTCCGCGAGGGAGGTGTCTGGTGAAGAATCGTGGACCTGCCTGTTGATCATTGCTTCTTACCGAAGAGAACTCGACGCGCTGTGTAACCGAGGTCGCGTGTTCCTGGAGGCAGCGTTTCCCCCAGATTCCCGGGGCACGCTCCGCTTGGGAGGGTTTGTGCTACACACAAGCTGTTGCTTAGCTCTGAGTGGTCTGTCACTGCCGTCTGACCGCGGGGCACTGCGGTAGGGATTGCTCCTCCACAGCAGCCTGGAGGCGAGAATCTGGGGGAGTTCTCCTGGAGCTTTGAAGAACCCAGAGTTATTTTGTGTGAATGCAGCAGCTGCTGGATTCTTTTTCCTTGTGCAGGCTTACGAACAGTTTCCTTTAGCCGCCATAAAATGCGTCTGAGTGCAGGGGACAGGTTTTTCAGGGTCTCTGTAGTACAGTGATGGGGTTTTAATTGTCATTGTGCTGGAACTTTCAGCTGTGGACACACAAATCTGTGAGGGATGAGTATTCCTAGGAGCTCTGGGGGCACTGGCTAGAAGCTGTGTGCGTGGGGGGGACTGGCTGTAAGGATTCTCCTACATTTCCTACCTGTAACTGAGAAGAAATCGGTGTAGACATTGCAGTACTTGAGCTGTGAATTTTTGGGATGAATGGCAGTGCTGTGAGGATGGCTGCGATGTTGGATCCTCAGCTCGGTGTCTCCTGCTGGACTGATGACACTAGCTGCATGATGGCAGATGTTCACGGTTGCTGGAAACTTGTGCTGGATTCGGACTGATTTCTAACGTTAAGGACATACTTGTTGCCTGCAGGCATGATTTGAGGTTGATCTTGCTGTGCCTTCCTCGTGTTTTAACCCCTTTGGTTTGGCTGGTGGCTGTGGTGGCGTCACCAGTCGCTGTCACAGAATCACATTAGGGATTGGAAGGGGCCTAGAGAGATCATCCAGTGCAGTCCCCCTGCCAGAGCAGGATGGAATCACAGAACATTAGGGACTGGAAGATCTGTAACCACTCTCTTGTCAGTATTAATCTTTCCCTTTGATTTTTCACTTGGCCTTGTATTTTATTTGGAGTGTTCACCATCCCAGCAGCGAGCTCCTGATGTTTTCCTGGGACGTGTCTGACCTCGCGGGTTGTGTCGCGCATCATCGCAGCAGCCAAGGCAGCGCCTGAGGAACCACCTAAGTCACGTGATTCTAAAACATTAGACATTGAACTGTGCAGGAAACAAGACAGTAACATGTTCAGAAATGCTTCTGTCCCAACGTAGTGGTGGCTTAGGGCTTTTCGGGGCTGGCTGTGTGTGTGTTTGCCGTAGGGGGTCTGATGTGTGTTGTCCAAGTGACAGCTCTTGTGTTTGCCGCAGGTTTTCTAGAAGCGGATTGATCAGATGTATTTAGTAGGGCAAGCTGAGCAGTTAATTAGAGGATTAGGAGGCTGGGAACACTCCTCTAAGCATTCCTGACCCCTTCCAGTGCAGCCATGGCTTTACTGCTGCTGAGGCTCTGCGTGCTGCTTTGATTAGAACCGTAGAATCACAGAATGGCCAGGGTTGGAAGGGACCTTAAAGGACCTTCCAACCCTCTGCACTGGCGCCTTCCCTAGAGCAGGTTGCTCAGGGCCCCAGACCACCTACCCTTGAACACTGCCAGGGATGGATGGGGCAGCCACAGCTGCCTGGGGCAGCCTGTTCCAGCATCTCAGCACCCTCCCAGCAAAGAATTGGTTCATGTCCAACCTCCATCTCCCCTCCTCAAGTCTGGAACCCTTCCTCCTTGTCCTCTGGCTACCACCCATGTCAAAAGCCCTCCCGCACTTTCTAGTAGCCCCCTTTCTTCAGAGTTTGGGAAGCTGCTGGGAGGTCACCTGGGAGCCTCCTCCAGGCTGAACAATCCCACCTTGCTCAGCCTGTGCTCAGAGAGGAGGTGCTCCAGCCCTCTGAGCACTGGAGCTGCTCTCCTCTGGGCATGTCCCAGGAGCTCTGTGTCCTCCTGATGTTGGGGACTGCAGCACTGGACCCAGGACTGCAGGTGGGGTCTCAGCAGAAGGGGAGAATCCCCTCCCTTGACTGACTGTCCCTGCTTCTTTTGGTGGATGTGAGCATAGGCCTGTAAAATAGGAATTTTATAGCCACAAGTAAAACTCGGGAGGAAAAGAGGCGAGTGGTGGTGACCCCAAACCCCTTGAGCCGTGCCGGAGTGTCTCACGTAGCGCTGAAGCAATTCCCAGTGCTGGGAGCAGAGGGAGGGATAAAATAAACCTGGAAAGCAGCTGTTCCTGTGCAGATGAGCTCATAGCACGTAGAGCCAAGGGGGAACCCATCGATATGGCAGATGGGTTCCTATTTTAAACCTGGCCAGTGTTGTGTTTGTGAGTTATTGTTATTAATTTTACTCTCCTCTGTGTATATTTAGAGGGCAAGGACAGCTAAAAATTGTGGGCTGGCAAAACGAGACGGGGCCCGTTTGTCCTGGTGCGCTGTCCCTTGGCCGTGAGGCTGACGTGCTTGATTTAGAGCTGGTAGTGTTTCAGCAGCTTGGCAGCTCCTGGAGCTCTGCTGTTGCCGTGTTGGAGCAGGAGTGTCCCCAGCAACTGCTTCGCCTGCGTTTGCAGGGCTGCGCGCTCCGTCCAGCTAAAGAGTGCTTAATAGGCCCAGTGACACCCTCAGTTACTGCTGCTGAGAAGTAGTAGTAGGATTCTTCACATCCTGGCTGTCCTTCAAGGAGGCAGTAAACAGAAATGCCTGCCCTCCTGCCCACCATGGGCTCATCTTACCTCTGCTTTAAAAGCAGAGTCAGTCTGACAGAAGTAAAACGGGCTGCCCAGGGCAATGTGGAGTCTCCTTCTCTGGAGACGTTTCAAACCTGCCTGGCCACGTTCCTGTGCAACCGGATCTAGGGGATCCCGATGGGGCAGGGGGACTGGACTGGATGATCTTTCAGGGTCCCTTGCAATCCCCAATGTTCTGTGATTGTGTGAAGGAACTCGGGAAGGGCTTTCTGACGCTGTCCACCTGCAGGAGAAACTGAGAGCAACACTTCGGAGTCACAGACCTTAGGGCTTGGAAAGGACCTTGAAAGGTCATCCTGCCAGGGCTCTGTCACCCTCACCATGAAGAACTTCCTTCTTGTATTTATGTGGAACCTCCTCTGTTCCAACTCACACCCAGAGCCCTTTGGGTGTCCCTGAGCAGAGCCTGGCTCCATCCTCCTGACACCCACCCTTTCCATATTTATCAACATTCATGGGGTCACCCCATAGTCTCCTTTTTGCCCTCAGCCTTTCTCTCAGCAGGGAGATGTTCTGCTGAAGAACTTTGGGCTGAGAGGCCGTAGAGAAGGAGCCAAGGCACATTGACTTAGCGAAGCGAGGTTCTAGACGCCGGCCTCAGACTGTTCTCAATGGATTTGAGAATCATTACTCGTAAATTCCAGAGCGCTCTGCCTACCCATACTGGTTATTTTTGTGACCACTGCCTTCCACCAGCGTGAGTTAGTTGGACTGCGTTTCGGGTCCCGTACAGACCAGCGGTTCCTGGAAGCGGCTCCTCGGTGACGCCTTGGCCGCGCGCCCTTCTGCAGCCCGCCGTGTGCGTGCGGCTGCGCGAGGCCGGGTGAGGTGCATGGTGAGAAGAGGTCATGCAGACGACGGGGGAACATTCCCTTCACGTTCAGCACTCGGGGATCGTGTTTGTACCAGTGCACTACATGGCAGCCAGCACTTGCTGCTGGAGCTTGACGTCTTAATTCTTGCAGACTTGTCCTGGGTGGTCCATGTGCTTCAGGACTGACCTTTCAAGAACCATGAGGCAATAACATTTTGCAGGTGAAAATTCTGTAGAACTGAAGGGAAATGCTTGAGGATGTCAGTAAGAGATGTGTAAACACTGCTGGAGACTTGCTTGTCTGCTGAGAGGAGGAATTGACTCTTCTCCCGGACCGAGAAGAGAGATCTGAAACCCAGAGGTGGCCAGAAACCTCCTGCTACTATTGTGTTAGGGCAGAGTGTCGGAAGGGCACAGAGGTGCCAGAGAAGGGCAGAGAGGCTGGAGGACAGGCCCTGTAGAGAGCAGCTGAGGGAACTGGGGTCATTGAGTCTGGAGAAGAGGAGGCTGAGAGGAGACCTCACTGCTCTCCACAGCTCCCTCACAGGAGCTTGTAGCCAGGCTGCTGCTGGGCTCTTCTCCCAAATCACTAATGATAAGACAAGAGGAAGTGGCCTCCAGTTGCAGCAGGGGAGGTTTAGATTGGATCTTGGGATGACGTTCTTTTCTGAGAGAGTGGTTGGGCCCTGGCACAGGCTGCCCAGGGAGGTGGTGGAGTCCCCCTCCGTGGAGGTGTTTGAAAACTGAGTAGCTGGAGCCCTTGAGGCCATGGTCTAGGGGTTCAGGAGCTGCTGGGCTGAGGGCTGGGCTGGATGCTCCTGGAGGTCCTTCCCAGCCAGGAGGGGGCTATGATTTTAAAAGCTTGTCTAGCCTGCAGCACTTGAAAAGGGGCTTCATCTTCGTGTTGGCGCACCTTGGACCATGGAGGTGTGTTCCAGCACCTGTAGGCTCCTCTGAACGCTGCAGGGTGTGTGATTTTTCTCCTAGTACTGTGAGTAACCTGGAGAGGGTCCTTCCTGTGTCACTGAGCTCTGTGTCTGGCAGACTTGCCTGTGTCCTAAATGGACTGTTTGGGGATGGAGGGTGGTGAATGTGGGGGAGTTGGGAGCAGGATGTTTCTGCACTCTGCGGCCGTGACCGTGAAGCTAATTGTGGAGAAGTTGTTGTCGCAGTAGTTTTCCTCAGACAAGGTGTTTTCTCTCCAAGACGCTTCATTTAGAGGGTTTGAACGACTCGTTTTGCCTCTGTTCTGAGTTTTCTGGTTGCGGGTGGGATTGGTGCATTTCTGTGGCTCTGGGCTGCGCGGCGCTCCTGCAGCTCGCCGTGCCGTTGAGACAGACTGGGAAATGGTTCAGCGCTAGGTTCTCGCCGGTGCGGTTAGATCTTTTGTCGTAGTGGTGCTTCAGAGGATTGCAGACTTCCGCTTTCAGTGCTTCTGCTTGGAGCTCTCCTGGCTGTTGAGTTAGCACAGAGGGTCAGGGGTTGGGAGGGACCTGCACAGATCATCAAGTCCAACCCCCTGCCAGAGCAGGACCAACATGGGGGCGGATCCCTCAGAAAGGCTCCAGAGGAGGAGACTCCACAGCCTCCCTGGGCAGCCTGTCCCAGTGGAAGGCTCTTGGAGTGGAACGTTCTGATCTTGGATAAAGTGAAATCAGGAGCACTGCAGGAGGAGACCGGGTGGAGTCTGCTCTTGATTTGCACCTCTGCTTTCCCTTCACTGCCAGGGTACTGCTCTCGTGAAGAGTGGAACGGGTAGGTTTTCACTCACGCTTCCTTTCTCAATCATCAAGAGGTGAATCGTCTCCTAGAAAATGTGAAACAAGCTTCAGGGCTGTAGAGGATATTCAGGAGGTGGTTCTGTGTAAGTGATAACTTGTGTCTTGTTTCTTCCAGGGTCACGATGAAGAAGCCGTTGTGGACATGGGCAAAACCAGCTCTACTATCAACACAAACTTCGAGAAGGAGGAACTAGAGAGTAAGTCTGTGCTGCTTTGCTTGACATGGCGCCTTTTCCCTGTGGGATCAAAAGGCACTGTTCCTTCGGGTGCAACCAGAATCACTAAAAGGAGTCGGATCTTTAGAGCAACCATAAAGTTCTGGGGATAAAACGTGAGCGCCAGCAGCAGAGGACGAGAGCTGTGTGTCTGCTGACAAACACCCGCTGCTGTTCAGAGAAGCAGAAGAAACACTTGGTGGCTCTGTAAAGCCCTACAAGGAAAGCTGTCCTCTGGCATTGTATAGGTTTGAGAAAGGAAGGCTGGTGGCAAGATCTGGGCGTGGGTACAATCAAAACTTGGGGGACAGAAGCTCTTGGGAAGGTGGTTGTTGTGTTCTCTGAAAGTTAAGCCTCCTTGTCAGTGTGAAGATGCACTTGAAGTACTGCGGGTCTGAGCAGGTAACAGGGTTTCTGTTTCTGTCGCGACCTGCAGGGTCTGCAGTGAGTTAACCCTATGGGCTCCTGTCAGTCTGATGGGGAGGGGCTGAGGGAGCTGGGGCTCTTGAGCCTGGAGAAGAGAGACTCAGGGGGGACCTTCTCCATTGCTCCAGCTCCCTGAAGGGTGGGGGTCAGACTCTTCTCCCAGGCACCAGTGCTAGGACGAGAGAGCAGGGCCTGAAGCTGCCAGGGGAGGGTTAGGTAGGATGTTAGGAAGCCCTTCCTCAGGGAAAGGGCGAGGACTGGCCTGTCTGGGGCAGTGGTGGAGTCCCCATCGTACCTGGAGGTGTTGAAGGGCAGCCTGGCTGTGGCCCTTAGTGCCCTGGTGTGGCTGCTGGGGTGATGTCAGGTCCTGAGCTGGGCTGGATGAGCTCAGAGGACTTCGCCAGCCTGAATAATTCTGTGATTCATTTGACACCAGGACCCTGCATTTATCAACAAAAGTGGCACCAAGTTAGTTTTGTACAGCAAATGCAAAATGGGCTCCTTTGTGTGAGAGAGAGTTCCGCGCTGACTTCGAGGAGGAGTTGGCTTGTGCTGAAGACTCGCTGGGTGCTGTTTCATGAAGCCAGAGGAAAAGGCGAGGGAGAAGCAGTGTTACTTACTCCCTTTTCACACAGTGTGCACAGGCTCAGGTAACATCCACGTGATGCCTGAAGACTGTCAGCGTAATTGGTGTTTCCTAGTAGTTCTGATTCTTACTGCTTCCAAACACTGCAGAACCTTTGTGGCAGCAGTTTCTTGCTGAGAGAAGTCGCCTCAACACCACTAGTCCTGGGGAGAAGTGTCTGGGTGGAAAAGGACCTGGTGACAGCTAGCTGAACAGGAGCCAGCAGTGCACCCAGTGGCCAGGAAAGCTGAGGGCATCTTGACCTGCACCAGAGGTAGTGTGGCCAGCAAGAGTAGGGAAGTGATTGTACCCCTGTACGTGGCACAACTGGGGTTGTGTTCAGTTTTGGGCACCTCAATACCTTGAGGTGCTGGAGTGGGTCCAAAGATGAGCAATGAAGCGGGTGAAGGGTCTGGAGGACAGCTGTTATGAGAAAAAGCTGAGGAAGCTGGGATTGTTTAGCCTCAGAAGGAAGAGGCTGAGGAGAGACCATGTCACACTCTACAACTAGCTGAAAGGAGGTTGTAGAGAGGCTAGAGATGATCTCCCAAGTTGCAAGTGATAGGACTAGGGGGAATGGCCTCAAGTTGCATCAGGGGAGGTTTAGACTGGATCTGAGGAAGAAGTTCTTTGCTGAGAGAGTGGTTGGACCCTGGAACAGGCTGCCCATGGAGGTGGTAGAGTCACGGTCCCTGGAGACATTCAAAAACCATGTAAGTCTATCCCTTGGAACAGGGCTGAGTGCGCAGGGTGGGCTTGGGTTGATGGTTGAACTTGATAATCTTGAAAGTTTCTTCCAAGTTCAAGGCTTCTGTGATTACCAGTGATTTTTATGCTGCCCAGGGTGGAGCGGTTAACATCCAGAGCTCGTGTGTGTGTGCAGCGCTGAACTGAACAGTCCAAAGTTTACTTAAGCAGGTAGTCGGTTTGGGTTTCCACAGGAGCTCTCTGGCACCGTGTTCTCGCCAGCGATGTCCTCAGGTTTTACTGAGGCACAGAGCATCAGGGGTTGGAAGGGACCTCCAGAGATCGTCCAGTCCCCCACCACATTCACACCACCTAATCCTGATTTCGTGACTCCTTTGCAGGATCCTTTAACTCTTCAGAGCCATGTGGCCAAAACTAGACAGCGCTCATCCAGATGTACTGCCTCAGTTTATGGAACCCCATTGCTGATTTATAGGAGCAGCCTTCATCAGTGAGCACCTGCGTTGGTGTAAAAGCTGTCACAGGAGAGGAGACCTCCTCGCTGTGCTAGCTGCGCCGTCTTGGCTTTCCTGTGGTGGCTCCTTGGGAGTAACCCAGTGTCTGTGTGATGGGGCTGGCCGACACAGAGGTTACACAAAGGATTAGTAAGAACTAATAGGGTCACAAAAGAGCTGGGAAGGGGAATAAGGTCATCAAGTAACATTTCTGCAGGCACCTGATGTTGGAAGGAATGGATGGAAAGAGGGCCAAATGCCGAAGGGGAAGTAGGTGTCGGAGTTTGGGTGTCCCAAGCTCTCCAGTCTGCTCACAGAGGCAGGAGAAGGATGGCACACACCTGGTGTGGCCGTGTTCAGGCCAGGAGGGCCGGGCACGGGCCACTTGCTTCATAACTCCCTTCATGTAGGAAAGCACTGGGTGGGGAGCGTGGAGTGCGGCTGTGGGCAGCTGGAGCCCTACTAAATAAAGGCCCTGCTCTTCGCTGGAGCTGCAAGGTCCTGCTTTGCAATAACAAGTGTCGGTTTACGAAAGAGCTAGAAAGGGGAATAACATCCTAAAATAACGTTTTTAGGAGCACCTGATGTTCTGAGCTGGCTGCCAGGCCCCTGGAGCTGCAGCGAATGAGAACAGTGACAGAGCGAGGCAGGAGCTGGGAGTTGGGCAAGACCGGGGACAGCAGAGGTCTTTTGTGGCCGCTCGTGAAAGGTGTTTTCTGCCAAGAACCTTTTCGAGGGAGGCTTTCTTCAGCATGAGTTAGTGGGGTTGGTGTGATGCTACCAGGGGCTCCTGGGTTTGGCTGAACTGGCCTTGGGTGGGTGCCAATGGCCCAAGCACCAGCTAGCTTTTGAGGAGAGGCCGACAGGCAATGGAATGATCTTGCTCAATAGAAGGGATTGACTGAACCCCCAGCCATGAAGAAGAAAAGAAACCCCCCAATAGAAGGGATTGACTGAACCCCCAGCCATGAAGAAGAAAAGAAACCCCCCAAAAGTACAAGAGGAGAGCGTCCTGAGGAGAGTGGGAGCCGCTGCTGCGTCGGTGCTTGGTGTCAGAGCTAGGGCCCTGGGAAAAGGCCTGTACTTCAGGCAGAGGGGGATGCAACCACCTCCTCCATCCCGGAGACTCGACGACCTCCTCACGAGTTGCGCAGCAGGGTCTGTGGAGGCTGGTTCCTCTGACTGTCCCTGGTCGGCGAACTCCTCACCGTGTCTGCTGACGTCGGTTCTCCTTGCGCTGTCTTGGGCTGGAGAACTTCTTGCAGCTTAGCAGAAGGGACTTGGGATGGAAGGCAGGGAGCAGGGACTGTCTTCTGTTCTGGGAGTGGAGCCGATGTAAATTTGAGTCTGGAGTTAGACCAACCACGTGATGGAGACACGTAGCCAACTCCTAACATTTACGTTTGTCTCCTGCTGATAAGGACCTTAAGTAGTAAATGCTGTAGGTGGATTTGAAGAGCTAAGCTTGGATAAAGTCAGGTTGGGTTAAAATGAACAACTGTCTCTTGAGCTCCAGGTTGCTAAATTTAGTGTCAGTCAGACTCCTAATTCTGTGGATCACTGGTTTAAGGTAAGTCTGTCACAGGCTTTACTTGAGCGTGGTGCTGGTACCGACGTGTGTGTGAGCAGCTCTGAAGGTCACGCAGTCGCGCCTTTCACTGGCACCAGTAGTAGCAACTCGGAGTCACGGAGCTGCTGAGGCTGGAGAAGCCCCCTGAGCTCAGCCAGCCCAGCCCTGCACCAAGGACATTGGAAAATGCTGATAATCTAGTGTGTGTGTGTGTGGACTAGGTGTGTGAATGGCTCTCCGTAGTCACAGCTCCTGGGACTGGCTTGTCTTGCAGAAATCTGCTTAATGGACATTTCTTCTCCGAGAGCTGCAAACCCACTTCCTTTTCCTTTTCTTAATGCCGGTCGCCTGCAGTAACTTGCTTGACAACAGCCTTGTGCAGCGTGAAACACACTGGGCAGTGCTCCCCGCCAGGCCTGTGGTTAATGTGCCTCTTCCTGAGATTGTTTGTTTCAAAAGGACAATGTGGTTGTGTCTGCTGTCTCCGTTCCAGGAGGTGTGTTGGTGATGTGCTCTTCCCAGTCTGGGTTCTTCTGCAAGGCTGCTGATGCCAGCAGCTCTGCCTTGATGTGAAAGGTCAGAGGGAAAATGAGGTGCTGCAAGCGCACGTTTCCCAGAGCGAAGGGTTGGAAGGGACCTCCAGAGATCTGGTCACGTTAATCTGGAGATGTGCTGCCTCTGTTACAATACTAAGATGGTCATGTTGCTTCTGCCAGGTGTTTTGTATTGAAGACACTAAATCTGGGCAGGAGGTAGCTCTTTGGTTTAATCACTTCCTTTTCAACTCTCTTGCAAAGGCCACAGAGCTGTGTACATTGGGGTTCATGTCCCCTTGGGAAAGCAAGGGCGCCGGCGGCACAGGCACCGTGGGCACAGGCATCACCGGCGGAGAAAAGAGAAGGAAACAGACAGAGAGGATGGCAGAGAGTCTCCGTCGTACGGTAAGACGTGTGATGTGCAGGTTGTGTCTCTGAGTCGCTGTGCGCATAGGTACTGGTTTGTGCTGGTTTGTTTGTGCTCCCTCTGGTTGGTGGCCTTCTGCATGGTGCAGCATCACGGTTAGGCGATGTTCTTGCCTGACACAGCTATGAGTTGTGATCATTCAGCTTCTCCTTCTCTTCAAGACACTCCATCCCAGCGAGTGCAGTTCATCTTGGGTACCGAAGATGATGATGAGCACATTCCCCATGATCTCTTCACTGAAATGGATGAGCTTTGCTTCAGGGATGGAGAAGAGTACGAGTGGAAAGAAACAGCGAGGTACGCTGAGGAGTAGATTGTGTCAAGCTGTGTTTTCTAGGGATCTTTCAAAGAACTGCTAGGATGGCATGAACCATGGGAGTCATGGAGCAATTTTGGCTGGAAGAGACCTTCAATATCATCAAACCTCATTAATGTTTGTAAATATGTGAAGGGTGGGTGTCAGGAGGATGGAGCCAGGCTCTGCTCAGGGGCACCCAGTGACAGGACAAGGGGCAGCGGGTGTGAGCTGGAGCAGAGGAGGTTCCACATCAATCTGAGAAGAACCTTCTTCCCAGGGAGGGTGACAGAGCCCTGGCAGGGGCTGCCCAGGATTGTGGAGTCCCTTTCTCTGGAGCTGTTTCAAGCCCTCCTGGACTGTTCCTGTGCGACTGCATCTGGGGGATCCTGCTGTGGCCAGGGGATGGGACTTGGATGATCTTTCAAGGTCCCTTCCAATCCCTGATGTTCTGGGATTCTGTCCTTTTCAGGTGGCTGAAATTCGAAGAGGACGTTGAAGACGGTGGTGATCGGTGGAGCAAGCCTTACGTAGCAACTCTGTCCCTGCACAGCCTCTTTGAGCTGCGAAGCTGCATTCTTAACGGGACAGTGATGTTGGACATGAGAGCCAGCACGCTGGATGAGATAGCAGGTTGCAGCAGAATTTATTTTAACCAATTTTATTCATGGACTTCATAATGTGAGCTTTCATGGTGTCTTTTTAGGTTACTGAGAACACGGGAAACAGGAGTGTGTGTGCTTGCTCCAGTGATTGTGCTCTGGTGGGCAAGAGCACATCCCTCAAACCTCACTTAGGAGAGGCTCTGCTGGATGAGTAGCACCTCCTTGATCAGGCAGTTTGGAATGAGGCCCAGATTTGGCCTTTGTGTGCTAATCTCTTGATGTGTTCTTGGTCTTTGTTGCTCCACATCAGTAATAAGTGTTTCACCAGAACCCTTTAGGATTAATTGGTGCTCCTGAGTACCGTCATTAATAATCACAGCTGGGATGGTGTTAGCTTGGTGTTTGGTGTGGTTGGTTGTTGTGCATCTGGTGTGTTTCTTCACCTTGGTAAGAGGTGAGCAGAAAGTAATTGTGTGTGTTCCTTTGGCCCAGGATGTTGAGTGCCCTGGCTAATCACGCGTACCACGTGGCTTAAAGCCTAGGGCTGTGTGTGAAGAGTTTGGGTTTCTTTCAATAGATTGTGTTCTTTCTTGTTGTTTGGTGCAACTACAGTGCTTGACGGTGGTGAAGGAGAGGTTTGGTACCTCTGTAATATATAATCTTCCCTCTTGTCCATCTGTGTTATGTAGATATGGTTTTGGACAACATGATTGCCTCTGGCCAGCTGGATGAATCCATAAGGGAGAATGTGAGAGTGGCCCTTCTCAAAAGGCACCATCACCAGAACGAGAAGAAATTCAGCAATCGGATCCCCCTGGTTCGGTCTTTCGCAGATATAGGCAAGAAACATTCTGACCCTCACTTGCTTGAACGAAATGGTGAGATAACTCGAGCATCAAGTTTGTTCTAACCTGTTAACTCATGTTCTCGCTGGGTGCTGAAGGCAGATGCAGCTGATGATAGCAGATAAGTGTTTCCTTTTCGATCAGCACATTGCAGCGTGTGCGGCTCTGGGTGATGCCTCCGCAGAGCTCCGAGGTCACTCCAGCCTCCCGCTCTCGCCTGTGTGCACAGCATGCGGTCTTGCCCTGAAGTGTAGAGATAGGACCTGCTCGAGTGACGTGTGTCACGCTTGAGAGGCTTCAGCATCACAGCGGAGCTGTCTGTGCTTGATTCTTGCTTCGTCGGCCGTTGTGCTGCTGGTGTACGTTGGGGTCGTGTCCCGGGGTCAGCGGCGCTCTCAGTTAGCAGCGTTTAGCCCAGTGGTGTTGCTGCTGCTCTGAGTTCACTGTGGTAATGGAGAAGCAGTCATTTTCAGGTAGGACACACTTTTTTTTTACCTTGTTTTGTAGTGAAGAACCCAGTGGGGTGAAAAATACCCCAAACCCAAGGCATGTGCAGTGTTTTTGTAGGCTTTAGTAGGGTTTTTATCCAACTGCCTGTTGAAGATCTTGTGGAGTGTGGGTGCGTTGAGTCTAGACCTCCAGCTCTGATGCTGCTTACAGCCGATCATGGACTTGTTCTCCTGTCACCTCTGACTTTCTTTCGTTTAGCAAATAGGAAAATCCCACATGGCAAACAGGGTTGTACCCGTCCTTGTGAGCACCCGCATCCCCCGTTGTCACTCCGAGAACGTTTGTTCAGGGCCTCTTGCTTGGCGGTTACTTCCGTTACCACTCCGACTGTCCAGGGCTTTTTAATCCCCAGCCTGTCAGTTACTTGGCATTGCCACCTCCTTGTTCCATGTTCTACAACAGATCGGGAGGTGTGCGCTGGAGTGGGGAGCCGACAGGACACGAGGAACCCTCTGCCAGTGTATGCAGAGTTGCTGCTGCTTTGTGATCCTGAGGCTACCCCCGTGAACAGTGCTGTCCAGGGCGTCACACTTCGGCACAGGCGCTCTGAGGACGTCTGGTGGCTGTGCTGGAGTGAACCAAGCAGCTTGCTCCATCGCTTGTATTTGCTGCACGGTGTGTTCAGCGGTCGTCGTTGTCGTTTGAGGCTTTTGTTCTTTATTTAAATCAAGCTTCATTCGTGAGATCCACGCTGTCATCATCCCGCACATTTCCCCTGCCCCCCAAGCCTTCTTTAGACCTCTGCTTTCTGTGCCTCCTAGTCAAGTCCTCATTCAATACGCTGGTCCCTGCAGTGGCCAGGGCGAAATGAGACTGCACCGGTCTCGTTTGCTGTGCAGCACGGCACGTGTGGCAAGAGCCCATCTTCTATTCCAGGGATTGTCAGAGAAGTTGGGGTGCTCACTCAGGGAGACTGGGAGAAGGGTAACACTGAGCTTCATGTGGGAATGATAGATAGGAGGACAGACAGACTGATGGGTAGGAGGATGGACAGACTGGTAGGTAGGTAGGCAGGTAGGTGGACAGGAGGATGGACAGCCTCTCCCCCTGCTCAAGGAAGAACTGGAATAGATCACGGACTTAAATCGGAGGGGACCATGGCAAGACTCAGTTCTCTGTGTAGGGTAAGGAAAGCAAGCAACAGTTGGATTTTCACGATGTGGGTTTGGTTTTAGGCAGACAGGGATGTTTGATAAGTCACAGCTAGAGGAAATGGGTCTGACCTGGAACCTTCCTGAAGCTATTTCTGCTGGAAGATAGTTGCATTTAAGATGATGTTTGATCACATTAATTTTGAAATGTAGTGGTTTGAAGACCAGCAAGTCTTTGTGTAGGGTGGGTGCAGTTACCTCTCGTGGTGTGTGGAGCTGCTTGTGCTTTTTCACAACCTTTTTTGTAGGGCTTTAAAGGCAGCTGTGGTGCAGTTTGGAATGGGAAACCCTTCTAGGAAAGTCTGAGAGTCAGTTTCAAGAGAGGCTGCTTTGTTTGTGCTCACACTAACGAATCTGATCAAGGTGCTGTCCTTTCCCCACTCTGCTGAGCACTCATCAGCAGTACCCGACCTTTGGGACGTCTGCACCCGGTTTTGCTCGTGTCTCTCACCTTCCCTGCATGAGGTTGACCCTGTTTGCTCGTGGAGCCTGCAGCCGAGAGTGGGATTTGTTAATGCCAGCCTTTGTGCCCGTGACGTTTAACCTCTTCTCTTTCGTAGCTTCTCCCTGTCGCAAGCCTCACGGTGTCTAATCTGTTTTGTCTCAGGGGAAGGCCTTTCAGCCTCCCGCCTCTCCTTGCGGACAGGTCTCTTTGCCTCAAATACTTCCCTGAGAGGAGAGAACCGTTTGTCAGTTCTTCTCAATTACCTCCTTCCTTCTTCAAGAGCGGGAACTCCAGCAGCCTCGAGGTGCACAACTCCCATAAGTACCCCTCAAAACACGCCGCCCTCCAGTCCGGCCTGCAGCCGCCCGCCAGCCACAAGTGGCCAGCCAAGCCCACCTCAGGGCAAGGAGCTGCTGGTTTCACCTGCCAGTGATGATGTCCCTGCAGTAGTGCTCCACCCGCCTGAGGAGGACTTAGAAGTGCAGGAAGGCCAGGAAAGGACGGCAGAGGAAGTTGTTGACGGACCACCAGGCAACTATCGGTTCAAGCTGTCCGTGTGTGGTGCTCTCTGCGTCTCGCGCGCTTGCGCTGTGGTAGTTTTGGCACATACGCGGAGCACAGAGAGCTCTGCTAACTGTTGCCTCTGCCTGCACGTTTGGTCCCTTCTCGCTATGACCATGTCCTGTGTGGCAGTTGTAACCTGTCAGCTGTGCGGTGGGGTCGGCAGAGAGCTCCCGTGACGTCTGTTTGTGTGAGCGCAGGAGAGCGCACCGCGTCTAACCAGAGGGCGTCAGAAGTGGTGGCCTTCGTGCTCGGCGCTCGTGAGGCTGCCCCTTGAGTGCTGGGATCAGGAGGACACTGAGGGGCTGGAGAGGGGCCAGAGAAGGGCAGCAAGGCTGGGGAGACCGGCTGAGGGAACTGGGGTCAGTGAGTCCAGACAAGAGGAGGCTGAGAGGAGCCTTTCCTCATCAGGGGGATGCTCCGCTCCCTTCATCGTCTTTGTGGCTCTGGGCCACGCAGTTTATGCTAAGATGTGAAAGCCTTACTCTCTGTCCTTCTGGTTGACTGCCGTGGAATGTATTGGGTTGGAAGGGAACCCCAAAGGTCATCTAGTCCAACCCTGCCAGAACAAGCAGGGACATCTTTAACTAGAACAGAGTACCCAGAGCCCCATCAAGCCTGACCTTGAATGGCTCCAGGAATGGGGCCTCCACCACCTCTCTTGGTGTCTTTCCACTTGCAGTCTTTGCTTGCTCTTGCTCACAGGACGTTACTCCTCGCCTTCCAGCGGTCACACATCTTCAGTTCTGTTACACAGGGTGGAAAGTGCTCGTACTGTGCACCTCAGAGTAATGTTTAATAGGGCTGCGCTTCTAGTTCTGCACGTACACCCTGACACCAAGCCTGCAGAATTAAACGCTCCGAAACAGCTGATGCCAGAGGTTGTTAGTCTTGGAGCTGAAGGGTAGAGCGCAGGCTTTGTCACGGGGTGGGCTGTTGTCGCTCCAGCTCAGTGAGCGTGGCGTCTGGTGTTGGCTGGTTCCTTGTGCACGTTGGGATCCACCGAGGAAAGAGCATCTCACTAACCTGGCCTGGTTTGTGCTTCAGGAAAGTCCCCGCAGCGCTCACGTCCCTGTGTGGTGTCAGAGTGGAAGTGAAGGGTCAATGCTTGGAGCTGCATGTCTGCCCTTGGTGTGGTGGTTCTGGGGTGGGCGGTTGTGGGGGTCAGGTCAAGTGAATTCACTTGTCATGCGAAGTGCCAGCAGACGTGCTTGTGGTGGATGTGAAACTGAACGGGTTAGAGCTCTGTAGCCCAGCAGACGGGATGAGGGTTTGGTTCGTGTGCCTAGACCGGCTTGGGCGCGACAGTTGGGTAGGGGTAACCGCGGCACAGCGCGGACTCGACACCCTCTGCCGAGCCCGCAGACCGGCAGTGCTAGAACCAGGGGTCTGTTTGGAGCTAGTCGAGGAAAGCTGGGTGACTTCACCGTGCAGTGTCTTCGGCTGCTGCGCTGGAGCCTGCTGCACGTGGGAGCAACTGGCCAGGTCAGTGCTGGGAGCCTGGGTCTGTTGGTGGCTTTGCAAGCCGCCCAGTACTCTGGTGACCTGGACAGGTGAGTTAACTACTGGTTGTCACTCCTTGTAGCCTGAGGCTTGCCAAAGCCTTTAACAACTGAAGTAACAGCCACACAGCAGACTACAGAGAGCAGAGGTGTTTGCGTCTGGTGTTGGAAGTCTGAACGTAGTGAAGACTCTGTCTGCTACGTGCAAGCTAAACGCCAGTGGTTTTACCTTTTCCTGCAGCTCTGGTAGTTGTGTGCTGGTGACTGTTGTGCAGTTGGCCATCATGTGGGGGACCCTGAACTGTCATTTTAAAACTTAGTCAGCATTTTGATGGCAGAGCGACGAGTTAGCATTGCACTGAGGGTACCAACGTAGGGCTCAGTAGGAGGGGCTCGCACGTGGGCTTTCAGCGGCGCCACGCCGAGTTGGCAGTGTCGTTGGTAGTGCCGGGCGCGTGCTGCGCTCACCTCGTGCACCCGTCTGAACCTGGGCCCTCTGTTTTGATTTAGGGCTCTTAGCGTCTCCACAGTCAGCGCCTGGGAACTTGGACAACGGGAAAAGTGGAGATGTGAAAGGGAACGGCAACGGAGGAAGCCGCGAGAACAGCACCGTTGACTTCAGTAAGGTAGGTGATGTGGAACGCCTGGCGCTCAGCACGGAGCCCCGGTGGGTGCAGTGAAGACGCCTCTGTGTGCCTGCGTGTGTGGGCAGAGGCCAGCGGGGGGAGGACTAACAAGGGCAAGTGCTGGGTCCTGCACTTTGGCCGCAAGAACTCCTGGCTGCGATAGACTGGAGGATGAGGGGCTGGATTGCAGCTGGGCAGAGGGGGGCCTGGCAGGACTAGTTGGCAACCAGCTGAACAGGAGCCAGCAGGGAGCCCAGGTGGCCTGGAAGGCTGATGGCTTCCTGGCTAGGATCAGCACTAGTGGCCAGCAGCGCTGGGATGTCATTCTCTCTCTGCACTGGGCACTGGGGAGGCCTCCCCTTGAGTACTGGGGGCAGTGCTGGCCCCTCACTTCAAGAAAGTGATTGAAGGGCTGGAGCGGGTCCAGAGGAGCAACGAGGCTGGGGAAGGGACTAGAGGGAGAGGTTGAGGAGCTGGGGGGGTTCAGCCTGGAGGAGACCCGGGGGACCTTCTCTCTCTCTCCAGCTCCCTGAAGGGAGGTTGCAGTCAGGTCAGGGTCAGGCTCTTCTCTCAGGGACCCAGCACCAGGACAAGAGGGCAGAGGCTGAAGCAGCCAGGGGAGGGTGTCACTCTTATTTTCCAAGACTGTTTCGTGTGGTTCCATTTTCTGAAGGAAACACTGTGCAGTACTGTAAACCCCTTGTATTTCTGTCGTGGTTTGGATTCGCTGGGCAAGTTCCATGAGGGCATTTTCTGTGAACTCAGTCTCTGGTGGCATCGGTCCTGTGAAGCACTAAGTGAACTGGTTTACTGGGTTAAATACTGAAGCATGAGGAAAGCTAATGGTGGTTCTGGTGGTGGTAGGTGCCACGTTTTCCTGCTCCTCTGTCAGTGTTGATGGTTTTGCTTGGCCTCTCTTTCTGTGCTACCTCCCTCATCTCCTGCTGGCAGGAGCCAGCCTCCTGGCGCTGCAGCTGTGGCACCCTTGGTGTGGGACTCAAGAGGCCATCAGTAAGTTCTCTAGGTAGCAGTGTCACTGGTGCTTGTGCGTGGGTGTGTACACAAGCAGCTCACCTGCAGAACAGCCTTCCTAAAGCTCCTCTGCGACTGCCTGTAGAAACCAGCCTTGACATTTCCAGCTGTTCTCGTCTTTATGGATGAAAACAGCCAGTGTTGGTCACAGTGCTGGTGTGTTTGAAATGTGTGGCTGTGGAATAACTAGTCACGTTCTAGAAGCCTTCTATAAGCTCTCCCAGTTGGTTGTGCGTAGGTGGCGGTACATCCTGTCACGGAATGTAGGTCATAAGTGTAGGTTACTGGGTGGTTGTGTGCTCTGGAGCCTTCTAGCAGCTACACTAGCTAGTAGGAGTTCGAACTTGGAGGCAGTCATCTCGTTATTGAACTGGATGATGTTTTCTAAGTCTACTTGTTTGTTCTCTGCTGCAATTTGCTCTTTAATTCTTCTTTGTATCACAAACGTCTCCAATACTGCTGGAACATGTAAGAGGATAAACACTTGTTTCGTCTTTGTGTGAGTAGGTTGACATGAACTTCATGAGGAAAATCCCTTCAGGAGCAGAAGCATCAAACGTGCTGGTGGGAGAAGTGAATTTTCTGGAAAGACCTATTATTGCGTTTGTGAGGCTGTCCCCTGCTGTGCTGCTCTCGGGGCTCACGGAGGTGCCAGTTCCTACGCGGTAAGCAAATGGCTAGAAGAGATCATCAGGGGTTGGAAGGGACCTCCAGGGGTCATCAAGTCTAAGCCCCTTTATTTCTACAAGAGTATTTAAGATCTCGCGTAAGTGTAATACTCTAGAAACGTGCGGATACAGATTGTTTAGGTTGGAAAAGACCTCTAACATCACCAAGTCCAGCTGTTGACTCTGACAAGCCCACTGCTGAACCGTGTCCTTGAGCACCACATCTGCACAAGGACTTCTACACACCCAGGCACAACTCGAGGCCTTTCCTCTTGTCCTGTTGTTACTTGTGAGAAGAGACCAACACCCACCTCTCTACAACTTCCTTTCAGGTAGTTGGAGACAGCAGTAAGGTCTCCCCTCAGCCTCCTCCTTTTCAGACTAAGCAACCCCAGCTCCCTCAGCTACTCCATGCAAGGTTTGTTCTCTAGGCCAGTCACCGACTTATTGCACCAGCCTCGCTACAACCTCCTTTCAGGTAGTTGCAGACAGCAGTAAGTTCTCTGCTCTAGCTCCTTGTCTTTGACTAAATAGCCACAGCTTCTTCAGCCTCTCATCAGGCGGGTTCTCCAGACCCTTTGCCAGCCTCATTGCCCTCCTTTTCTTAGGCTCATCCAGGCTGGCCAGGCTCTGCTCAGGGCCACCCAATGATAGGACAAGGGACAGCGGGTGTGAGCTGGAACAGAGGAGGTTCCACATCAATGTGAGAAGGACCTTCTTCCCAGTGAGGGTGCCAGAGCCCTGGCAGGGGCTGCCCGAGGGGTTGTGGAGTCTCCTTCTCTGGAGACGTTTCAAACCCTCCTGGACGTGTTTCTGTGCGACTGGATCTAGGGGATCCTGCTGTGGCAGGGGGACTGGACTGGATGATCTCTTGAGGTCCCTTGCAATCCCTAGTATTCTCTGGTCCTGTGATGGTCACCCCCTAATTACAAGAAGCGCCTGCAGTCTCGCGTTCCCCAGACACGCTTACAAGTTTCTCTGTGAGAAACCCGTTCCAGGAACCTGGCACGCCGGCGATTGTCCGCAAAACAAAGATTCCAGGGCTTCTCAACGAAAATATTCACAAGAATGACAATATCGGGGCCCCTTGTCTGGCCTCCGGTCTCGGGTCCCCCAGATAAGTATTATGCTTGTATTCAATTTCGGAAGAGGTTGCCCTCCGCCTTCTTCCCCGTTGCCGTTTCACGTGAGAGACGGACAAAGCCCAACTGAAAACAGTCGCTCACTCAACAATAATGGCAGTTCAGCAAAGCTCTGCTCAGACCTTCTGACACAGGATATGACCTGCTTTGTTTAAGCTTCTAAGCGAGGCTCCACAGAAACCCGTTTGCCTGTTTCTGACCCTTCTGGCCTTGACTCCGTGATTCTGCCTGAGGTTGTGCGGAGAGTAGTTGTATCTGACCGCTGCGTTTTCTTTACCCGTTACAAGACGCTCTGATGGTTCTTTCAAACTAACGAGTCCGCCCTGTCCTTCTCGATTGCTTCTCTGCAGGTTCTTGTTTGTGCTGCTGGGACCAGCAGGGAAAGCTCCGCAGTACCATGAAATTGGGAGATCCATAGCCACGCTTATGACAGATGATGTGAGTGCTGTATCTCAAACACTTGTAGTTAAGGAAGGCTAGAATAACGTGCTCGCTGCCCGTTCTCGGTAGCTTTGTCCCCTGGAGTTACAGGTGAGGGGGGAAATGCAGTCTCACCGCTGTGTAGTGTGACCTTTCCTTGTGTCTGAGTCGTCCCTGGAGTTTGCTTTTGGCCCCGAGAGAAATAGGCAAAACCAGAACAGCAAACACACTCACTGCTTGTGATGGTGAACTGGATGGTGGTGAATTAACTCTTCCCTCTGTCTGTCTTGAAATCTTAAGTGTCTTTATGAAATGGGTTTGAGCTGTGGTGCCTAGGTGCTGGTTTCCTGTTAGGAGATGGACTGTGAAATAAAGCTGCGTTGCACGTGAGCCAGCACAGGTGCCTTATCAGTCTGAGGTCAACTGAACGTAGGTGGAAGTCGTAGAGTTTGGCCCCAGAGCACTGGGCAGTCAGGACTTCAAAGACGATCACCACCTCGCTGGGCAGAAGTGGGGTGTCTGCACCCTGGCTGTGCCATGAGCGCCACCTGCTGCGGTGCTGGTGATGGCAGGCGGCTCCCGCGGGACTGCGGCTGCGTCTTCAGAACAGTCTGAAGCATGGAAGTGTCAGTCAGAAATGGGTGACTCTGCAGTCTGGCATCCAGGCTGTGGAGGGAGTGTCGGCTCGGTGTGAGAACTGAACTGAGAGAGCTTTAGCTGAAGCTTCTAATGCCTTAACCACGCATCCTACAAACCAGCCCCGAGAAGAGAGAGGCTGTCTGATACCAGCCCAGCCCTTCCTGCCCCTTCTTCCCTAACAGTAGTTTTAGGGTAGAATGAAGACAGTGAAGTAATTTGACTTACTGAACGTTGAAGATGCACTGTTAAGTTAATTTAGTGAGATCCTCGACACTCCTCAAGATTTCATCTACAGTTCCTCACACACTTTCCTGTTGTGATGGTCCCTGGGACGTACCCAACCCCACTAGCATCCGAGTGAGGTCACAGCCTAATTTGTTGAGGACCCTTTACAAGGACAGGGGAAATTTGTTAACATAGTAGAGTAAGAGCCTAATTTTCAAGGATCTTTAACATATTTCCCATCTTTTTAAAAACAGTGAAGTGTTATTCCTGCTGGGTGTCTGAACCCAACAGATAAAGTTTGGTTATAAACAGTGTCTTAACCCAACAAATAAACAAGTGAACCTTTGTTTTCCCCGGTAGGTTTTCCACGACGTTGCCTATAAAGCAAAAGACCGGAATGATTTGTTGTCAGGGATTGATGAGTTTTTAGACCAAGTGACAGTCCTGCCTCCAGGGGAGTGGGATCCATCCATACGCATTGAGCCACCGAAAAGCGTTCCTTCCCAGGTAAGAGGAAGGGCAAAAGGGGGTTAGAGAGAGCGCCTGGCTTTTTTGGCTCTGAAAATGCCGTTGCCAAAGTCAGTTCCGTTCTGTACGGATCACACGTCGTAGTGAAGCGGCAGCAAAGCCCACCCCTCCTTTATTTGGAGGAGAAGGTGGTTGGCTGCTGGAGTAAAATCAGCAGAACTAACAGCTTTCTGCTGCCTCCAGGTCAGTCGCATCTGTTCGAGTTCCTCTTGTGGTGCTGCAACGCGTGTTCTTGTACCTGAGATTGTGTTTTACACCATAGAATCCTAGAGTGGCTGGGACTGGAGGGGGCCTCAAAGCTCACCCAGCTCCGACCCCCCTGCACAGGCAGGGCCCCAGCCAACCTGCCCTTCAACACTGCCTGGCAGCCACAGCTGCTCTAGGCAGCCTGTTCCAGCATCTCAGCACCCTCACAGCAAAGAATTGGTTCCTCATGGCCAACCTCAATCTCCCTTCTTCAAGTCAAAAGCCCTCCTCTGACTGACTTGTAGCCCCCTTCCTTCAGAGATTGGGAAGCTGCTGGGAGGTCACCTGGGAGCCTCCAGTTCTCCAGACTGAACAACCCCACCTTGGTCAGCCTGTCCTCCATATCCCAGCTAACCAGGTCACTGCTGGTCACCACTAAATATTCCCTAGTTTCCTTTTTGTCACCAGTGAAGAAGGTTTCCTTGTTACCCTTGATGTTCCTGGCCTGGGCTTTGGCTTCCCTCACCCTTCCTGGCTGCACGAACAGTTCCTCTCTCTTCCTCCCAGGATCTCCATCTCTGCCATCTCTCGTTCTTGCTTACTTCCCATGCAAAGGTGTCATCCAGTTCCAGTTGTCTGTGCTCAAGAAAAGGTGCTTAGTGGGGGGCTGTGGGTGGGATGAGAAGATGGAGAAGGCTTGGAAGGTGTAAAGCCTGTGCAGACAGTCTGCGAGTAGCGTAAAGGCAGTTTCAAGGCAGAACTCGCGTTGTTCTCTTCTTGTCTCGTTTCTGTAGGAGAAAAGGAAGCTGCCCAAATATCCAAATGGATCTGCTCCCACAGGAGAGCCTCTCAAAGAGGAAGGTCACCATGCTGGACCCGAACTTCAGAGAACCGGAAGGTGTGTCCACGTACCTAGACCCTAGTTACGTAAAGCAGCGCAGGCGGTCAGCCCGCAGCGTTTAATGGCCCTCGGCTGCTAGAAGCCACATCCTCCTCTCCTTGTCAAGCGTGTGATTCCTGCCTAGAAAGGCCAATCAGCTTGGAGCCGCTTGCAAGCCTGCGGCAGCGCTTCTCAACACATCGTGAGGGGCTTGGTGCAGGATGGCTGTAGGCGTAGCTGGCTGGGGCTTGGTTTTTGACTGTCGAGGGCTTGTGGTTGTCTCTAGTTGCAGCAGGCATGCACGTGTTCCAGTGGGCTAGGCACTAAACACTCCCGCTGACGCCGGTGTGAGCGCGTTCCTAGTGACAAGGAGCGTAACGTTGCCGTAAACACCCGGGCAGTGGTTAGGTTGAAGCTCCAGCTGGACTTCTGTTGGATCTGTCAAGTGAAACGGAAGGAATTGATTTCGACTGAGTTGCGTTGTTACTCTGAACTCCCTGCCAAAAGCAGCAGCTCCACACGAGGTCGTAGAGACCAAACCAGCGGAGAGGTTCTGGAGCAGCTGCACGATCCTGTGCAACAGGACTCCAAAGGGAACTGATCTCCTACCTTTGCAAGAAGGTTGTTGCAGCCAGGGTGTGGAGCTGAGAAGTTAGCTCCTGCCCACAGCTTTATCTGTAGACAATGCTGTTTTTTCTTAGAGAAGCGGGATGGTTTTCGTTCTTTATTGAGGCAAAACTGGGTGCCAGCCTGTGTGTTCAGTGTCTAGCCCAAATGAAAAATTACCTAGCCAGCTTTAAAAACGTGACTAGCTGCCTGACTAGACAGAGTCCTCTCGTAAACGTGGAGGTGTTGTGTGTGTGTGTGTGTGTGTGTGTGTGTTGATGTGAGCGATGGGCTGGCTAAGTGGTGCGGGTGCTAGGCGCTGGCAGGGATGGTTGTGAAGTAGCCAGAATCCCGCAGTGTCCAGTTTGACGAGTTTCATCTCACCTATTTAGGCTTTTTGGTGGTTTGATACTTGACATCCAAAGGAAAGCACCTTTTTTCTTGAGTGACTTCAAGGATGCATTAAGCCTGCAGTGCCTGGCCTCGATTCTTTTCCTATACTGTGCCTGTATGTCTCCTGTAATCACTTTTGGAGGGCTCCTGGGAGAAGCTACACAAGGCAGAATAGTGAGTACAAAGAATGGTAGCGGCCAGGCTCTTAGACCGTCAGAGGCAAGTCACCGTGTGCATTTGTCTCGTTTCTCGACACCTGTATTTGAAGAGCTTCCCCGGCACTTGGGTAGCCTGCCCCAAAGCAGACCTTCCCTAAAGGTAACTGCCGTGGAAAACGGGGGGAGCCCGCGTGAGCAGGAGGAGATGCACAGTGCAGGTAAAACCAAATGCTTGGTGGGTGAATGGCTTCATGACTGGAGAGAAGGCTTTTGCGTTGCCGCCTTCTTGGCTGCTTGACCGGCAGCCAAGCTGCACCGTCCCGCTAGGCCTGCTTCAGGCGCAGTCAGAGGCTCGCGGGCAGCCGGCGACGTACACTGGCCTACGAGGATGCCAGCGCCGGCAGGCGATCGCGTGGCTGAGTGACGGACAGGGTGCGGGGTGGTCGGGAGCGCACTGAGCTTTACGAACAGAAAATACTCTTAGCTGTCGACAGCTGGGCCCCAGACCGTGGACGGGCAAGCACTGGCGCCCTTGTCTCCGCAAGAGGCACGGGTGGCCACAGCGCTGAGGTCGTCCTGACTGGACCCCTTCCTCAGACGCTGGGTCGTGAATCGCAGAATCGCAGGACGTTGGGCGTTGGAAGAGACCCCGAAGGATCATCCAGTCCAATCCCCCTGCCACAGCAGCATCATATCCCTTGTGTGTGAGAGCTGCCCGCTGCTCAGGGGAGCGTAGGTTTGCCAACAGTTTTTCGTCAGTGGGTGATAATTACTCATAATTCTGCAGGATGAGCAGTGCTGACTTGTCAGGAGGGTCGTCTAACACAGTGAAACCTCACTGCTCTCTCCAGCTACCTCAGAGGAGGTTGTAGTGAGGGAAAATGGCCTCCAGTTGCATCAGGGGAGGTTGAGATTGGATCTTGGGAAGACGCTCTTTGCTGAGAGAGGGGTTGGGCACTGGGACAGGTTGCCCAGGGAGTTGGTGCAGTCCCCATCCCTGAAGGGGTTTAAAAACCTGCCAAGTAGCTGGAGCTCTTGAGGCCATGGTGTAGGGGTTAGGGAGCTGTAGGGATGAGGGCTGGACTTGGATGATCCTGGAGATGCTTTCCAGCCATGAGGATTCTGTAATTCTCTGACCGTTGTAGAACACCTGCCAGTCACCCGAGCTGAACACGTGATTCTCTCGTGAGTGGGAGGTAATGCCAGCACCTTCTTAACCCACATATTGCACTTTGGTGTTTGGCAAAGAACACTTGACATCAGCAGTGAGCTCAACCTAGTGATTGTGTCTGTTGATTTGTGAGGAAACTACTTGAAAGGGTATTTTCTGTTCTTAAATCTCTTGCGAGGAAAGAGGGCTCTGTTTGGGTGGAGGGAAGGCTGCGTTCAGACAAATCCACCTCCAGGATGCTGGGAAAGCTCATGGTTCTGTTGGACTCTTGTGGACACCATTCCAGGTGCTTGGGCTCACACTGTTATAGTGCTGTAAAGGTCTCCTGGATGCTCCCATCAAGGGTTTGAGCTCGAGTGTTGAAGCCTAGCTAACTGTTCTGTCTCTTTCAAGTACTGCTGTGGACTGGTTCTTGTCTATCGATGCAGCGCTTGAAGCCGGTAGCCAAGACAGAAGTGCAGTGAAGTCTCTGGTTTCGCTGCCCTCAGTGGTGGCCTGTGATTCCTGAATGTACATGCTGTGTAACGATGAAGATGTGCTCCTTTTAACGCTTGCCTCTTCAACACCTTCTTTCTTCTAGCTGTCTGGGATGGTTTGCGGGCTTGCTCCTGCCTTCAGATACCCGGTGTGCAGCACTGACTAGTAACTGTGGTCACTGCACACTGTAAGGTACATGGTCTGTGTCTGAAACCTCCCGTCACGTCCCCAGAGGCCATCACCTCCACAGCGCTCCCGTCCCCTTGCCACCCTGACTGAGAGCCCCGAGGTTAATGCATTGACTAAGCAACAGCACCGATCCCCAGGGGGCAGAACAGGAGGCTGGGACTCTGCCCACCCTTCTTCTGCTTCTGCTGTCACGAACCAAAGGTCTTCTGTCTCGGCTCTTCATGCCCCTCAGTTCAGCAAAACGTTTAACCCAATTGTGGATGCTTTTCTGAACTGGGCCTTCTGTTTGCATCAACTCTTGCAGGGTTGCAGAGCAGCAGGCACGTCAAATCCTACCTTTTAAATCTGTAGCCCATGGCTTGTTGTAAACTCAATGTCACAGTGAGACCCTTAAAACCCGCCTGGCCACGTTCCTGTGCGACTTGGCCCAGGTGGCCCTGCTCCAGCAGGGGGACTGGGCTAGGCGATGCCTTCCAGTGCCAGTGTCCTGCGGCCCATTAGTGTCGAAGGTGCCCTGCCCCTCTTGGAGGTGCCTTCGAGCCTGGTTTCCGGAGAAAGCAGCAGAGCAAAGCGCGCCCTTGCAGAAGGCAGCCAGCTCTCGTGCTCCAGTGGAAGGAAATGCATTACCAGGCGGGATGTCGGTTTGCTCCCATCTCCCTGGTGTCAGTAAACATAAACCAACATCACTCGTGATGCCCCCTGCACCTCTGCCCCCTGCATCTCTGCCTGCTAGCTTCTCTTCCGTGCTGCTCGGGTGACTGCTGCGGCTGTGCCCGGCACGCAGGCTGTGTGTTGGGGTGCAGGTACGTTGCAGTCTGTGTGTCTGGACCTCTGCTCTCTTGGCGGAGGCCGTTGGTTCTCTCTGTCAGCTACACGTTGAGTCACTCTTTGCAAAACCCCGTGTTGTAGTAATTGTTGCTGTGTTTTTTCTCCATAGCTGGCAGAAGCTAGTGACTTGTTCTCATGGGTTTGGATGGTTTTGTGTTTCTCAGGAGTGAAGTGTTCAAAAATTCTTACATCCGTGGTATAGTGTTACTGCAAAAACTCTGTGTGAAGTTCTCCTTGTCTCCAGCATCTGTAGTAATTGCAGTATCTTTCACGTCCTGTCTCGTTTTCCGAGTTAACATCTCTCGACATTGTATTTACGCAGATGCGATGTGGAACGCGAGGCGCAGCAGGCTGCCTAGTTACAGCGCTTTCTTTTCCCCAAACAGAGTGCAATAGAGTCGCTCTTTGGAGCCTCACTAACTGGGATTGCCTATTCTCTCTTTGCTGGTCAACCTCTAACTATTTTGGGGAGCACCGGACCAGTTCTAGTGTTTGAAAAAATATTGTTTAAATTTTGCAGGTAAGTGCTGCTTGGTTGTTCGTTAGCTTGAGGTGCTTCCCAGCCCCGTAGTGTAGCTGTAACTGAGAGCGGAGGTCTGCTCGGTCCCTCCAGACTTCCCAGCCCCTTAGTGTAGCTGTAACTGAGAGCGGAGGCCTGCTCGGTCCCTCCAGACTGGAGAGCTGGGCTAAGAGGAATTGAATGAGGTTTAAGAACTTCTTCACAGCAAGAGTGGTCAGGCACTGGAACAGGCTGCGCAGGGAGGGGATTGAGTTGCCGTCCCTGGATGAGTTTAAAAGTTGCTTAGATGTAGTGTCGGGGGATCTGGTTTAGGGGTAACCTTGTAGAGAGGGGTTGAAGGTTGGACTCAGTGGTCCCAGGGGTCTTTTCCACCCAGAGCGATTCTGCAAAATACCTGTTAGAGCTTAGCCTCAGTGTTTGTTTTCAGGCAGAGAGTAGCAGGGGTGAAGTGTTGCTGAATTAATGTCTCCTTTCCTTTCCTCACCCAGGGATTATGATCTTTCCTACCTCTCTCTGCGAACTAGCATTGGTCTGTGGACAGCTTTCTTGTGCATAGTGCTTGTAGCCACCGATGCAAGCAGCCTGGTGTGCTACATCACTCGGTTCACCGAGGAGGCGTTCGCAGCGCTCATATGCATCATATTTATTTATGAAGCGTTAGAAAAGCTCTTTCATTTAGGAGAAGTCTATGCCTTCAACATGCACAATGACTTGGACAAGCTGACTTCGTACTCGTAAGTCCCGAGTCTCTGTCAGCAGGTGAAACACGCGGGGGGAAGCGTTTGTGGTGCAGTGATGTGCAGGCCTCTCCGTGCAAGGGTAGGAGGGGTGTCGTGGGTGATGCGGGCGGGAGAAGCCTCAGCAAATCAGTTCCGGGTGCTCAGGGCTCTTGGAGCTGCTGCCAGTGGCCGCGCTTGGGCACCGAGAGCCTCTCGGGATGCAGAGCGTTCGCTTCCTTCCCGTAGGTGTGTGTGTGCTGAGCCTCAGAAACCCAGCAACGCAACCTTGGACTTGTGGAGCAGCATGAATAAGTCTGCGGAGACCATCGCGTGGAGTAACCTCACTGTGTCTGTGAGTATCTGGAAGGTCCACGTGTGTCTGTGCGCGGTGCCAGCCTTGATGGAGGGCTTTCCACTGGTTTCTTTCTTCAGTGGAACTTGCACTGTGTTCTTGAAGGGTTTTTGTTCTTCCTGTAATTCTGCAAACACTCGGTGGAGTCCCCAGCCCTGGAGCTGTTGCAGGATGGCCTGGCTGTGGCCCTTCGTGCCCTGCTTCGGCCAGTGGGGTGACCTTAGGTCCTGGGCCCTGGCTGGATGAAGCTCCAAGGGCTGCTCCAGCCTCAGTCATTCTGTGATGGGCTGTTTTCCCTGGGCTTACTCCTCAGTCCTTTAAGTCCTGGGATGCTCTGAAGTCTGGTGGGTATAAAGAAGCTGTTCACTCTTGGTCGCCTCCCAGCTGTCGGGCATCCTGCAGTAGTCAGTAGCGGCTGCTGTGGCTCTCGGGAGCAGCTTTGGCCACTCAGGATGCAGTGGGTGGCAAAGGAACCAAATCCTGCCAGGGATTCAGGAAGTTCTCAAGTGCATGTTTGTGTTGTGAAGCTACAAGTCAGGTTGGGTGGATGAGCTGAAACGAGCACAGGGGAGTAACTGAAGGAACTTCTCGTTCTGCAGGAATGTTTAGGGTTTCACGGAGTGTTTCGCGGACCAGCGTGTGGCCATCACGGGCCCTATATTCCAGACGTTCTCTTCTGGTCTGTCATCCTGTTCTTCACGACGTTCTTCCTCTCCTCCTTCCTTAAGCAGTTCAAGACCAAGCGCTACTTCCCAACGAAGGTAATTCTGAGCGGAGACTGCCCGTCCGGCGTCGGAAACACGCGAGCGTCACTAGTCCAGTCGGACTAAGTAATTTTCTCGCAGTAGATCCTTTCAAAAGGAGACCATGAGCCAGGCAGGAGTACAGAATCCTTCCCCTCTGCAGCTCCGTGTTCTGCTGGCGGGCAGATTAAGTTGTAAACCACAGTGGTGTCAGGAAGCACCAGCAGAACAGTTTCGCTACGCATGCAAGTTGTTATCACGATGAATGGAGGTGACACCAGTCTTCTCTTCACAGGTGCGCTCTACTATCAGTGACTTTGCAGTGTTCCTGACCATAGTAATCATGGTTTTGATCGACTATCTCGTCGGGGTACCCTCTCCTAAGCTTCATGTTCCAGAGAAGTTTGAAGTAAGACATTTAACCACCTAGCAGAGTGAACTGTTTGTGGCTTCTAGACTGCAGAACGATGGGGTTGTGTAGGAGAATTGTAAAGACCTGTGTGACCTTTTGACTTGCGGTGTAGTTGAAGTAGTCATGATCTAGGTAAGGCCAACGGCACCCTGGGGTGGGTCAGAACGGGGTGGCTAGCAGATGGAGAAAGGTTCTCTGCCCTGGTGAGACCACAGCTGGAATCTTGTGTCCAGCTCTGGGCCCTGGATTGGGCTGGCTGATCTTTCAAGGTCCCTTCCAATCCCTAATGACTGGATCTAGGGGACCTTGCTGTGTCAGGGGGACTGGACTGGCTGATCTTTCGAGGTCCCTTCCAACCCCCGATGTTCTGGGATTCTGTGATTTCATGGCTGCAGTCACGTTTGTGTTTTCAGCCCACTCGAAAGGACCGCGGGTGGTTCATAGATCCTCTCGGGAGCAATCCGTGGTGGACACTCTTGATAGCTGCTATTCCTGCTTTGCTCTGTACCATCCTCATCTTCATGGATCAGCAAATAACAGCTGTTATTATAAACAGGAAGGAGCATAAGTTGAAGGTAACGTTGTTAGTTTTCACACTGAGCCAGTTCTGCTTTCTTACTGGAAGTGCATGAGACGTAACGAGCTGCTGCTGAATGAGCACTGGCCTGGAGTCATAAACCCTAAATCTAATGTAGGAAAGCAATGTGATGTCCCAAGTTCATCACACGACGTGTTGGCTTCATGTTGCAGAAAGGCTGTGGGTACCACCTGGACCTGCTCATGGTCGGTGTGATGCTGGGCGTGTGCTCCGTCATGGGCCTGCCCTGGTTTGTGGCTGCCACTGTCCTCTCCATCAGTCACGTCAATAGCCTGAAGGTGGAGTCCGAGTGCTCGGCTCCCGGGGAGCAGCCGAAGTTCCTGGGAATCCGCGAGCAGCGCGTGACGGGCCTGATGATTTTTGTCTTGATGGGGCTGTCGGTGTTCATGACGTCGGTGCTCAAGGTGAGAGGCGGGCTGGCTTTCACGCCGCTGCCGCGTGCGTTTGGGGCTGCGGTTGCGGCGCGGCGTCTCGCTGCCCGGGAGGTTTTGTGAAGGAAGGTTGGCCTTCAGAGCAGACGGGTGCTGGGTGAGAAGGAGCAACGAGGGCAGCAGCAGGAAGGTGAAATCGGAGCAAGTAATGAGAGAGCGACCTCTGTCCACGCTCCACGACTGTCCTAGCAGCTAGCTTTGAGTTTCTGCAGTCGGCGTTAGCCAGAGCAGTGCTTCTGCAGTTCCTGTCTGAGTGCGTGAATGGAGAGACAGAAGGAGCTTGGTGAAGAGGTGAAGTTAGCTGAGCGAGGCCAGCAGCTTCCCGGCCTGGATCAGAAGCCGTGTCCCCAGCAGGAGCAGGGAGGTGACTATCCCCCTGCACTCCGCACTGGGGAGAGGCGGCACCGTGAGCGCTGGCTCCAGTTTGGGGCACCTCAGTCCAGGGCAGACACCGAGGTGCGTAGCTGCTAATGCAGAGCCTTGTAGCAGACTGTTTGAGGCCAGGCCCTGAGCCACGTCGCAAACCCCGACTGCCGCTCCGGTTTGGGTAGAGAGCGGAGCCTTCCGAGTGGGTTCAGTTGTCAGTTCCCAGCAGGTGACGTGCTGCAGAGCTCGACGCGAAGGGCAGAACCGCCCTTGCTCGGAGGAGGGGAGGACAGCAAAGCGTTGCTCCACCTCGGCTGCCCACGGCGCAGTGACTGCTGTGGGCTGCTGCCTCAGACCGTGTCGATCCCAGGATTGACTGTGGCCGTCTCTTCCTCCCCAGTTCATCCCGATGCCGGTTCTCTATGGCGTCTTCCTTTACATGGGAGTCTCTTCGCTCAAAGGCATCCAGGTACAGTCTGGCTTCAATGAGCAGTTGCTGTGGCGCACGGCTGACGGGAGCGAGGGTGGCCTAGGCACGCGTCCCGGGCTGGTTGTGTCGGGCGGTCTCCCGGCTCGCGCGCCCCAGTCCCCCTGCGTTTAGCTCTCTCAGCTGAGCGCCAGGTTCTCCCAAATCCTCCCTCTCGGGGGAGGCAAAACCCCAACAGAGCCGACTCCCTCCGGCCACCCCGCTCTGAATGTCCCTTTTGAGTGCTTGGTCTGAGATGCGCTCACATCTCCAGAGTCGCCCCAGGGCGCGAGCCTCCCTCTGGAGGCAAAGAGAGCGAACTGGGGGACGATCGTGTTTCCCTGCAGTTCTTCGACCGCATCAAACTGTTCGGGATGCCAGCCAAGCACCAGCCCGACCTGATCTATCTGCGCTACGTGCCCATCTGGAAGGTCCACATGTTCACCGCGGTGCAGCTCACGTGTCTGGTCCTGCTGTGGGTGATCAAAGCCTCGGCAGCTGCTGTTGTTTTCCCTATGATGGTGAGTTGTTCGCTCCACGAGTTAATAATTCTCCCAGAGCCCATGAGTCCTGGAGAGCTCTTCAAAAGGGACTTCTGCCCTGAGAAAGGGAGTGGGAGAGAAACAAAAGAACCTGCAGCACGGGTTGTCTGCTCCCGAGACACCAGCACTTGGTGCCTCCTGAAAGCGAGCGGTTTGGTTGTGAGTGGCTGCTGAAAGGAGGAAGACGTTGCTTGTGTGAGAAGAGAGGCTCCGGGCTCAGTGTCAGCGTGACCTTCTCCCCACCCTGGCAGCCTGTTCAAGGCCTGGGGACCCTTTCAGTTAAAAGAGTTCTCAATAGTCCAGTCTTCCTCAGTCCAACTTGAGGCAATTTCCTCTTGTCCTATTGCTTCTTGCCTGTGAAAAGAGACCAGCGCCAGCCTCTCTGCACCCTCCTTTCAGGTAGCTGTAGACAGCAGTAAGGTCTCCCCGCAGCTTCCTTCCTTTAGCAACCCCAGCTCCCTCAGCCACTCCTCACAAGACTTGTTCTCCTGGCCCTTCACCAACTCACTGCCCTTCTCTGGACCCACCCCAGCACCTCGTATCCTTCTTGTGCCCAAAGCTGGTCCCTCGCCGGCGCTGAGCTCAGGGTGCAGTCGCTGCCCCTGCCGGCTGTGTGCAGTGGGATCGTGTGTGTTTCAGAGCCTTTAGTGCTGGAAGCCCCTGTTCCCTGCAGGTGCTGGCCTTGGTGTTCATTCGCAAGCTGATGGATCTGTGCTTCACCAAAAGAGAGCTGAGCTGGCTCGATGACCTTATGCCAGAGAGCAAGAAGAAGAAAGAGGACGACAAAAAGAAGAAAGAAAAAGCAGTAAGTGTGACAGCAAACTCAGACTGTCATGAATTACTAGGAAACGCTCAGGAAACACCTTCAGTGGCCTGGACTTGCGGGTTTATACATCCAATACGTGCTTTAAGTTCTGTGCTAATGAAATGTATTGCTGGAGGATCTCTTCCTGGAAATGAAGGGAAGGAAAAGTCACAGCTTCAGTGATGCTCGTATGAACTGTGACTCTAAATTGTGATTAATGTTAGGAAGCAATAAAATAGAAGACTCCATGACCCCCCTGGGCAGGCCCTGCCAGGGCTCTGGCACCCTCACTGGGAAGAAGGTCCTTCTCACACTGATGTGGAACCTCCTCTGCTCCAGCTCACACCCGCTGCCCCTTGTCCTGTCACTGGGTGCCCCTGAGCAGAGCCTGGTTCCAGCCTCCTGACACCTTCCCTTCCCATATTGATCAACATCCGTGGGGTCACCCCTCAGGCTCCATTTCCCAGCTCCAGAGCCCCAGCTCCCTCAGCCTTTCCCCAGCAGGGACATGCTCCCCTCCCTCCATCATGTCTGTGGCTCTGCGCTGGGCTCTCTGCAGCAGCTCTGTCTCCTTCTGGAGCTGAGGGGCCCAGGACTGGACACAAGATTCCAGATGAGGTCTCCTCAGGGCAGAGTAGAGAGGGTGGAGAACCTCTGGATCTGCTAACCACCCTGTTCTGATCTGCCCCAGGATGCCCTTGGCCACCGGGGCCCCTTGCTGGCTCCTGGCTGCCCTTACCCCCGTAGAACCGCGCCGTCAGCGTGGGGGACACGTGCGGTTGCTGCGGCGTGGGTGGCGTGACACTCTTCCCTTGGATTCCGCAGGAGGCAGAGCGGCTCTACCAGTCGGGGGACAGCGAGAGCGTCCACCTGCCCTACGGCGAAGCGCACCTGGACTTCCCTGTCAAAAGCCTGAAGTACAGGTGCAGTCTGGTGCTGGGTTCCCAGGCCTTCCTGTCGCACGCCGCGGCTCCGTGTTGTGTCGCTCGTGTAGGAGGTGGATTCTTTTCCCCCAGAACTTGCAGCGTGGCCCCTGTTAGGGGGGTGAGGGTTTGTCTGGTGGTGCTACAGTGGTCTTTTAATGCTGATGGGAGCCCTGCTCGTTAAAACTGCATCTTAATTGTAAATCTGCCTGACCATCCCGAACAGATCGGATGACTCGGTGCCGACCAGCTGCACTCAGCGCGAAGGAGCTGCCTCGGTCAGGTTTTGTGGGGCTGCTTGTGTGTTCCTGTGCATGAGGTGCTGTGTGTGGAGCCACTAATGCCATCAGTCGAGCCGACTGTTTGCCAGCCACATGGGCCTTTCAGAGCAAGCCCAGGGGTGCGGTTCATCCAGCGCCTGGTTAGGAGAAGGCTCAAGTCTGTAACTGCTGAGGTTCAGGCAGGCAGCTGGTTTCACTTTAGGTCTTTTTCTGCGAGTAGCTGTGAGGACAGGAGTTACCAGTTGCTCTGAGAAGAAGAAGCAGTGATGGCATTTCACTGGTGGGAAGTTTGTTCAGCACTGGAAAGTCTGCTGCCTCAGTCTGCGCCTCCCTTGTGGGGGTGTGTTCAGCTGGGGTGGCTGTTAGGTGATCTGCAGCTGTCGTAGGATTATAGAACCCTTCTGGCTGGAAAGGACCTCCAGGGTCATCCAGCCCAGCGCTCAGCGCAGCAGCTCCCTAACCCCTACACCCTGGCCTCAAGTGCTCTAACTGCTCAGTTTTTAAACCCCTCCAGCAATGGGGATTCCACCAGCTCCCCAGGCAGCTTGTTCCAGCGCCCAACCACTCTCTCAGGAAAGAGCTGCTTCCTGAGATCCAGTCTGACCCTCCCCTGGTGCAGCTTGAGGCTGTTTACCTCGTCCTCTCATTAGTGACTTGGGAGAAGAGCCCAGCAGCAGCCTGGCTGCAGCCTCCAGTGAGGGAGCTGTGGAGAGCAGGGAGGTCTCCTCTCAGCCGCCTCTTCTCCAGGCTCACTGACCCCAGTTCCCTCAGCTGCTGTCCCCAGGGCCCGCTCTCCAGCCCTCTCCTGTCTCCAGCACGCCCAGATGCACCCACACAAAGACCTTGGCAGCTGGTTTTGCCTCCCTAATGCTAAGGGAGTCAAAACCTGCCCCGGAATGAGCCGGGCGCGGGCAGGGCTTTGATTCCCACCAGTGCAGAGTAGAGGGGGAGAGGGGCCTCCCTGGCTGACTGTCCCTGCTGCAGCCCGGGGCACGGCTGGCGCTCCGACAGGGTGCTGCTGTCGTGGGAAAGGCCCTTGTCAGGTGCTGAGCTTGGAATTGCTGGCGAGACAGGCTCTGAGCTCCCCTCGTGGCTGCGCAAACGAGCGGCGGCACAGCTGATGCGACTGAAGAGCGCCAGCGAGCACCCAGCTGGTGCGGGGTGCCCCCGACTAACCACCAAGTCTGTTTGTTCTGCAGTGTTGACCCCTCAGTTGTAAACATATCGGACGAAATGGCCAAAACTGCCCAGTGGAAGGCCCTGTCCATGAACACTGACAATGCCAAAGTTCCCAGAGCTAACCTGAGGTAGCTATGATCCCTCCTGCCTTTTCTGACTCTGACCTTGCCCTCAGCAGCTCGCCCCTGCTCCTCCTGCCGCGTGCATCCCCTGCAGCGCGCGCGGCTCGCAGGTCCGAGGTGCAGCTCTGCCACGAGGACCGTGCGTGTTGCTCTTGAACTTGAGACTTGGGATCTGTTATAGAAATCGTTTAATTCTGTGATTGAAACGGTGAACGTCTCTGCTCAGTGCAGGTGGAGGCTTCTCTGGTGGGTTCAGGGCTTCTAAAAGCTTTGCTAGGCTTGTGTGTGAGCATGGGGGGTGCTTGAGCCTGAGCGTTACAGGTGTCCCTGGGAGGAGAAGGTGAGTCTGGTGCCTTCTGTTGTTGCTTTGAGCTGCCCTAGGAGCTGCCTCCCTGGTTCTGGCTGTGCCCTGGCTGTGCCCTGGCTGGCGTGGGTCACCCCACCTCACGCTGGCTGGTTTGGGTCGCCCCAGCTTTTTTTTCCAACTCCAACAATCAAACCTGAACCGTGAAACCCGTGGCAGAGGCACGTTGTTGTGGAACCTCCTGTGCACCAGCTCGCACCCGCTGCCCTTGGTCCTGTCACTGGGTGCCCCTGAGCAGAGCCTGGCTCCGTCCTCCCGACGCCAGCAAGACAGTCTTTAGGGTTTTCTGCTTGAGTGGACAATCAGATGTCTACCTGGTGGCGTAGGTTCCCGCACTGTGTGGTGAGCAAGGTGGTTTCCTTGCCCGAGAAGGAGGCAGTATTAGTAGCATCATAGGCTGCTCATGCCTGGAAGGGACCCCAAAGGTCATCCAGCCCAATCCCCCTGCCACAGCAGGATCCCCCAGACCCAGTGGCACAGGAGCATGGCCAGGTGGGTTGGAAACGTCTCCAGAGAAGGAGGCTCTGCAACCCACCCCAGCAGCCCCGGCCAGTGCAAGAGAAGTGCATCACCCCTGTGTCAGTGCATCACGGAGCGTAAAACGTTTGAGACGTGACTTGAGCTGCCGCGACCCAACCCTGATGGCTTCCTCTTTGCTTCCAACAGCCCTGAAAAACCGGAGAGCGTGAAGATAACTGTGGAGGACCCGCCCGTCGTCAAGTACGTGGACGCCGAGACGTCCCTGTAGGACTGAGCCGAGGGGGCTGCCGTCGGCCGTGTGCGCGTGTGTGTGTGTCGCTGGGGCCTGGCCGTGGAAGCGTGATCCCAGCTCCGAGGAGCAGCCGCTGGCTGGGGCGCTGTAGATACCGCTTGCGTCACGGGAGGGCTTTCCCACAGGCGGGCTCGAGTGACGGTCGCACTGGAGCTCTTTCTTGGGGGTCGTCTTGTCGCTGTTCAGTAGGAAGGTCCTGCCGGAGGCCCGGCGTGCCCAGTAGTCGGTCTGCACTGGGAGGTCCGGCCAGGTTCTGCTGACGACTGCCGCCGGCTCTCTGTGGGGCTCGTGCGGCACCCGCGGGCGTGTTCCACGCAGCCCGGCACCGCTTGTTCTCGCAGGGTGTCTCTGGTTCCACAGAACAGCCCGTGCGCTGCCGACGAGAACCGCTGTGTTCTAGCCCCCCGCTAGGTTCTAGTGTCTCCCAGGGCCTAGAGCTCTGGGTCGGGTGGTTGACGAATCCTTGAACGGACCTGCACACCCAGTTCTGCGACTTTTTAACGTGATTTTATTTTCAAACTGAGTTTCCTTTGGGTTTTCCGTTGCTTTCCCGTAGCAGCACGGAGCAGGACCTGCCCCAGCTCAGTGTTTGCCCTCCGGGTGCTCTGTGTTTACACTGTGAGTTGGATTTGCAGACAGCAGTCGCGCTCTAGGAAGCCCAGCACAACCCACACTCGCACCCCGAGTCCCCTTCCTCTCCTCTCCTTCGTTTCTTTCCCGTCACCGCTCGGAGTCTGGCTTCCTGAGCCACACAGCAGAGCCCTCGGAGTGTTCCGTGTCCCCACGCAGCAGGTTTCTCGCTTTGTTTTTGCCCCCAGCTGCCGCTGAGCCGCCTCGTGGGCCGCGAGCCGCTCGGTGCTCCGTGCGCTGCGGCGGGGCCCTCTCCGCGTGCGACTTCTTTTTAACCTATTTATTTTAATCAGCATAAATTTTTATTCCGTGAGTTGAGTCGGAGAAGGAAACAGTCGTTTATTAAAGTGAGTGGGAGTGTTTTGGGGTGGGGGAGAGGGGCGCCGCTGGAGACGCGGTCGGTGCGCGCCGTGTGGACGCGCCTGGCTCGGCCGGCGGGCGCTCTCGCGGCGGGAGCCGGGTTTTATGTATCAATGAAGACGTTGACCACTCTCCCGCGCAGCCTCCGTTCTTGGGTGGGGATCTGCCCGTGGTCTCGGGCACCGCCGGCCCTCCCGGGGTCGGTCACGTCAGCACCTGGTTCACAGCAGCAGCTGCTTGGCTCCGCCGTTGGCGACGGCGGGATCCAGGCTGACGCTGGAACTGGCTGGGGGGATGTGGGAGGGTGGAAGGGGTGGGAAAGGAGGGGGGCAGCAAAGTCCAGCCGCTGGGTGCTCTGTGGTCATGGCACCAGCCTGGGGTGCCCTAGTGGTCCCGTGCCAAGGTGCGTGTTCGCTACCGGCTGTGCAGAGGCAGAGGTGCCAGAGCCGGTGCTGGAAGAGCTGAAGCCCCCTCGGGACTGCAGGTAAGGGTTTGGCTGGGGGCCGGTGGCTTCAGCAGCCCCCGCCAGGTGCTGAGGGTGGGGAGGAGGAGGGGGCAGCTCCATGCTTGGGGATGAAGCTCTCACATGGATCTTAGCCTGGAGAGGGGGAGGCTGACGGGGGAACCTCAGGAGTGGTCGTAAGTGTGGTGATGGGGCGAGGGGTCATGGCTGGAAGCTGAAATGGACAGGAGGAAGAAGTTCTGTGGTCTCAGGGTGGGTTGATCCTTGGAGCAGGCTGCCCAGGGAGGCAGTGGAGTCCCCGTCCCTGGAGGTGATGAAGGCCAGCCTGGCTGTGGCCTTTAGTGCTCTGCTCTGGGCTACTGGGGTGCTGTTAGGGGCTGGGCTGGGCTGGCTGAGCTCAGAGGGCTTCTCCAGCCTCAGTCACTCTGTGACTTGAGAAGCCTTGTGGCAAAAGCCAGTCCAAGGGAAGACAAACGCAGAGTCTCCTGCACGGTCCCTCCCAGCTGTGTTTGATCCAGCTGCAGCCACGGAGGGGCACCCTTGTCCTGAGCGAACCCCTTGGCCTCCATCTCGACTGGTCTGCTCCTGGGGCTGGGCTGGGCGACCTTTCCAGGTCCCTTCCAGTCCCCAGTGCTCTGCGATGCTCTGACTGAATCTCTGCTGAACACGATCGGTGTGACTGTCAGATGGTGGCTGTCGGCTGCCTGCTGCACTGGGCTCCAGCAAGCCCCAAGCACTTGCAGAGCATCGGACTCAACACCTGGACTGGATCTAGGGGCTCCTGCTGTGGCCAGGGGACTGCGCTGGGTGATCTCCCGAGGTCCCTTCCAACCCCTGATGTCCTGTGGCTCTGTGAATTCGGCAGCCCGTCCCAGTCCCAGCTCCCGGCTCGTTGCAGGGCGGCAGAGCTGGGCTCGTGGCTTCGCATCCCTCAGAGCAGCGCAGAACTGTTTTGGTAGCCAGCGAGACCCGTCCCCCACCCACTCTTCTGTCGAGCAGATGGCGAGGCAAGCCCGTAGAACATGGTGAGGGATTTCACTCCATCTCTTGGGAGTAAATAAAGGATATTGAACATGCTATTTAAAAACCTAAACAACAGAGCCCATCAGCCATGAGGGCTGGACATTGTGCAAGGGTGGGCTTTGGTGTGCTCAGGAGACCTCTCGGGGGGCACCTTGGAGAAGGGGCTGGAGGGAGAGGCTGGTGGGGAGCTGGGGGTGTTTAGCCTGGAGAAAAGGAGACTCGAGGGGGGGCCGCCTTCTCTCCGGCTCCCTCAAGGGAGGTTGGGGTCGGGCTCTGCTCCCAGGCACCAGCACCAGGACGAGAGGGCAGAGCCTGAAGCTGCACCAGGGGAGGGTTAGGTTGGATGTCAGGAAGCCCTTCCTTAGGGAAAGGAGGATCAGAGCCTGGACTGGACTGCCCAGGGCAGTGGGGGAGTCCCCATCCCTGGAACACGAGAATTACCCACCGAACGAGAGGCTGCAGACTTCAAGTCCGATTATTTGTCTGCAGGGAAAGATGCTTAGAACCTGATGAAGATGTTCTGGGGATGTTGCTGTAGGTTCAAGTGAGAGGTGCTGGGGGCTGTGCTCCTCAGTCTTGCAACCGGGCTGCCAGGTGGGATGTGGAGCCTCCTTCTCTGGAGACATTTCAAACCTGCCTGGACTGTTCCTGTGCAGCTGGATCTAGGGGATCCTGCTGTGGCAGGGGCACTGGACTGATCTCTCGAGGTCTCTTCCAGCCCTTTATGTTCCCTGTGTGTGACCGAAGGCGGCAGAGCGCGCTCCGCTCCCGCAGAAGGGCTGAGCCGCGGGAGGGCTCCTCAGGGCAGCTCCTGGCTCAGCCGCGCACACGCCTGTCGGTCGCCCCATCGCTCGAGGCGCCGGTGCCTCCTCGCCGTTTGCTGCTGCCGAGATGACGGTGCTGCCGAGGCTGCTAATTCCGTCGCTCGTCTTTCAAAACAACAGAACTTGACATTCTTGCAGATGGCAGGAGCTGTAAAAATACGCGATTTAAATAGAGACCAGCCCCGGGCAGCGGAGGGCGGCAGCGCTTGAGTCATCAGGCACCAGCCGCTGCTCACCTCGGGAACGGGGATGGTGCAGGGCTGGGGGCCCTCACAGCACCCGGCCTCGACAGCAGGGGGGTGTTTTGGGGGGATCAGGCACTGACACGGAGGGGACACTCGCTGCTGTCCCACACGGGCTGCCCACGGTGCTGCTTGAGTCCCCATCCCTGGGGAAGGGCTGGGGAATCGGTCTGATGGGGAGAGATGGAGACAGGTGGGGCTGGTTAGCTGGAGGAAGAGGAGGCTGAGGGGAGCCCTCATCGCTCTCCACAGCTCTCTGGAAGGACCCTGCAGAGATGCTGGTGCTGGGCTCTGCTCACAGGTCATCATCGTCAGGAGCAGAGGGAAGGGCTTCAGGCTCCAACAGGGGAGGGTCAGACTGGCCGCCAGGAAGAAATTCTTCCTGGAGAGAGTGGTCAGACCCTGGACTGGGCTGGGCTGCCCAGGGTGGGGGGTGAGTCCCCATCCCTGGGTGGGTTTAGAAGACGCTTATATGTGGTGTTGGGGGGATCTGGTTTGGGGGTGACCTTGCTGAGTGGGGTTGATGGTTGGACTTGCATTTCCTGCCTGAATGATTCTGTGATTTTATGAGATTAGGCGTGGGGTCAGTTTAGACCTGAAAATTCATCCTCCTCCTTGCTGTGGGGAGGGAGCAGAAGGCATTGAAAAGCTGTGCTTTCAACTGAGTGCTCGGTGACCTCACTGGGGAGAAGTTTCTCCTTACCCTGGGATGGAACTTGCTGTGCTCCAGCTGGCACCCATTGTCACACAAGTGAGAAGAGATTGTCTCTTTCTTCTGGACACCCAGCCCTCAGGGGTTTACAGACCAGGGATCGAGTCCCTGGTCACCTTCTCTCCAAGCTGAGAAGCCCCAGCTCTCTGTCTCTCCTCACACAGCAGGAGCTCCAGTGCCCTCCTCATCCTCACGGCCCTCCGCTGGGGTCTCAATCCCATCTTTGTCCTTCTTGAACTGGGGAGCCCAGAACCGGACACAACTTACTGCTACAGCGCTACTACTACTATTGAAGTAGTAACAGCCTGGCTGCTTTGGACGCGTCGGTGCAGGATCTCCCCTCTGCCTTCTCTTCCACAGAGGGGGGCCCTGCCTGTCACTGCTCAGTCTCTGCTGTGGACTTAGAGAATCACAGGATCATTCAGGTTGGAGAAGACCCCCGCGATCATCGAGTCCAACCATCAGCCTGACGCTACAGATTCACCCCTCACCCTGTTTAGGTTCTCCCAAGCCTAAGGCAGAGGGTCTGGTCCAGCACCTCTCGCTCTTTCCTGAAGCTCTGCTGCAGCCACCTGCCACTGGCTCCACGCTGGAGTTTACGAGGGAGACTTCTCGCCTCTGGGTGCTTGGCCACCGGCAGCCTTTGCCAGCCCCGTTGCCATGGGAACAAGAGGCAAAGTGGTCCCTGGAAAACAAGGCAAACGACAGATCTAAACAAGCCTCTTGAAGGCTTTAGTCTTTTCTTCTTCCGATAAAAGTCAATCTGACACTTGATTTCAGGTGAAGAACTTCACTAGGGGCCAGCAATGGGCCCTGGTGGCCAAGAAGTCTACTGGCATCCTGGGGTGGATCAGAATGAGGTGGTTCTTCTCCCACTCTGGAGGGATGGAGAGGGGTTCTTCTCCCACTCTGCTCTGCCCTGGGGAGACCACGGTGGAATCTTGAGCTGGGAAAAAGGAGCCTGGGGGGCGCCCCCGTGGACGTTGATCAATATGTGTGGGGAGGAGGATGGAGCCAGGCTCTGCTCAGGGGCACCCAGAGATGCTGTCTTAGCTGGGCTCAGAGCTGTAGTGGTTTGGGAGCTGCCCCACAGACAAGGCTGCTGCTATGAAGCTGGCAGCTCCCACAGCAGAGGGAGACAAGGGCACTCGGGGGCAGTGGGTTTTCACCTGCTGCTGCCTCTCTGCCTGAGATCCTGACAGTGCAGCAAGGGAGCCCCAAGCACGGCAACGCTCGGTGGCCAGGCGCTGTCGGACCATTTCCAAAGCCAAGAGGACCCCAGGCCCAGCATCGCTCGGTGGCCGGGCGCTGTCAGACCATTTCCAAAGCCAAGAATTCTGGGTGTCCAAGCTCCTCTCTCTGCACCCTCTAATCCTGGTGCACGCACTCCCCCCACCCCGATGGCTGTGGGCTTAAACCTGCCCTTAAGAAGAGAAGGCTCTGCCTCGCCCGGAGTCCAGGCAGCTGCAAGGACTTTGAAGGGATGAGCTGTGACATTTAAACAAGAAGTTCACCTCGTTCAGAAGAATGAGTGCTTACGGAGAGTTCCCGGGTCCCCTAGGGACAGTCCTCCAGCCAGAGAGGGGTCTTAGCCCCGAGCTGGTTTGGCAAGAGCCCTCTCCTCACCGCATGCTCGGGGGTCTTCTCCAGCCTGAGTGGTTCTGTGAGCACTGATGGCCCCCTGCATGTGCAGTGGCTTCCTAGCTCTCCGGGGGTTCTCTCGGTTCAGCCAGTGTAGTCGCCAGTCCGATGCTCTTGTAGGCTCCAGTGGGGCCTCCACGTCTCCACTCCAGTCTCAGCTGCCCAGGCTGCTTTACATCGGCTGTTCTGCAGGTCCCTCAGCAGCTCAGCTCCTTCATCCTCGGATTTCTTGAAAAGTCCTGCGTGATCACCATCTGTTCTGGGCAATCTGCTCCTGCTCGGGGTGTGGTTTGTTCCCAAAGCTCTTCTGTGGCTGGTGCAGCATCGCAGGGCATCAGGGCTCGGAAGGGACCTCGAAAGGTCCTGCAGCCCAATGCCCCCGCAGAGAGTTCACCCGGGAGCACACGTGTGTCGCAGCGCCCCTGCGGTTCTCCGTTGGGTGAAGTGGCTGGGAAGGACGAGTGCGGGGCTCTGCTGCCGCAGATGCTGTAGCCTGTCCCTTGGTTTAATTACTGCAATTAATCTGTCTTTGTTCAGCAAGAGCTGGGGCAGGAGCAACCAGCTGAACGACTGCAGTCGAGATTTCTCTCTTGCTCACCGAACCCGCAGTCTTTCCTGTGTCCGGAGGAGAGGAGGCTGAGAGGAGATCTCCTTGCTCCCTCCAGCCCCCTCAAAGGAGGTGGCAGCGAGGCTGCTGCTGCTCTCTTCTCCCAGATCGCTGATGACAGGACGAGGGGAAATGGCCTCCAGCTGGAGACGTTTCCAACCCGCCTGGACTGCTCCGGTGCCACTGGATCTAGGGGATCCTGCTGTGGCAGGGGGTTGGACTGGATGATCTCTTGAGGTGCCTTCCAACCCCTAATGACTGGATCTAGGGGATCCTGCTGAGGCAGGGGGTTGGACTTTGAGGTCCCTTCCCATCCCTGATGCTCTGTGACGGCAGAGCCAGCGCTGCCTCAACCATGCAGCCGGCTCTCCGGAGTGAGCAGACAGGCGCAGCTCCAGCAGGTTTCCCAGACCATCTTGGTTAAAAGTAGTGGAGGGAGTGACAAAGGCATCGAAGACTGCAAACGGGCTGCCCAGGGCAGTGGGGGAGCCCCCGTCCCTGGAGGTGCTGAAGGGCAGCCTGGCTGTGGCCCTGAGTGCGCTGGGGTGCTGTTAGGTGCTGGGCTGGGCTGGCTGGGCTCAGGGGGCTTCTCAGGCTGCTCTCCTCAGCAGCTCTGTGATTCTGTGAAGGGCTGCAGAACCAGGTGGGTCACGGTGCACTTGGAGGCTGTCTGGGGCTTGAGGAGACGTGTGAGTGTCTGTGCCAGCACCGTGCTGTTGTGCTCAGCCTCTGGTGATGCTCTTCCTCTCAGGGTGACTTCCCCCTGCCCTGCGGTTCCCCGGGAACTTTATTAACCAGCGAGAAACTTTTCAGGGCCTCTGATCAGTCTGCATCTCTGCTCCTGGCAGTGACTGTCCCGCCTGAGCACGGCGCGGCTCCGCCACGCTGGGGCAGAGGGAGAGCCGAGCTGCTGCGTGGGTTTGCTGGGCAAACAGGGCCGAGTCTGTGACCCACAGGAGCCAGGCTCACAGGTGGGGTTAGGAAGCCACAGGGGAGCCTAATGCCCCTAGGAAAAGGGTCTCTAGGTCTAGGCGTTGGTACCTGATGTTTAAAGGGAACTAGAAAGTGCTGCAGATAGACGGTGGACAACCAGCTTGTCAAGGGACTGATGCAGGTGCTCTCTTCAGCGGAGAAAACGGGCGGCTCAGTCGGAGCCCGCAGGGTGCCCAGGTGGCCAAGAGGGCCAGTGGCACCCTGGCCTGGATAAGGAACTGTGTGTCCAGCAGGAGTAGGGGGGGCATTGTCCCTCTGCAGTCAGCACCTTGAGTACTGGGGCCAGTTGTGGGCATCTCAGCGCAAGGGAGACATCAAGAGGCTGGAGCGAGGGCAGAGGGGGCAACGGAGCTGGGGAAGGGCCTGGATGAGCCCCGTCCGTGGCTGAGTTTAAAAGTCACTGAGATGAGGTGTTGGGGGATCTGGTGGAGGGGTGACCTTGTAGAGTGGGGTTGGTGGTTGGACTCGCTGATCCCGGGGGTCTTCTCCAGCCTGACTGACTCTGTGAGATTAGGAGAGATTAGGAGCAGGGTCAGTTTAGACTGAAGACTCATCCTTCCTGCTGTGGGGAGGGAACAGAAGGCGTGAAAAGCAAAGCAGCACAAGCCACCAGCAGAGAGGGGCCAGAGGAACCCGAGGCTCCGCATGAGGCAAACAGGAATCATTCTGGAAGTCTGCTCCATTTCCCAGTTCTCCCTCATTTGCCATTTGCTGTGGCACAGGAGCGGGGCTGGCTGCCACCAGCGGCCATCTGGCCAGCACAGCAGGCTGCCCGCTGGCCCACGCACCGCCGGCAGCTCCGTGCTGCCCGAGCGCAAACGCGAAGGGCAGCCGCAGGGCTCTGCAAGCTCTGAGCTGCCTCCGAGCCCCCTGGTTACTGAAAACTGTGTTTTTAAGGGAATTTCAGAATCCCAGACCACGAGGGGTTGGAAGGGGCCCCGACATATCATCCAGCCCGATCCCCCTGCCGTAGCAGGGTCCCCTCCATCCAGTCGCACCTGTAGAGAGGGGCTTTTACTCCCCTCTCTGGCCCCTGCTGCTCCTGCCCCTGAGGGAGCCACCCCACTGCTCCTTGGCTCCTGGGGCCCAGGGAGGGACGAGGACGGCTCGGCCATGGGCAGAGGCAACCCTCGCCCTGTCTGCTGGAGAGGGGACCAGCTTAGCCATAGCCTGCGACTTCAGGGGCACCAGGAGCTGCTCCTCCAGCTCAGCAGAGGAGGCAGAACTCTCATTACATTGTGCATGAAACACAAGCTGATGCTGCTGCAGCTCCCACAGCCTCCGGCTTTGCTGGACTAGATGGTGCAGGAGGCCCTCTCCAGCCATGAGGACTCTCTGATTCCATGAGCGGAGCAGCACTGTCTTTTCAGCTGAGGATCCAACCACAAGCCCCTGCTCAGAGCACAGCCTGAAGGAAACGCCTCATGTGAAGGGCTCCAGGAGGCTTCAGCGCCTGCAGCCGCAGCTCTGCGCCTGCCAGGTTTGCCTCTGCCTGCGGAGTAATTGACTTGTTCTCCTCCTCCTGGAGATGGGTTTGCAGCCCAAGACATTGACGGGGAGCAGCAGGTACTCAGAGAGCTAAATGCTGTCGTTCACAGTCGCAGCTGTTTAACCCCTCGTCTTGTTCTCACAGCTGGCTGAGCTTGAGGAAGGGGGATGTGGGCTCCGTTTGGAAACAGAGGGGGTCCGTGGTGCCTGACTACGTCTGAATGAACGCGAGATCTTTTTCCTTCTAGTTCCTGCTGCCAGGCTTTGCGTCAGTACGGGGACCAGCCCCACGGATATCCCTCGGGGGACTCCACTGGATCCATGTAGACCCTGTCCCCTGGGCTCTTCAGCCTCAGCGCTCCGTAAACTCCGTGAGCAACTAAGAGCTGCAGCTCCTTCTGGGGCGAGGAGAGTCCCGCATCCGTCCGGGTGGCTCCTGGGACGGCTTCTGCGTTGAGCGCCCCCGCTAGCGCCTCGCACTGAGCCCCTGCGGGGGCACCGAGGGGCGCTGCCGGCGGAGCGGACACCAAGGCAGCGCCGGGAGCGTCTCCCCGGCGCAGGCTGCCGTCGGTTGGGCGCATTGCCCCAGCCCAGAAAAAGACCCCCGTGGCTGCTGCTGCTGCTGCAGGAGACGGAACCACCGCTGTCGCCGCCTGCTCTCGGCCGGGCTAGAAGCGCTTGAACAGCCTCTGGGTCGGCTGCGCCGCTGCCGCAGCAGCAGGGAGAAGGCAGCCAGGGCCACCCCCGTGTCCTCTGACCACCGCGGCGGGGCCGAACGCTGAGCGCTCTGGCCGGCTGCAAGGCAGAGCTGTGCGGCTCCCAAAAGCGGGGCAAGGGCGGCTCAGACTGCAGCAGCAGCGATGGGGAAGGTGGAGGCAGGGCACAGACAACCTACTTCAGGGACCGGGAGGCGCTGCGTGGGAAGGGGGCTGCTGCTGGAGGAGAGCAGTCAGCTGCAGACAGCGGTCGCTTTCTAGAGCCCTTCTAGAGAACTTCACCGGGAAGAAGGTCCTTCTCACACTGGTGCAGCAGCGACGGGCTGCAGAGCCTGGGCTGGTCACAGAGAGGCAGGAGCTGCCTTGGATGTTTCAGAAGCCTCGTTGCTGCCTGAAGAGAGATCGGGATGTGGTGCCAAGAGTCCTCTTGTCTCTTGTGGGGCAGCTGCGGCACAGGAGCGCTTCTGCGGGTGAGCAGCTGGACTCGCCTCAGACCAGGGAGCAGCATCGCGCGGGGTTGCCCGCGGAAGGGAGGGCCCAGGCAGCAGCCAGGGGGGCTCAGCAGCGGCGAGGCCATAAATACAGGGACAGGTGCCGTCCCCAGCCACGGGCACTCGGCAAGCGACCCAAAGCCAGAGGGGACCGCGAGCGCAGCTGCTGCCGCTCCGGGGCCTCGCACCGCGGCGAGCGCGGCAGTGACTCACTGCAGCGGGATGACAAGAGCTCCGATATTTATAGAAGGAGCCGCCGAAATAGCTCCTGTCAGAGGAGATTACTCAGAACTCGAGAGAGCCGCTCGGCGAAGCCGCACGGCCGGTTCCCGGAGCGGCGATGGCAACGCGAGGCGCAGCCCCAGCGAGGCGGCAGCAGCCCCGGGGAGGAAGGGGCGTGTGTCCGCCCCCCCTGCTTGTGGACCGACTGGCTGAACCGGAGCAGAGGCTCCGGGGGGAGAGGGGCTGGAGGGCAGGGCCCGCGGGCAGCGGCTGAGGGAGCTGGGGCGACTGCCCAGGTTAACCTGGCAGTGCCCCACGGAGCCGCGGGGAGCCCACGCTCAGCGCCGCCAGGACACCTCGGGGCTCCTCGCGCTGCCCTGCGGCATCTCGAGACCGTCTCGGCCACCGCCGCGGAGCACCAGCCGGACCCAGCCGCCGGACCCAGCCTCCCGGCCACCCCGAGAGTCTCCTCCGAGGGGCAGAGCCGTCTCCCAGGAGAACAAACAGAGCCAAACACTCCGCGGTGCCAAACGGCTGCTCAGGCTGGGGGGGACCTGTTCGCACAAGTGCGGCCGCTCCCCGGGGGCCGAAGGGCACCGACGGCGTCGCCCAGCCCAGCTCTTCCTGGAAAAGTCCTCTTGCTGTCTGCGGGCAAACCCGCTGCTCCAGCTCACGCCCGCTGCCCCCTGTCCTGGCACTGGGTGCCCCGGGGCAGGGCCTGGCTCCGTCCTCCCGGCACCCCCCCTTCACACACTGACCGGTACCCACGGGGTGCCCCCTCGGGCCGCTCTGCTCCGCAGGGCGATGCTCCCCGCCCCGACGGACAGACGATGCTGCTTCTCCTGGTTCAAATCTGAAGCTTTTATTTGGTTTCTCTGAAATTAAAAAAATAAACTTCGTTATTAAATCGGGGGGTCTGGCCCAGCGCCTACAGGCCGGGCCGCTCGCGCCAGGGCACCGCCAGGGAGAGCAGGGACGCGTCGCCGCCGGCGCAGAACCCCTGGCGGAGGCTCGGCCGCGGCAGGACTCGGCGAAAGCAGGAGAAGCCCCTCCCGTCGTCCTGGTGCTCGGAAGGAACCGGCGGAGCTGACCTGCGGTGCGGCCGTCGCGCGGCCACCCCTATACCACAGTGCTGATGTCATCGGCCTCCTCCGGCTTCTTCTGCCGGCTCGGCAGGGACTTCAAGTACTCGAGGTGCCGCCGGGCGTCCTCCTGGTTCTGCCGGACGTAGTAGACGACGTAGGAGATCACCATGGTGAACCAGCCGAACATGGTGACCAGCATGGCGTAGTCGGTGGTCTTCTTGGGCAGGTTGCAGAGGTCGGCGTCGTTGGCAGCGTTGAGGAACGGCCGCCCCTCGTGCTCGTCCAGCACCGACGTCTTGCAGATGACGTTGTTGGCCGTCTCGTGGTTGGCGGCCATGCTCCGCAGCACCTGCTGCAGCGTGCAGTCGCAGTGCCAGGGGTTGTTGGCGATGCGGGCCCGCGCCTTCAGGTTGCTGAAGGCGTTCTTGTGCACGCTCTTGATGCGGTTGTCGGACAGGTCCAGGGTCTGCAGGGTCTCGGCCACCCCGCGGAAGGCGTGCTCGTCTATGAACTCGATCCCGTTCCGGGAGAGGTTGAGGACCCGCAGCTGGTGCAGGTCCTTGAAAATCTCGTTGGGGATGGACGTGATCTGGTTGGAGTCCAAGTAAAGCAGGACGGTCTCCGGGGGCAGGTCTCGGGGTATCTCCTTGAGGTTGGCGTTGCTACAGCTGACGTTGAGCCCTCCCGAGTGGGAGCAGAGGCAGCCTTTGGGGCACATACTGGCGGAGTGAAAGCACAGTATCATGAGGACAAAGCTCTGCAGGAGCAGACACATGGAGAGGGAGCGGCTTAGCCACAGGTCTACCAAATGCATGCTGGGCTCTCAGCATAATCCCACGGCCACGGCTCGCTCAGCCCACGCTGGCGGGGAAGGGGTCAGTGGAGCGGCAGCGGGGCTCCATCCTCCTCAGCAGGACTCCTCGGAGCGCAGGAGCAGCCGGGATTCCCCATGGCCAGGAGTCTTCTCCAAGGAGGACCTGCAGAGAGGAGAGGAAAGAGCCCTTATACCTGACCTGCCTGAAGAAAGAGACAGAGGGGCTGGAGCGGGTCCAGAGGAGCAGCGAGGCTGGAGAAGGGACTGGAGGGAGAGGCTGATGGGGAGAGGCTGAGGGAACTGGGGGGGGGGTTTCAGCCTGGAGAAGAGGAGACTCTGGGGGGCCCTTCTCCTTCTCTCCAGCTCCCTGAAGGGGGGCTGGAGTCAGGGGGGGGTCGGGCTCTTCTCCCAGGCAGCCAGCCCCAGGATGAGAGGGCAGAGCCTGGAGCTGCACCAGGGGAGGGTTAGGTTGGGTGTCAGGAAGCCCTGGAAAGATCACCCAGTCCAATCCCCTCACCACAGCAGGGTCCCCTAGATCCAGTCACTGGGGTTAGAGAGGTGCTGGGATGAAGGTTGGAACTGATGATCCTGGAGGTCCTTCCCAGCCACAACCCTCCATGAGTCTATGAATCAAACACCACACCAGCTCCAGGACAGGCTAAACCCCGCTCCCAGCCTGGGGTTACAGCACGACTGTGTTTAGGCTGGAAGCACTGGGATCCTTACGGGCTGAGCAGGGACGTGTTCGGTGCAGCTCTGCCTCCTCACAGGAAACAACCAAGTACGTGGGAAAGCGGCAGAAAAACCCCCAATGTTTTAGGTTCTTAGAGCAAACACAAGTTCAAACCCGTAATTACCAACCCAGCCAACAAAACCTGGCTGAGCCAGAACAAAGCTCAGCAAAATCTGGGCAAATTAACTGGAAGGAGCCCGGCAGGAGTAAGTACCAGTCGGGGGAAACAGCTGCGCTAACCTCCATCCATCCCTGGCAGGGGCTGCCCAGGGCTGCTGTGGGGGCTCCTTCTCTGGAGACGTCGAAAACCGGCCGGGACGTGTTCCCGTGCGACTGGGTCTGGGAGATCCTGCTGCGGCTGGGGGACTGGGCTGGATGATTTCTTGAGGTCCCTGCCCATCCCTAATGACTGGGTCTGGGGGATCCTGCTGCAGCAGAGGAACTGGGCTGGATGATCTCTTGAGGTCCCTTCCAACCCCTAATGACTGGATGCAGGGGATCCTGCTGCGGCCGGGGGTTGGAGGGGATGGTCTTTCGAGGTCCCTTCCCATCGCCAGCGTCCCACGACTCTGTGAGTAGAGTTCAGCAGGTCCACCTGCTCGTGCATTTAACTGGAATCCACACCCCCCAGTTGCGTTAGACCGCAGAAAACCAGCTGGATCTCTGTGCTCAACTGCCCGGCGACACAACCGGGGAGCAGTGGCCCGCAGCGCAGGGAACTGCAAGGAGAGAAGGGAGGGCAGCAGAAGCTACCACCGAGACAAAACCAGCCCATTAATATTCACAAGATGAGACCACAAAGACCACGCTGCCTGTGCAATTACTGCCTATTAACAGTCTGAAACTGGGCTCCAGGCCCTGCCCCCTCGTCCTGGTGCAGCAGGAAGAGACGCGCTGCTCTGGCAAGCGACCCCCACAGCAGCACAGTTCTACTCGGTGTTTACTACTCATTTTTACTGGGAGAGAGTAACGAGGAGCATCCTGCTAACTGCCCCCTCCTCTCTCCCTTTTTAAGACCCCGTCGAACTTCCACCACTGGATGCAGCCGAATCCCACATGCAAGCACAAGTCACAGGAGCTCAGAGAAGCGCAAGCGGGAGCCGAGAGTGGCGGCAGAACGAGCAGGGGGCAGCTCCCAGCCTGCGAGAGCAGCACCTCCACATCCCTGTTGCCAGCCCTCCTTCCCTTAGTTGCCATAGATGCGGCGCCACGGTGCTGCGGCAACAATGGTCTTGTTGGGGAAGCTGGGAGCCAGGATTCTGCCTCCTGCTGCAGCTGCACCCCGCCGGGCAGCGGCTCCCAGTGCCCCAGCCCTCCTGAGATCAGAACTCAGACAGCTGAGCTGGAAACAGCGTCTGCACTTGGACACTGCGGGGCTGGAGTGGGGCCAGAGAAGGGCAGAGAGGCTGGGGAGAGGCTGGAGAACAGGGCCTGGGGAGGGCAGCTGAGGAAACTGGGGTTAGTGAGTCTGGAGAAGAGGAGGCTGAGAAGAGACCTCACTGCTCTCCACAGCTCCCTCACAGGAGGGCTGCAGCCAGGCTGCTGCTGGGCTCTTCTCCCAAGTCACTAATGACAGGATGCAGGGAAGTGGCCTCCAGCTGCATCAGGAGAGGTTCAGTCTGGATCTTAGAAAGAAGTTCTCTGCTGAGAGAGTGGTTGGGCCCTGGAACAGGCTGCCCAGGGTGGTGGGGGAGTCCCCAACCTTGGAGGGGTTCAAAAGTCGCTGAGATGTAGTGTTGGGGGACCTGGGGTGACCTTGCAGAGTAGGGTTGATGGTTAGACTCAATGATCCCAGGGGTCTTTTCCAGCCTGAATGAATCTCTGATTCCAAGTTGTCTGACAAGATGAAACAGAGGAGCAGCTGCTGCCACACAGAGGGATCTAACAGGCAGGAGAAAGCTGAAGGGAAACTCACCAAGCTCCACAAACGGGAGGTCCTGCACCTGCATCGGGGCCTCTTCGATTGGCTCAGGTTGGAAGGGACCTCGGAGATCACCTGCTCCAACCCCTTGCCAGGGGCAGCGCTGCCTGGCAGCCACACCCGGTGCCCTTCCACCCCGGCCTCGAACGCTTCCAGGGAGGGGGCAGCCGCAGCCTCTCCACCCCTGCCCTGAAGAACCTCTTCCCGAGGTCCGCTCTGCAGCTCCTCTCCCTCCTCCAGCAGACACACACACACGGATGGACACCTGCACAGGACAGGAGCGTGCCCTGGCAGCGAGGGGAGCCAGCGGCACGGGGGCCGCGCTGCCAGCCCCTCTGCTGGGCACCGCCCTGACACATCTGTCCAGCTGTGCCCTTCCTGGCCAGGCCGGAGCGCTGGGTGGGAGACACTGCGCGAACGCGGACAAGGGCATCTGGGCAAGAGCAGCCCCGGGGGCCAGGTGGGGGCTGCCCCGCCGCTGGCCTCCCCGGCTCCCGCGGCCGCGCTGCACCGGGCCTGTTTGCCAGCCCTCTCCCCAGCCTCGTTGCCCCTCGCTGACCCCGCTCTGGCTCCCAGGGCTGCTCGTGCAGGTCCCCAAAGCCGCGACACCGAAGGCACGGGCAGGGCACCCAGGACCACCCGATGCGCGGGCGCGTCTGTGTTGGAGCCGGAGGCGCAGAGCCCGCTCCTGCAGAGCTGCGGGCCGCCGGACCCCGCGGGAAAGCGGCTTCGCCCCGAGCGCAGCCACAGCAGGGGCCGGCCCAGGGCACCCTCCCTGGTGTCCCGCTGGCCGCGGAACCCAGAGTCAGCCACCAGCCCCCAGCCTCCATCTCCGCGCGTCCCGCTCTGCAGAGGGGACACGGCCCGCGGGAGGCTGCTCCCCCTTGGAGAGCCGCAAGCACCCTGGACAGCCCACCGGCGTGTCCCTCTCGGAACAGATTCCTCCAGGGTGCAGTGGGTGTCACTGGAGGTTCCACTATCCCCAGCTCCCGAATGCCAGCACCACTCCACTTCCGCACACCCGGACTGGAAAGGGGCAGAGTGAGCATTTTCTGACACCCTTTGCACAGGCTGGGAGGCAGAGGGGCAACAAAACAGCCCATCAGGGATGGGAAGAGACCCCAAAAGACCATCCAGTCCCATCCCCCTGCCACAGCAGGATCCCCTAGATCCAGTCACACAGGAACAGCCCAGGAGCGTTTGAAACGTCTCCTGGGAGACTCCACAACCCCCCGGGCAGCCCCTGCCAGGGCTCTGTCCCCTCACCAGGAAGAAGGTCCTTCCCACATCCTTCAGAACAGCAGCGTGCCGCCTTCTGCACACAAGCAGCTTCTGGTCCGCCTGAGCCATGACAACAGCCTCTCACGAAACACAAGTCCTTCCCGTCAGCCGCACTGACGAAAGGCTCCAGCTCTGCCTGCAGCTCCGCTGGGCTAAATGCAAATAACCTGGTAACAAACTCAGATCTGTGCCCGAGCAGCCGAGAGGATCCCGGGCAGAGCCATGCACATGGTGAAGGGATGGGGAAAGGCTGAGGGAGCTGGGAATAAAGGAGCCTGAGGGGTGACCCCATCAATGTAAGTATGTGAAGGGTGGGTGTCAGGAGGATGGAGCCAGGCTCTGCTCAGGGGCACCCAGTGACAGGACAAGAGGCAGCAGGTGTGAACTGGAGCAGAGGAGGTTCCACCTCAGTGTGAGAAGGACCTTGTTCCCGGTGAGGGTGACAGAGCCCTGGCAGGGGCTGCCCGGGGGGTTGCGGAGTCTCATTCTCTGGAGACATTTCAAACCCACCTGGACTGTTGCTGTGTGACTGGATCTAGAAGATCCTGCTGTGGCAGGGGGATCAGACTTTCGAGGTCCCTTCCAATCCCTGATGCTCTGTGAAAGCAAAACCTGTCCCTGGGGACCTGCAGCCTGATCAGTGCTGCCAAGCTGAGCCAGCAGAGCCCCAGCTGCTCGGTATCACAGAGAGAGGTGGGCAGGCTCACGGAAAGCTGAGCACACTGGTTCCACTCTATTCACTATTTACCCCTACTCCTCACCCACTCTCTCCTCACCAGAGCATGAAATGCCAGTTGCTTAGCTTCAGGCTGTTCAATATTCAGCGGCTGCCGTCGTGGATCACTAAATAAACTCCCCAAATGCCACCACCCCGCACAGCAAATCCCAAACCAGCACCAGCCCAGTGTGCTCTCAGATGGTTTTCCTGTCCTCCCAAGCCCCTCCGTGCTGAGACCACCTAGCAGACACAGCCCCGCTCCTCCCCTGCCCCAGGGCACCAAGCTGATGATGCTGGAGATCCTCCCCAGTCACAGGGACTCTACCCCTTTCACTGGGATCACTGTGGGTGCAGGAATCACCTCCAGCCTCTTCGCCAGCACCTCTCCCAAGGGTCCTATCCCCCTGAGAGAGCGACTGGGCACTGGAGCACGCTGCCCAGGGAGGTACTGGAGTGCCCATCCCTGGAGGTGTTGAAGGACAGCCTGGCTGTGGCCCTTGGTGCCCTGGTCTGGCCACTGTGACGATGGAGGAGCTCAGAAGGCTCCTCCAGCCTCTGCAACGTCCTTTCTCCCTTCCCCTCCACACCAGACCTGCTTCCTCACCTACTGCTTTTCTAAGGCAGCTCGTTTTCCATCTCTGCTTCACAGCCTCTACTCAACTTCTTTCCCACTGCAGTTGCTGCTTGGGAGCAGAAAAAGCCAACGAGGAGGTGATGAGTAGAAGGAACAAGGACTGGCTGTGGAAGACACCCACTTGGACCACTTCACCCGCAAGCAGGACGGAGCGGCAGGATGGGGACATCTTCACACTCACGGACACACAGGGGGCTGTGAGGGGCTGCCCTCCCACAGACTGAGGCTGCATCACAGCCACTGCATGGTGACCTGGCGCACCCCCGCTGCACACACACACACACACACACACACACACACAGAGTGAAGGTCCATCACACCTCTCCAGAGCTGCCCCACGCACAGCGCACAGAGCACAGGCTGCCTTCATCCCGCCAGCACAACACCAGCAGCCCCTGGAGAGGCTCCGGCAGAGCCTGGCTCCAAGGAATGTTCCCTGCACTAGAGGCAAAGCAACAGCAGTGAATCACAATCACTGTCAGCTCCTGGCACGTTGCAGGGGAGGGCAACGGAGCTGGAGAGGGGTCTGGAGCATCCTTCTGATGGGGAGAGATGGAGAGAGTTGGGGCTGTTTAGTCTGAGGAAGAGGAGGCTGAGGGGAGCCCTCATTGCTCTCCACAGCTCTCTGGAAGGACCCTGCAGAGATGCTGGTGCTGGGCTCTGCTCACAGGTCATCAGCAACAGAAGCAGAGGGAAGGGCTTCAGTCTCCAACAAGGGGAGGGTCAGACTGGAGATGAGGAAGAGATTCTTCCTGGGGAGAGTGGTCAGGTCCTGGGAGGGGCTGCCCAGGGTGGGAGCTGAGTCCCCATCCCTGGATGAGTTTAGAAGTCACTGAGATGTGGTGCTGGGTGCTCTGGTTTGGGGGTGACCTTGCTGAGTGGGGTTGCTGGTTGGACTCGATGGCCCCAGGGGTCTTCTCCAGCCACCTGCTCCCAGCCCTGCGGAGGCTCTGGAGAGTTCTGGAAGCCGCGCACCGCCCCAGATAAGCTCCGTTGCTTCTCCACAGTGGCCTCACTTTCATCTCGCAGGAGGCGCAGGAATTCCTGCCAGAGACGGTGCTGAAACACAACAGACTGGTTTTGCTGTTCCCCATAACAATGAGCCACCCCTGCAGTGACCCGAGATGAAGGGACGGCTCGTCCTGGCAGGGCACAGCCAGCGCAGCCCCGCCACCGCCCGGCCCGGCAGCTGCCTCTCCCCCATCACACAACCCCTTCCCCTGCTGCAGCCCCACTGCACGGACAGACAGACCCCACCACAGCACGACTGAGGCTGGAGGAGCCCCCGAGCTCAGCCAGCCCAGCCCAGCACCCCAGCGGCCACACCAGGGCACACAGGGCCACAGCCAGGCTGGCCTGCAGCACCTGCAGGGATGATGGGGACTCCCCCGCTGCCCTGGGCAGCCCAGTCCAGGCTCTGAGCACCCTTCCTGTGAGGAAGGCCTTCCTGACACCCAACCCTCAGCCCTCAGGACGGACCAACTCAGCGCAGGGGAAGAGCCCTCCGTGGCTGACACCTCTGAGACAATGGAGACCACAACTTTCTCAAAGCAGCAGCAAGGAAGAGGAGACAGCAAGAGAGACAACAGCAGGAGGCTTCACGGATTTACGAGGGAAGTCCCCCACAGCTCCCTTCCCATTAACCCTCTGCACCACGGTGCTGCCACAAAGGTGGGCTCCTCTCTCGACTTGGATGCGCGGAGGTGCCGCCCTTGTCCTACAGCACTTTGGTTTGGAACCAGAACGAGGTTCTGGGTAGGAAGACAAAACGGAAAGGGCTGGCGAGCTGGAGATTTTATAGCCACATGGCCACCTGGGAGTCCCCTGGTGCCAAGAACGCTGACGTCTCACCGACCTGCCCTGAGCTCTGCCACGCGCCAAGGGAAGGCTAAAGACCACCGTGCCGCAGCAGACCTTGCAGGCTTCAGGAGAACCGTGAGAAGTGAGAGCATCCCTGACTCGCGCTGGCAACACCAACGTCAAGAGGCAGGGCAGAGCTGCAGCGCACAGCAAACGCCCCTGAGCTTGGCACCGCGGGCGCCAAGACCTTGGCACCATTCCTGTCACAGCCCAGAGAGTCACCACCACTGCAGCCAGCCTGCTTCTAGTGACCACAACAAGAGCAGCGTCTGTCATGAACAGCTAAGGTGCTTGTGCTTCCAGAAGGCACCAGTGCAGAGCTCTCCCCGCTCCAGCCGATCCTCAGAAACTCAATCCTTCTCTGACAGCTGAAGTAATCTTACTCCCTAAGAAGTGCCCTGCCAGTGCCCTCTGACTGCAAACAGCTGGTTCAAAATCACAGGGCATTAGGGATTGGAAGGGACCTCGAGAGATCATCCAGTGCCATCCCCCTGCCACAGCAGCATCCCCTAGATCCAGTTGCACAGGAACACGGCCAGGAGGGTTTGAAATGTCTCCACAGAAGGAGACTCAGTCACTGCTGCCCAGCCCAGAGCGAGGGCAGAGCGCACAGCCGGAGGCTCTCGCTTTGCTGCAGCATCACCGTGAGCAGGGCCGGGCCGGCAGAGACGGGGCAACAGCAGCCGCTCCGTTTCTGGCAGCTCCGTGCAAGTCCCCTGGGGTTTCGCTCACAAGCCAAGAGGCAGCAGGGCTCCCGGCTCGGCACAGCTGGCTGCTGGTGCCCAGCGTGTGACCGAACAGCCGCCGTCGCTGAGGAGCCGCCCGGCCTCTGCTGTTGGCTCCACGCTGCTGCCTCGCACTCGTCCGGGGAGCTGCGGAAGTTTGTGGAAAATGTGGCAGGAGGGGAAACCCAGCGAAGGGCGACTGGCTGGGCTGAGGCGGCGCCTGCACAGACGAGCCCCCGGCGCCCGCCAGGAGCAGCCACTCTGCCTCGTGGGAAAAGCTTCTGCACAGAGAGCTGCTGCAAAGCATCTCGTGTTTGTCGGGGCGGGCTTCTGCGAGTCACGGGCTCAGACGGCTCACGGGCCCAGGCACTGTCAGGGAATCCGTCCTCATGGCTGGAAGGGACCTCCAGGAGCATCCAGCCCAGCCCTCAGCCCAGCAGCTCCCGAACCCCTGCACCTTGGCCTCGAGGTGCTCCAGCTACTTGGTTTTCAAACCCCTCCAGCGGTGGGGACTCCACCACCTCCCTGGGCAGCCTGTTCCAGGGCCCAACCAGTCTCTCAGCAAAGAGCTTCTTCCCAAGATCCAATCTAAACCTCTCCTGATGCACCTCAAGGCCATTTCTTCTCGTCCTATCACCAGTGACTTGGGAGAAGAGCCCAGCAGCAGCCTGGCTACAAGCTCCTGTGAGGCAGCTGTGAGGTCTCCTCTCAGCCTCCCCTTCTCCCGACTCAGCAGCCCCAGTCCCCTCAGTCGCTGTCATGAGGCAGGCAGCCAACCCAGCACCACGTTTCCTCCAGGAGGCACCCACAGCCCCCCGTGCACCCAGACTGACCACCTGCCCCAGAAGGGCAGAAGCACCCAACCACTTCACAAGAAGGGTGGCACTCAGACTGGCGGCACAGGCTGACCTTCACCAGCAGACAGGAGCCCAGACCCGATGCCACCTCGCTCGCAGCACCGTGAAGGTTAGAGGAGGCTGCCCCTGCTCACTCGGGTCTTCACAGACCAATTGATTTAACACCCTTAACCTTTGTGAGGTTTAACCTCACGCTGCTGCCGCTCGCAGCTGGTGCAGACGGTTGGTTCATGGCAGCCCTGAAGTCCTCTCCAAGAGCCGCAGCGTCTGCAGGTGACTCTTGGCAAACAAAGCGACGTTTTAGAAGGCTTAGCCAAACAAGCCAAGGCAAATGCCACCCGCCCCGGGAGCTCAGTTTACTCTGGGCTCAAAATGCCCTCAGTTCACAACAAGGTTCTGTTTAGCAGTCACAGGATCGCAGAGCGTTAGGGACTGGAAGGGACCTCGGAAGATCCTCCAGCCCAAGCCCCCTGCCGCAGCAGGACCCTCTAGATGGAGTTACAAGGAAATCCTCCCAGTCATCACATCTGCTGGAGAAAAAGGACCCTCCTCAGTCCAACTTCTAAGTAACCCAAGTATTCCTCCACACAGTCCCGCTAGCCACAATGACTTCTTTCATCAGAGAGGGCAAGATCTTCCTGCCAGTGAGACACACACCCCGTGTGCTGCTCTCATCAACACTTCCAGTGATGTGGAAGGAAACATCACAGGATCACTGAGGCTGCAGAAGCCCTCTGAGCTCAACCAGCCCAGCCCAGCACCTAACGTCACCCCAGTAGCCCAGACCAGGGCACTGAGGACCCCAGCCAGGCTGCCCTTCAACACCTGCAGGGATGGGGACTCCCCCACTGCCCTGGGCAGTCCAGTCCAGGCTCTGAGCACCCTTTCCATGAGGAAGGGCTTCCTAACATCCAACCTAACCCTCCCCTGGTGCAGCTTCAGGCTCTGCCCTCTCATCCTGGGGCTGGCTGCCTGGAAGAAGAGCCTGACCCCCACCTGACTGCAGCTTCCCTTCAGGGAGCTGGAAAGAGGGGGAAGGTCCCCCCTGAGCCTCCTCTTCTCCAAGCTGAACCCCCCCCAGCTCCCTCAGCCTCTCCCCATCAGCCTGTCTCTCCAGCCCCTTCCCCAGCCTCGGCGCTCCTCTGGACCTGCTCCACCACCTCAATGTCCTTACAAGCCCAATCCAGAGGCAGCTCACCGAACATCTGACAGTGATTTTGCAATCAAGCAGCACATTTTCCCTGCTAACTCTTCTGACTGAGCTGACAGATCATGTGTTTGCTCTGCAGTTACTCTAACTCAGCTCCAGCGTGAGCAGGAAGCTCCCCATCTCTATGGAGATGGGGTCTCCGACACCCCTAAGGCACACAGAACCACAGCTACATCCTTCAGCCTGGCTACTCTACTCTGTTTTAATAGTTTAGGTTGGAAGGGACCTCAGGGACCTAGTCCAACCAGACCAGGCTGCCAAGAGCCCCATCCAACCTGGCCTTGAACACTTCCAGGGATGGAGCAGCCACAACCTCCCTGGGCAGCCTGTTCCAGGGCCTCAGCACCCTCGCAGGGAGGAATTTCTCCCCAAGATCTGATCTGAATCTCCTCTCTTTTAGCTTGAAACCACCCCCTTGTCTTGTCACTCGAGCTGTCTGTGGCACAACTCTCAGGGATTTCATTTAGCACAGGGCTGGATCTGGAGCTCCTCTGTCTATTAAATGATACCTCCTTTTGAGCTAGAGGCAAAACGCAGTGATTCTCGATGGCTGCAGACACAATCCTCCTCCTCCTCCACGCAGGTCCTGACCTCCGAGCAGCCCCGCTGTGCCCTAAGCAACGGAGAACGACAGTCACTCCCGGGAGCTCATCCGTGTCGGGCTGGATAGAGCACCAGTTTTACAGCAGAGCTCAGGGAAGGCAAGACGAGGGCTCAGTGAGCCGACCAGCAGCAGGTGAATAATAACTGAAAGAGGTCTGAGCAACCAGGTTCTTCTGCTGGCAACGGCAGAGACCTCTCCTTCTCGCCAAGGGGTGCACCTGCTGGTCCACAGAACTGCCTGGCATCCGCCCAGCCCTGCTACCTGCAGTCAGCAAAACACTACCTGCAGGAGTCATCACAGAACATTAGGGATTGGAAGGGACCTCAAAAGATCATCCAGTCCAACCCCCTGCCACAGCAGGGTCCCCCAGATCCACTTGCACAGGAACACATCCAGGAGGGTTTGAAATGTCTCCACAGAAGGAGACTCCACAACCTCCCTGGGCAGCCCCTGCCAGGGCTCTGGCACCCTCACCAGGAAGAAGGTCCTTCTCACATTGATATGGAACCTCCTCTGCTCCAGCTCACACCCGCTGTCCCTTGTCCTGTCACTGGGTGCCCCTGAGCAGAGCCTGGCTCCATCCTCCTCACACCCACCCTTCACACATTGATCAACATCCATGGGGTCACCCCTCAGGGTCCTTTTTCCCAGCTCCAGAGCCCCAGCTCCCTCAGCCTCTCCTCAGCAGGGAGATGCTCCCCTCCCTCCATCATCCCTGTGGCTCTGCCCTGGGCTCTCTCCAGCAGCTCTGTGTCCTTCTGGAGCTGAGGGGCCCAGGACTGGACACAGGACTCCAGTTGTGGCCTCACAGAAAGCCAGAGCAATTTCCACGAGCAGGGGCTGCACAACCACAATAAACAATGACACTGCTGTAATTAATTCCACACAATTTTACTCTTTAGAAAAGAAAGAAGAAAATTAAGACTCTGAAGACAGCAAACGTTTAGCAGATTCAATTCTACAGCCGAAACAGTAAATCAGCTAGAAGCCCGCTGTGCGCCTGTCCTTTTTAATTCAATTACTGAGGATAACATCAAAGGGCAGCTGGATGAAGGCGGTGGTGCTCCACACCGAAGCCTTCAAGCCACCGCTTTCTGAGGCGAGCGATGCACACCCTGTCATTTAAACACCCAGAACATTAGATCACCACGAGGAACTGCTGCCAGTTACCTGAGGGTGCTGAGGTGAGGACAGGCTGAGCAAGGTGGGCTTGTCCAGCCTGGACAAGAGGAGGCTCCCAGGTGACCTTCCAGCAGCTTCCCAACCTCTGAAGGAAGGGGCTACCAGAAAGCTGGAGGAGGGCTTTTGACAGGGCTGGAGGGGAGCGGACAAGGGGAAGGGGTTCCAGACTTGAAGAGGGGAGATGGAGGTTGGACGTGAGGAACCAATTCTGTGCTGTGAGGGTGGGGAGATGCTGGAACAGGCTGCCCCAGGCAGCTGTGGCTGCCCCATCCATCCCTGGCAGTGTTGAAGGGCAGGTTGGGTGGGACCCTGAGTGACCTGCTCTAGGGAAGGTGCCTGTGCAGGGGGGTTGGAGCTGGGTGATCTTTGAGGTCCCTTCCAACCCTGGCCATTCTAGGACTGTACGTTCTTTCAGCTCTCCAAAAAGGCTAGTCAGAATTTGCAGCTCAGAACACAACTCCTTTTCCTCCCGGTGCCAAATCCGTAACATTTTCTCACTGGTTTTAAAAATTAAAGACTATACTCGTCAAAGCATTAAATCATTTGACTATTTTCAGGGAATCAAAGAGCATTAGGGATTGGAAGGGACCTCAAAAGATCCCCCAGTCCCAGCCCCCTGCCACAGCAGGATCCAGCTGCACAGGAACAGGGCCAGGCAGGTTTGAAAGGTCTGCAGAGACTCCAGGGCTTACTCAGCCGAAAGAAGCACTAACGGTTCACCTGGGTCTCATCGTGCCTCGTTTAAGCACTTGGTTTGTTCGTGCTGCTCGAGTCGTCTGTCTGATTCCACTCTGTAATCACACTCCTGGTGTCTGGGGACATTCAGGGCTATGAGCTGCAGCCTGAATCCCTCTGCAATCCTGTACCAGATGCTCTAAATCTTCCCGTTTCCGAAGGCAGGGACCACGAACGACAGACTCTCGCTCGCACACCCACAGTTTTCGAGAGGGGAAGGTCTGGCTGCACAGAACAGCAGGAAGGGGAGAGAAGAGCCTTCCGTTCCCACACGAACCACGACCCGCTCGCCGTGCGGGTTCCCGGGGCCAGGCCGAGCCCTGTCCGCAGCCCCGCGATGCTCCGCTGAGCTCCCGGCAGGGCCGCGCCCGGCTCCGAGAGCCCCCGGGGCGCTGCGGGCCACCGCAGCCCGGCTGCCGGCCGCGGCCAGCTGTCGCCGGCGTTCGGAGGGAGCTGCCCGCCGCTGCCCAGCACCGCTCCGCGGCCGTTGGCTCGGTCAGGTCTCCAGTGGAAAAACCCTACGGAAACGCTCGCGGAGTCTTCCCAGCGCCCCCCGACAGCGCGACCCGAGGCTGCCCGCCGGCGGCCCGGAGACCCCCCGGAACGGGAACGTTCGAGCGAGAAGAGGGGGTGTTTGCTTCCTCCCGCTTCCGTGGTGCCGCTCAAGCGGCTGCTCCCGAGCAACGGGGGCGGCAGCCCCCTCCCCGCAGCCTCCGCCCCTTTACTCCTTCCCCATCCGCCGCTGCCTCCCCCGCACCGGCGGGGCGCCGAGGGCTCCCCAACACCCGGCTGGCGGTGCTGAGCGAGGTGGCCCGGCCCGGCCCGGCGATACCCCCTGGGCAGCGCTGCCTCCTCCCCTTCTCCCCGTCGAGGTTCCCTCCCTCCGCAGCCCCGCAACTCACATCGTGGAGCGGTGCTCCCCGCAAAACTTCGCGGCGGGCGGACTCCGGCCGTGTGGCTCGGCTCGGCTCGGCTCGGCGCAGCAACAGGCGGCGCAGCCTCCTCACCTGGCGCGGGGCCGCGGCGCCATGGGAGCAACGAGCGAAGCCTTGCGGCGGCGGCGGCGGAGGCGGCGGCGGCGGGGCCTGGGCGGCGGTCNGGGGATGCCGGCGCCCCGCGTGGGGGGGGTTCATCTCCCCGCCCCGGGGTCGCCTGAGGGGAGGCCGGGGCGCGGCCGCGGCAGAGCCGGGGGCGGTGGGGCTGCCCGTGCCCTCCCCGGCGCCTCCAGGCAGCCCCGCTCGGAACGCGAGGCTGCTCCTGCCGCCGCGCAGCGCTCGGTTCGGCAAACTTGCTGCTTCGTCAAGACGTGGATCTGCTCCGCGCCCCAGCCTGGCGGCTCGGCAGGTCTCGAGTGGAAGCAGTCAGCAGAGGCTCAGATGCTGTGGGTTCGCCCCGGTCCTCACCATGGTGACTTCTCCTGCGAGCATCCGGCAGTCGCACGGGCTGTCAGAGCAGAGGCTTGAAGGGCCGCCGTTGCTCCAGCTGGTGCACGTTCCTAGCCCTGCTCTGCGGACTCAGCCTCACCTCGTGCAGCGAGGGCTTCTCCTGGCCGTCCCGGGCTGCGAGCACCTGGGCAAGGGGGGTTTGGAAAGACGCACCTGTGCTTGGTGGCTGTAACACAGCTAAGTACCACTCTGCACCGCTAAGGCTCAGCCCTGGCAGTCCCAAGGAAACACCCAGCCTCCCTGAGTGAGCTCTGTGAATCACAGAGTCATTAGGGGTTGGAAGGGCCCTCGAAAGATCACCCAGCCCAATCCCCCTGCCACAGCAGGATCCCCTAGACTCACATCCTGTCATATCGGTGGGATAATGCAGGACCAGGCCTTCAATTATATCAAGACCTTGGGTTTTGCTCCGAAGACTATTTACATGTTGCCTCCTGAGCACGTTTCTGTCTGCCTGTCACTTCACCTCTGCACTAGTGTGGGAGGATGCAGCACACAGGAAGAAGCGATCCCCGGCTCCTTAACTATTGATCACGCTGACTCAACCTACGTTGAAGACCTAACCAGGTGAAAACCCCAACACCAAATCAATACAAGAGCGTGTGCTCCTCGTCATGATGTGGTGGGTGCTGTCACAGAGGCAGAGGCCAGGGAAAGCGGTGACACAACCACTGTCCCTCTGTTACTTACAAAGAGAGACTCAGGCTTCACGAGTCCTCTTCCTTCAGAAGAAATTGAGTCAGAGTCACTGTCAGACAGTAGAAAAATATCGATCACTGCTTAGAACCCAAACATCCCACTTCAAGCAAGAGATGGAGGGGCTGGAGTGGGTCCAGAGGAGCACCGAGGCTGGGGAAGGGGCTGGAGAGACTGAGGGAGCTGGGGGGGGTTCAGCTTGGAGAAGAGGAGGCTCAGGGGGGACCTTCTCCCTCTTTCCAGCTCCCTGAAGGGACACTGCAGTCAGGTGGGGGTCAGGCTCTTCTTCCAGGCAGCCAGCCCCAGGATGAGAGGGCAGAGCCTGAAGCTGCACCAGGGGAGGGTTAGGTTGGATGTTAGGAAGCCCTTCCTCATGGAAAGGGTGCTCAGAGCCTGGACTGGACTGCCCAGGGCAGTGGGGGAGTCCCCATCCCTGCAGGTGTTGCAGGACAGCCTGGCTGGGGTCCTCAGTGCCCTGGTCTGGCTGATGGGGTGATGTTAGGTGCTGGGCTGGGCTGGTTGAGCTCAGAGGGCTTCTCCAGCCTCAATGACTTGTGGGTCTGCAATGTCACAAGTGGGTGCAGCACCCAGGATGGTTTTCATACCCTCACAACTAATATTCATATGAGAAGCACTGCACAAGGGGCAGCGGGTGTCAGCTGGAACACAGGAGGTTCCTTCAGTGTCAGAAGGACCTTCTTCACCTTCAGTGAGGGTGCCAGAGCCCTGGCAGGGGCTGCCCAGGGGGGTTGTGGAGTCTCCTCTGGAGAAGTTTCATACCCACCTGGATGTGTTCCTGTGCGACTGGATCTTGGGGATCCTGCTGTGGCAGGGGGATGGGACTGGATGGTCTTTCGAGGTCCCTTCCAATCCACAATGTTCTGTGATTAAGTGAAACCTCCTCGGAGCGACTCGCTGCCATTAACTACTGTTTTAATGGAAAAGATGGGCAAATCTGATTTTCATTTGGCTCAGCAGCGAAGGAGGAAAGGAGGTTATTGGATTAACTAGAAGTGGATGTTTTCTGTGCGATAATTCCCCTCCAGAATTGAGCCTCCAGCTGTGCTCTGAGGAAGGGCCCACTTTATGCAGTTAGAGGTGGCAACTCTGCGAAGAGCAGGCTGAGGGCGGCTCGCGGAACAGAGACGTGTCGGACGCAACGTCGTTCGTCCCATTGATCTCCCTGCGATCACTTGGGCTGGGGAACAAAGAACCTGCAAACCACAGGGACCCTTTTGTTGCTGAAATGGCAGCCTCTCGGTGAGCTGCAGGTGCTGAGCTGGTCTGCAGGGAGACTGTCCTGGCAGCAGCTGGGCATCGCTGAACTCCACTGGACTTAGCGAGTGTCCAATATCCATGCGACAAAGAAGGCTTTTCTCCCTGGGGAAGAGGACTGGCAAGGGACATGCACGGCTACTCGCCGTTAAAAACACACTGCGGACTCTGAAGGGTCACAGAAGATGTTCAATAGGACTGGTGCCAGTGCCAGCCCTGGGGGACTCCACTAGATCCAGGCCTCCAGCTAGACTCTGTCCCACCGACTCCTCCCGTGTGGCTTCTGTCCAGCAGCCAGCTCACGACCCACCCGCTGATCACCCAGAGCTCACTTCCTGCTATTTTCTGCTAAAACCTTCAAAACAGCCAAAACTTCCTCGATTCCTTCTGACAGGACCTCCCCTCCACCCAATGGGTTTGCCGGGAGCAAACTGCGTGGGTGCTCCCCTGGTAGCCAAGGATGCCGGCAGCACACGCGTTGTTACGAGCATCCCACAGCAGGGATGTCAGGGAGCCAGTGGCACAGAGCACGGACGTGCGCTTCCACACTTGGATGCTTCTCCACGTCGGAGCCCGGTGGAGCAGGAGATGGACTGGTCGAGCCGCTGCCTCTGCCGCTCCTCTTTCACCAGCTACTGACAGGGAGAGGGTTCTCTGTTACTTAGAGCAGAAACCCTCTGCTGTAATAAACTGCATGGACGGTCGTGCTGCAACAGACCGCGTAAACTCACTGGCCTGTTGGAGAGCAGCGCAGGGACCTGGCAGTCCTGGTGGCCACCAGGATGACCAGGAGCCAGCAATGGGCCCTCCAGAGTAGGGAGGGTGTTGACCCCCTGCACTCAGCACTGGGGAGGCTGCACCTAGAGCACTGGGGTCAGTTGTGGGCACCTCAGGACGTGGGAGACATTGAGTGGCTGGAGTGAGGGCAGAGGAGGGCAATGAAGCTGTCGAAGGGCTGGAGAATCAATATGATGAGGAGAGATGGAGAGGGATGGGGCTGGTTAGTCTGAGGAAGAGGAGCCTGAGGAGAGACCTCATTGCTCTCCACAGCTCTGTGAAAGATCCCTGTAGAGATGTTGATCCTGGGCTCTGCTCACAGGGAATCAGTGACAGAAGCAGAGGGAAGGGCTTCAGGCTCCAACAGGGAAGGGTTAGACGAGATAAGGAAGAAATTCTTCCCAGAGAGAGTGGCCAGGCCCTGGGAGGGGCTGCCCAGATGGGGGTTGAGTCCCCATCCCTGGATGAGTTTAGAAGTCACTGAGATGTGGTGCTGGGGGCTCTGGTTTGGGAGTGACCTTGTAGAGTGGGGCTGATGGTTGGACTCACGGATCCCGGGGGTCTTTCCCAGCCTGAGTGGCTCTGTGACTCTGAACTTCTGCTCTGGCGGAGCCAAGGCGGCCCGAGCCACACTCTGCCTACGCAGACGTTTGCAAACTGGTGTGAAGCTAATGAGCGCAATCAAATCCCACATTTGCAAGCTCCAGTTGGCTGCCTGCAGCAGCGAGGAAGAACCCCTTCTCCACTCTTCCCAGAGGACACCTGCCTTCTGCAGGAGAAGCTCTGCTTTGTTTGTTCTGCTGGAGGCAGGAAGAGAGCAGCAGCAGTGCAGAAGATCAGCAGACACCCCTGTGCCGGGCTCTGAAGCGCCCCAGCCCACGGGGCGATGCCCTTCCCCTCCTCCCTGGGCCACTCGGTGCAGGCTGCAGCTCCTCTTCCCGAGTCCCACGGCAGCATGAGGAGAAGCCAGACGTGCATGGTGTGAGGTGGGGCAGCAGAGCGGCGAAGCCTCTCCCTCCTCCCTGCCAGCCTGTCCCAGCTCCCAGCCGCTCTTCAGCACAGAACTTCTTCCCAGGATCCCGTCTAAACCTCCTCTGACACAACTGGGGGCCGCTTGATGCAACAGCAGGGACCCTGGGCACTGCTCTGGCCCCACAGACAGGCTGGTTCCTCAGGGGCTGGACTGCAGGGGGCCAACGGAAGTCGCACCCTCAGGCACACGAACAGCATTCGAAAGCCTCCGAGCAGACAACCTGATGATCCCTCTCGGCACCAGACTGTGAGGGGAAGTGAAGCTCGTCTGCAGCACGAACGGCCCCTGCTCCCCCGGGGCTCCGGCAGAGCAGGCAGCGGCACCACGAGCCGCCGGCAGCCTTGGTCACAGCAGGTTCCGAGGGCTCGAGATGCTCCATCTGTTTGACGCGCGGGGGTGCTCAGCGCCCTGTATGAGAAGGTGGGTGTTTAACACCCTCCTGGGTGCGAAAAGCACTGACGCCGGGGTGCTCCAAGGCTGCTCCGAGGTGCACGTGGCTCCTGCCAGAAGTCCTTTGCTGACCACAGCTGCAGCAGCTGCTCCGCTACAGCACCTCAGTGACAGGCTGGACTTGATGGCCTTGAAGGTCTCTTCCAGTTCTGGCTTCAAGACCATCAGGTCCAGCCTTTCCCCAGCCCTATCAGCACCACTAAACCCTGGCCCCCAGCACAACCACTACCCTTCGCTTCAACACCTCCAGGGATGGGGACTCAGCCTCTTCCCTGGCAGTTGTTCCACTGCCTGACAGCCCTTTCAGGGAAGAAGTTCCTCCTGACACCCAACCTGAACCTCCCCGGGCTCAGCTTCAGGCCATTTCCCCTCCTCCTATCTGTGGCCACTAGGGAGAACAGACCAACCCCTGCCTCTCCACACCCTCCTTTCCAGTAGCTGTAGAGAGCAATGAGGTCTCCCCTCCATCTCCCCCAGAGATTTGTCAGAGAGGAGATGGGGCAGCCCTTGGCTGCTGTAAATGCGAGAGAAGTGCTTGGTCAGGGCGTGAATCAGGCTGGAAACCAGAGCAGCCCTAAAGGGCCTTTCCAGATAAAGCCCTGAGCAGAAGCAGCTGTGGCAGAGAGAAGCCCAGCAAGGTCCTGCTCTCGGCCGGGTTGAAAGCCTGCCTGCCCCGGCCAGTGCTTCATCAGGGAAACAGGTCTAATCCTCTCGCTCCGAACCCATCACGTGTGAGGGTTGCCATGGGGACAAGCTGAGACTGTGCCATTTCTGAACGTCTCTTCCAGACTCTTCAGGAAAGTGACTGTGTGGGCTCCCCGGCGGTGAATGTGGCTATGAAATATGGATGCACCAGCCAGCACGTCGAGCGGCTTCGGAGCTGCAGCACCTCCCATCCTGGCACCCCTGCGTGACAGCTGCTGGTCCCCTGCACGCTGGGGAGAAGGGACCCCGAAAGGTCACCCAGTCCTGTCCCCCTGCCACAGCAGGATCCCCCAGATCCAGTCATTAGGGACTGGAAGGGACCTGACAACAGGGTGATTTGGGGCTGAGTGCTGCATACAAGGGGCAGCAGGTGTGAGCTGGGTCAGAGGAGGTTCCCCATCAGTGTGAGAAGGACCTTCTTCCCAGTGAGGGTGCCAGAGCCCTGGCAGGGGCTGCCCAGGGGGGTTGTGGAGTCTCCTTCTCTGGAGATGTTTCAAACCCGCCTGGACACGTTCCTGTGTGACTGGATCTGGGGGATCCTGCTGTGGCAGGGGAATGGGACTGGATTTTCTTTCAAGGTCACTTCCAAAAGGGATCCTGCTGTGTTGGGGGATTGTACTGGATGATCTTTCAGGGTTCCTTCCAGTAGGGATCCTGCTCTGGCAGGGGGACAGGACTGAATGCTCTTCAAGGTCCTTCCAAACCCCAATGCTCTGGGCTTCCGTGACGCCTGCCCCCCAGCACCTGCTAAAGCAGCGGAAGGGTGAACCGAGCGCTTGCTTTCATTTGCACCAAGTGCTAGAGACTCGACAGGCAGGACCAACGCAGAGCAGGGCAGCCAGAGGACTCCGGCTGCTCTGAGAAGTGCTTTCTGCCTCCTTCCCTGCCACACGTGGCTGCGCTGGTTCCCTCCCGATGACACGGCTGAGCAGGGTGCTCAGCAGGCCCGTCGTCGGCACTGACAGTGACAAATCCCTTCCAGAGATCAAAAGCAGCCTAAATAAATCCTCCCGAGACGCGGCAGCAGCTCAGCTCTTGCTTTGTCACTCAGGGAAGCAGAGAGGCTGATCAGCACTGAGGCAGGGGCGCTCCACACCGGAGAGCTCTCACGTGAGGTGGGCTGAGCCCAGAATGTCGAGTGTGCTCCTTCTACTTCCTCCCTCAGTCTCAAGTGGAGTTAGGGAGTGAGCCCTGGGCGCCAAGGCGGCCGTCCTAGGGCTCTGTGAAAGAGAGGACAGACCACAGGTCAGATGCATCAAGGCTTCAGTGTCCAACGGCTTCGGTGTTTCCAGTGTCTGATGAGAGGTGCTTGTGCACGAAGAGTGAGCCGACCTGGGCCTCACTGGTCCTACCTGCTCTGGGAAAGAGAACAGCCGACGCAGCTGAACACAACATCCTTCACACGAGAAAACCCCCTCCTGGAGCCAAACCTTCCCCAGGGACCCACTGCAGCAGCCTTCCTGCAGGTTGTTCCGCACGTTTCACTCAGTCCAAACCACCTGAAACAGAGAGCTCGGCTCCTGCTGGCTGGGTTGCCATGGTAGCCCCGCACTCCCTGCTGGCCTGAAACCTTCCAGGGAAGATGGGGAAGCGCTTACACAGGTAACGCGGAGCAGAGTGCGATGCCCAGGGGCTTCCCTTGGCCAGGCTCTGCGTGAAGGTGCTTGGCGAGGCAGAGCCCGGGCAGGCTTCAGAGAGGACGCTGGTGGCACTGCCTCGCTGCGAGCCACACTGCTCGGCAGGGGGTTGGGCTGGGTGATCTTCCCAGGTCCCTTCTAGTCCCTAATGACTGGATCTAGGGGATCCTGCTGTGGCAGGGGGATGGGACTGGTTGGTCATTTGAGGTTCCTTCCAATCCCTAATGATTGTGTGATATCTGGGCTGAGCCTTGGCCACACAGCCACCCCTCAACTCCCTGCCAGCACCAAGCCAGCTCTGCACCTCAGGGAGCAGGAGCTCGAGTCACAGAATGACAGAACATTAGGGATTGGAAGGCACCTCCAGAGATGACCCAGCCCCATCCCCTAGATCCAGTTGCACAGGGACAGTCCAGGTGGGTTTGAAATGTCTCCAGAGAAGGAGACTCCACAGCCCCGCTCTAAGCACCAAAGGTCTCTCCAGCGCTGTGGAGCTGGGGATCGCTAATGAAAAGCAGGTTCCCTTCCTGACAGAGCAAATCCTCATTGTGAAAATGCTCTTTGAACCAGCAACCCAGTTTTGCAGAGACCGCGAGTTTGCAGGGCCAACTCTCCAGTGGAAAATTCTGTTCCATGGAAAATTGTTTCATGGAAAAGAATCAGCTCTTCCTCTGTTGGACACAGCCAGAGGACTTTTTTTTCCTGGGCTTCATCTTCACAGTGAGTCTGTGTGTGTTGGAATCTCTGGGACCCCCAGGACTCATCGGGGGCAGCATCTCACAGTGAAGGAGATAAAGTGGATGTGAGGGATGTGCTGTGGGAAGGACACCCCCACTCCCTGGCGTGTGGCGTCCTCTCTGCCGTGGGTGAGAGGCAAGAGGCACCCGCCCCGGCCTCTGTAGGCGAGATGATGCCAGAGGTGGAACGGACAGGAAGGACCTGCTGGGTGAGAGTCCTTCGGGTGCAGAAGGCTGCTGTTGAGCCAACAGAAAGCTGCATCTAAGTCAGTGGCAGAGGAGATGCAGCACTGTCACAGAACCACAGAGCATCAGGGGTTGGGAGGGACCTCAGAAGATCATCCAGTCCAACCCTCTGCCTCAGCAGGATCCCCTAGATCCAGTCATTAGGGGTTGGGAGGGACCTCAAAAAACCATCCAGTCCAATCCCCCAGCCAGCAGAACAAACCAGCCTCTCTGGGTCTATCTGGGTGTGTTTAAGGAACAGATTAATCTCTTCCTCAAAAGATGATGTGTCCTGTATTGCACACAGGAAAACACCAGTATTAGGTGGGCTCCCCCTGTCCTGGGCACTGGGGCAGGGCCATTGCACACTGGTGGTGGCTCGTGTCCACGTTTCCATCCAGCAGCCCTCCCATGTCCCCCTCCAGCAGACCCTCTCCCAGCCAGCACTGGTTATGCTGCACTTGGGCTCGTTGAACCTCACCAGGTTCATCTGGCCTCAGCTCTCCCACCTGTCCAGGTCCCCTGGAAGGGCTGACATGCTGCAGGGACAGCTGGACGAAGCCAGCAGCGAGAACAGGAGCTCTTCTCTCGCCTGCTGAGCTGCAGTACAAGCTCCAATTAAAGTCTCCTCAGCCTCCCTTCCAGGTCTGGTCTCTGGGGCGGCTTCCACAGACCTGCTCCTCCCCAGCCCCTTCCCAGCAGGAGCAGACTGCAAAGCCCTTGTCTCCGTGGGGCGAGGGAGCAGCGCCTGCCTATTGAAAGGCTCAAATCGAGGTCTTGGAGAGAAGCAGCCAAAGTAAATGAAAGACCGAAGTGACAGCACAGAAACTGAAGGGGAAGCTCCAAACGCTCCCAGGAAGCAGCAAAGCACCGGCTGTTCTGCCCACAGGCTCTTGAGCTCCGCTTCGTGCTGCTCAAGGGCTTAAGGAGGCCAGAGACCTGCGCTCCCCTCATGCCTGACGCTCTTGCCTTGTTGTCTGGCACTAGCCACCACTTCCTGCCCTCTCCTGGGCCTGTGTGTGTCCTCCTCATAGGTCACCCGGAGCAAAGGAGCTCTAGAAGAGCACCCTGGTGCAGACCAAGCCCCACAAGGTTAGGACCCACCAGGGTTACTGACACATCCAGGGTGGGCTTGAGTCCTTGTCCCTGGATGAGTTGAAAAGTCCCCAAGATGTGGTGCTGGGGGGTCTGGTTTAGGGGTGACCTTGTAGAGTGGGGCTGATGGTTGAACTCACTGTTCCCAGAGGACTTTTCCAACCTGAATGATTAGGGATTGGAAGGGATCTGAAAGAGTGGGGGCTAACCTGTTGGGAGAGCAGTGGAGCAGAAATGGACCTGGGGGTGCTGGTGGCCAACAGGATGGCCTAGAGCCAGCAATGGGCCCTGGTGGCCAAGAAGGCCACTGGCATCCTGGGGTGAATCAGAAGTGGGATGGTTAGTAGATAGGAAGAGGTTCTCCTGCCCCTGGTGAGATCCCAGCTGGAATCTTGTGTCCAGTTCTGGGCCTCTCCATTCTAGAAGGACACAGAGCTGCTGGAGAGAGCCCAGCACAGAGCTGATGGAGGGAGGGGAGCATCTCCCTGCTGGGGAAAGGCTGAGGGAGCTGGGTGTCCTGACCTAGGATGCAAACACAGGGACACATCCACACTAAAACATCTCCAGCTGCCTGTGTCCCAACTTCTTCTCCTTCCTTCCCCACGATTTCGCCTGCTGAGCCACCCACCGGTGTCATCACTTCGGAGAAGCCAAACACATCCCGGGCAAGTGTTTGTTAATGTTGTGCTCACAGTTTCTCACTGAACGGAATCAGCCTCCCAGCGAGCCCTGCCCCTTCTTCCCATCCTCACCCACGGCTACAAGGAGACTCCTGAGCTGAAGGGAGCAAGTGGAAACTTTAGTGGCCCTGTGTCCTGGCAACAAGGGCTCTGAAGCCAGTGTGAACTGGGGAATGGCTTCACGTGCACAGGGTCCAACAGAGTCCTGACAGCAAGGGAGAAAATGTCTCCGAAACAGCTTGGGTTCAGCTGTACAGAACCACAGAGGCTGGAGAAGCCCTCTGAGCACAACCAGCCCCTAACAGCACCCTAGTAGCCCAGACCAGGGCACTGAGGGCCACAGCCAGGCTGCCCTTCAGCACCTCCAGTGATGGGGACTCCCCCACTGCCCTGGGCAGTCCAGTCCAGTGTCTGATCACCCCTTCCCCGAGGAAGGGCTTCCTCACATGCAACCTAACCCTCCCCTGGTGCAGCTTCAGGCTCTGCCCTCTTCTCCCACCTGACTGCAGCCTCCCTTCAGGGAGCTGGAGAGAAGGACAAGGTCCCCCCTGAGTCTCCTCTTCTCCAGGCTGAACCTCCCCCAGCCTCTCCCCATCAGCCTCTCCCTCCAGTCCCTTCCCCAGCCTCATTGCTCCTCTGGACCCATGCTCCAGCCCCTCAATCTCTTGCTTGAAGTGAGGGGCCCAGCACTGCCCCCAGTACTCGAGGGGAGCCCTTCCCTGTGCCCAGTAAAAGGGAAGAATGACATCCCCAACCCTGATGGCCAAACTAGTGCTGATCCAAGCCAGGATGCCCTTTGCCTTCTGAGCCACCTGGGCACCCTGCTGGCCAGGTGCCCCTGTGCCTGGCTGCTCCAGCCCCTCACCCCACCATCCGCACGGCTCCACTGGGCTGTGACCTGGCAGAACAGCAGCAGGAAACCCTCTTTCAGCTGCCCATGGTGTCTATGCTCTAACAACCACCACCAGATCCAGTCCAAACCAGAAGGAAACTGCTGTAGGGGAAGAAATTCAAAGCGGGGACTGACTTGGAGGCAAAGAGCGAGCTGCAGCTGGAAGGCGGGCGCCGGAGCACCGCTGCAAGGATCACCTGCAGTAGAGAGGAGCCGACCATAGAACATCAGAGCAGCCAATTGCTCCAGAAGGGAGAGGAAGCAGCTGCCAAGAGGCGGCGGCAGAGGCTGCAGTGTCTTGAGGAGGTAGAAACGAGCCCATTCGTGAACCTGCTCTACTGCAAACCCCAGAGCCTGCAGGGGCCAGGGGTCTCTCCCACCCAGCCCCCATGAACAAAGGCCAGACCCGCATGTTCAGACACCCACACGCAGCTGGCATCTCCTGCTTCTCAGGAAACCACCCTTCTGGGACCTGCAGCCGCTCAGCAGAGGCAAATAACCCACCAGCTCTGCGGCTCGCTCAGGGATGCAGAGGAACCAGCCTCCTGTGCTTCTGCAGCTCCAGTCTCGGGAGGCCGCTCAATGAAAAGGCTTCCCAGAGCGTTAAATCTCTCAGACAATGAGCTGGAGGCTTAAATACTCTCCAGAAAAATAATTAACAGGGTTTGTTTGGGATTTGGGTTCCTCCTTCCTGCATTTCTTCTTCTCTCTGCGTCAGACCTCCTGCAGGTTTTAAGATTTCTGGTAAAAAGGACAAAATCCTCTGCCAGCCAGGAGATTTAGGGGGATCTTTAAATATTCAATAACCTCAAGCTGACTTTTATGAGGAGCAGCTGAGGCAGCTGGGGGTGTTTAGTCTGCAGAAAGGGAGCCTGAGGAGGGACCTCACTGCCACCTACAGCTACCTGAAAGGAGGTTGTAGGGAGGTGGTGGTGGGGGGGTCTCTTCTCACAAGTAATGAGTCGTGGGACTGTGCGACTGGATCTAGGGGATCCTGCTGTGTCGAGGGGATCGGACTGGGTGGTCTTTCGAGGTCCCTTCCAACCCCTGTGATGCTGCCAACAGAGTGGAGCTGTAGACCGAGAGAATAAAGCAAACAGCCACTGTCAGTGATGGAGGAAGAAGGGAAACACTAGCAAAACCACGATTGAAGTGCAAATGAGGTCAATAGCCCTGGAAGGTAATGAATTCCCTTCTGTAGCTGGAAGCGACAGAGTCCTTCCATGTCGGCAACGAGCGAACGCCGCAGGAGCACAGCCACAGCCCACTTCTCCGTCAGCCTGCAGCGCTGGGCAGCTCGAAGCGCTGCACGACACCCATTCTTCTGATATCGATCCTCCCCTGCACCGGGGCAGACAGAGAGGAAGGGGCCCGGGAGCGGTCCGTACCCTCCCCACGGAAAGCGCCGGGCGCCAGGAGCATCACCCACCGCCCCGCAAGGACAGGTCTTTCCGAGGTGCAGGCGCCACGAGGAGCCAGACCCTCCTGCCCGTAGCTGGGATTTGACGTGCACAGCCGAGCCTGGCTGGAGCCCTGGGAGGAGTCTGGATCAGGAGCTCCAGCCGAGCCAAAAGCCCCTTCCCAGAGAAGGAGACTCCACAGCCCCTCTGGGTAGCCCCTGCCAGGGCTCTGGCACCCTCACTGGGAACAAGGTCCTTCTCATAGCGAAGAGTTCCAGCTCACACCTTGTCCTGTCACTGGGTGCCCCTGAGCAGAGCTGGCTCCATCCTCCTGACACCCTCCCCCTTCACTTATTGATCACCATTCCTGGGGTCACCCCTCAGGCTCCCTTTCTCCCAGCTCTGCCACCATCCCTAACGATGCAGACTAGAGTCATCCTCTCCCGCATGAGGGCAGCCACTAGCATCTCCCTCCCGCGTCGCTCCAGCATTAAAGCCTTGGATTTATGGAAAGAGGGGGACGGAAGGTGAAAGAAAAGGGCAGCGACTCCACTCCAAATGAATCTCAAGCTAACATGTCGCCCCAGCACTATGAAACCAAAATAAATTGGTTTACCTGAAGCCAGCAGACATGGGTGACATTCTGGGCCAGGGAATTAGATTTTCAAGTAGCCATGAGAGAATGTATTAAATTCATGAAACGTTAATCTCCTAACAGCAACAGATAATCTCATTTCCTTCGCATGAATTAGCCATGAATCACAACAGTAATAGCAGCAGTTCATCAGACAGAGGGGATGTTCTGTACCTCCGGGTAATCTCCTCATTATTCTCCCGGCCGCGAAGAAGGAGCTTAACGATGACGCCAGTGAGGCCACAGGCAAGTGCCTGGAAACCTTCCCTCTTCGCTGCTGGGGAAGGGGCTCAAGTAACCCTTCCCTCAGGCTTCACAGCCATGAGAAGGGACCAAACTCAGACCCAGAGAGAGCCCTGCACCAACATCTCTGCAGGGTCCTTTCAAGAGCTGTAGAGAGCGACGAGGTCTCCCCTCAGCCTCCTCCTCCTCCAACTAACCAGCCCCAGCTCTCTCCATCTCTCCCCATCAGGCAGATTCCCCAGTAACGTTGGCCAACACCAGTTATTGGGGAAAAGCAGACTGTTGGAGGAGTTACAGTGAAAGGAAACGAAGAGCAAAGCATCACGTTTGTGGTTACCCACCACACTCCTCTTAGCACAAACAGCACCCACAGCACCGCTCTGGTGGGAAAAGACCCCTGGGACCTTCGAGTCCAACCATCTCCTGACCTTACCAGTTCACCCCTAAACCAGATCCCTCAGCACCTCACCCAAACGACCCTGAAACACATCCAAGGATAAAGGAGTTGTTGACAGAAGTCCTGGCTGCTTCATCCCTCTGCTGTCTCGTTAGATAAAACAGCTCTTACGGCAGCGCCTGAAAAAATTACCTGCTCTGCTGAGTTATCAGATTCAATTAGCCCCTTCGAAATGTAATCGATACCCGGCCTGATTTAAGGAAGCTGCCAGGCGCTGCCTCTTCTGGGGTGGCAGCCAGCCCTTTAGCTCTGGAAGCCCAGCGCCGCCGCCTCTGGTGCCGAGCACTGCCTTGAGTTACGTGTCCCTGAGGAAAGGCCAGGAAGGAGGGAAGGAAAAAGAAGGGAGAAGTGGAAACTGTAACAGCTGCTTGCGAGTGGCCCTCTAAAAAACATCAGCATCAGGGGCTGGAAGGGACCTTGAAAGATCATCCAGTCCTATCCCCCTGCCACAGCAGGAGTCCCTAGATCCAGTTGCACAGGAACATATGGAGAGATGTTCTCCTCCCCTCTACGCTGCCCTGGTGACACTGGTGAGGCCACAGCTGGAATCTTGTGTCCAGCTCTATGCCCCTCAGTTCCAGAGGGACACAGAGCTGCTGGAGAGAGCCCAGCACAGACACACAGATGATGGAGGGAGGGGAGCATCTCCCCGCTGAGGGAGCTGGGGCTCTTGAGCTTGGAAATGGAGCCTGAGGGGTGACCCCATCAATGTTGATCAATATGGGAAGGGTGGGTGTGAGGAGGATGGAGCCAGGCTCTGCTCAGGGGCACTCAGTGATGGGACAAGGGGCAGCGGGTGTGAGCTGTAACAGGGGAGACTCCACATCCACCTGAGAAGGACCTTCTTCCCAGTGAGGGTGCCAGAGCCCTGGCAGGGGCTGCCCAGAGAGGATGTGGAGTCTCCTTCTCTGGAGACGTTTCAAACCCGCCTGGGCTGTTCCTGTGGGACTGGATCTAGGGGATCCTGCTGTGGCAGGTATATGGGACTGGGTGGCCTTTTGAGGTCCCTTTCAATCAATAATGCTTCTGTGACTTGGGATGGGAAAGGACCTCGTGAGATCACCCAGACCCATCCCCCTGCCACAGCAGGGTCCCCTAGATCCAGTCCCACAGGAACAGCCCAGGCAGGTTTTGATGTTCTGTGACACTGGGGTCACAGCTCATCCGACTGGGCACCCTTTTCCTAAGCCCACATTTTGAGCTGCCGTGGCTTTGCACTGGTTGTAACCCGTCCTCTCCTTTTCGGGGCCAGGGAAGCAGGCACTCTGCTGCATTTTCCAGGGAAGCCTGCTCGGGGCAGGAGCCGCCTCACGCCGCTCACAGGAGCGGCTCCACATCAAGCCCCAGCAGATAAAGGTGGCCTCCACTGAACTGCCCGTCCATGTCTGACAGAAGGCTGGCTTTCGAAAAGCTCAGCAGCCGAACTCCCGCCGGCGCCGGAGGGTCGAGGATCTCGCTCAGAGTTTTTACAGTGAGGACAGATAACAAAAAGTCCCCGTAGCCCCATCCCTTTGTGCAGTAATTGGCAGCTGGTAGTGTCAGCTCGGCAGCTCAAAGCTGCGCGGGGCCGTGGGAGACCGCAGCCTCCCAATGCGCCACGCTAAATTTAAACCTGTTGCATAACACACGGGTGCATTGTCGTGCCTGCCAGCCGGCTGCGAGAGCTCCAGGGGGGCTACTGTGCTCTGGGCTGGAGAGAGCCTCTTGATGCCCTTGGGGCTTTATCGCATGAAGCTACGAGGATGGGTGGCTCCTCCTGCCCAGAGCCACCTGCTCCTTGCTACCACTTCTGTGAATCACAGAACATTGGGGATGGGAAATGACCTCGAGAGGCCATCCGGTCCAGTCCTCCTGCCAGAGCAGGATCCCCTAGATCCAGTCATTAGGGACTGGAGGGGACCTCGAGAGACCATCCGGTCCAGTCCTCCTGCCAGAGCAGGATCCCCTAGATCCAGTCACACAGGAACATGTCCAGGCAGGCTTTGAATATCTCCAGAGAAGGAGACTCCACAACCTCCCCAAGCAGCCCCTTCCAGGGCTCCGTCACCTTTACAGCAAAGGATGCTCTCCTACTGAGATGGAGCCTCCTGTGCCCCCTGTCCTATCCCAGGGCACAAGTGAAAAGAGATTGTCTCACAATCTCAGTCTCCACAATCACCACTCAAAGGCCAAGAAACAAGAGGGTCCTACCGCCACCACAGGAGGTACAAGCATCATTCCAAGTTGAGCTGGAGACACGCAGGCTCTCACCTTCTCACAGCTCAAACCGGGACTAGGGACTAAGGGCTGGGTGTGGCCTTAAATAGGCTGAGGGGGTGTGTGTGTGTGTGGGGGGGTGATGATCCAGCTGGGGTCACTTAGGGCAATCACAGCCCGCAGGTGCCCCAGGGCCCTGACACAGACTGATGTTTAGAGGGTTGATTAGAGCTCAGCATCAAGAAGATGCCATCTTCCTTACACCACATTTGGAGGAGGGGTTGAGGGATCTGGTTAGGGGTGCACTTGTATGGCTGGGGAGATGGTGGGACTTGATGATCCCAGGGGGCTTTTCCAACCAGTAATCCTGTGATTAGCACAGAAGGGGGTGCTTTGGGCCTTGTGCTCCAGAAACTGGGGGGAAAAAAACATCTTGCACTGATTTCTTTTCCCTGAGACATGCAAGGGCTGGACAAACACACCAGAGGCTACCAGCAGGTTTCATAGGGCACTGGAGCAGCCTGGCAGCCTTATTTGGAAAGGTCTGACAAGGAAGTCAGAAAAGGACCTGGAAGTCTTCCTGGGGTGGTTTCCCTAACACTTTTAGGTTCTCCAGAGACATTTCAAACCCCCTGGCCATGTTCCTGTGCGACTGGATCCAGGGGATCCTGCTGTGGCAGGAGGTTGGGACTGGGTGATCTCTCGAGGTCCCTTCCAGTCCCTAATGCTCTGTGCCTCTGTGTTGAGTGGCACTGGCTAATCAAAACGGCACCATCACAGACAACTGGGAGTCACCCCAGGGATACCCAGTGACTTCGAGCGCTCGCCCATGTGCTCCAAGCCATTGCCTGCGACCTCTCTGGGAGAAGGACCTCCCTCGCCTTCAGGAGGCTGCATCTCTGGGTCAGACAGTCCAGGCTCTGGTTCAGGAAGACCTGGGAAGCTTTATGAAGGAAGAAAAAAAGGCTGGGTTAAGTGTCCTTCATCCTTTCCTTGCTCTAGTCGGGTACAAGCAATGGCAGGGAGGTGGTTCGAAAAGGAAAGCGATGACTAAGGGGAATCACTGAGCTGACTGTGGGGTGCTGGAGCTCCTCAGACAACTGAGATTTTGCTGACACCGTGTGGACATCCCCATTTCACCCGCGGATTTCTCTGCTGGGGAGGAACCTCTTGTCCTGCAGTGGGTGCCCCTGAGCAGAGCCTGGCTCCATCCTCCTGACACCCACCCTTCACATACTGATCAACATCCATGGGGTCACCCCTCAGGCTCCATTTCTCTAAGCTCGAGACCCAGCTCCCTCAGCCTTTCTTCATCATCTCTGTGGCCCTGTGCTGGACTCTCTCCAGCAGCTCTGTGTCCTTGTGGAGCTGACGGACACGAGATTCCGTCACGTAAAGACAGGCAGTAAACTGCTTCCTGCTGATGGCTGTGCTCCTTCCGCTGGGCTGCAGAATGGTTCAAAACACATTTGTGATGACTCCAAACAGGCAGATAAACGTCAAATAAACCCACATTTCAAGCAAAGATTAAGCTTTGGCTCTGGTATTTCTCAAGTTGATCCCCTACCCAGCACACAATTTGCATCTGGGTCTGTTAAAATCATCCACAATCAAAACACCAAACCCCTACTGTCACAAAGCTCTCATGGTTTGAGTGTCTCCTGCAGCAGTTGTTTAAATGGCAATGAGCTGAAACGAGGAGACAGATCATGTAATCGCTTCAGTTTCTGTTTCATTCATCTTTGTGACAGATTAATCTGCCTTTCCATGGCTGGCACACGAGAGCCTGCACCAAGCACTCCTGGGGCCGTGATCTCTGCTGTCAGAGGGTGAGGGAAGCAGCGTATCTCTCTGATAAGGTGTTAATTACGGGCCTGCAACAACACAGCAAGACTGGGTGAGGAGAGCTGGACGTAATTCAGGGTCACAACAAGGCAGTGCTATCTGATCACCCCACATTCCAGGCTGAACAAGCATGAGCTCCACAAGAAACTCACTGGATGATTTTCTGCAAGCTCAGAATGCTGCTGCTCGCTCTCTCCTGGAGGCTGAATTCTTTAAACCAACTCCTTCTCACAGAATCTCCACTTCTATACCACATTCTGGCCTGGATCAGAAGCTGTGCGTCCAGCAGGAGGAGGGAGGTGACTGTCCCCCTGCACTCAGCGCTGGGGAGGCTGCACCTTGAGCACTGGGGCCAGTTCTGGGCACCTCAGCACAAGGGAGACATCGAGAGGCTGGAGCAAGGGCAGAGGAGGGCAACGGAGCTGGGGAAGGGCCTGGAGAATCAGTCTGATGAGACTGAGAGATGGAGAGAGCTGGGGCTGGTTAGTCTGAGGAAGAGGAGGCTGAGGGGAGCCCTCATTGCTCTCTACAGCTCTCTGAAAGGACCCTGCAGAGATGCTGGTGCTGGGCTCTGCTCACAGGTCATCAGCAACAGAAGCAGAGGGAAGGGCTTCCAGCTCCAACAGGGGAGGGTTAGCCCGGAACACCAGGAAGAAATTCTTCCTGGAGAGAGTGGTCTCTTCCCCAGCCTTGTCTACAAGAAAGCTTGGGGAGGGCTTTTGGCAGAGGTGGGTGGTAGTGAGAGGCCAAGGGGAAAGGGTTCCAGACTTGGAGAGGGGAGGCTGAGGTTGGCCATGAGGAACCAATTCTTTGCTGGGAGGGTGGGGAGATGCTGGAACAGGTTGCCCTGGGCAGTGGTGGCTGCCCCATCCCTGGCAGTGTTGCAGGCCAGGCTGGCTGGGGCTCTAGTGAAGGTGCCCCTGCCTGTGCAGGGGGGTTGGAACTGGATGATCTTTAAGGTCCCTTCCAACCGCGGCCATTCGGTGACTCTATGAACCGAGCAACGGTTCCTCTGAAGCGGTACAGACCAAGGGTGACAGCACAGAAACGCCTCTGTCACTGCAATCTTTCACAACGGTCACAGTGGAGGTTAAACACTCGCAAAGCACAAGGTCGCGTTAGTCCCCCCGAAGCCAAAGGAGTTAGTCAGTGCTATCCGGCGTTTCTCAGTCTTCCACTCTTGAGCCTTTAACGGGACATAATTGAGATCAAAGTCTGCCTCTGTTTTGTGCAAGTTTAGAGTAGGTGGCAAAACTCCATGGTAACAGGACAGCGCAGTAAAGGCTGCTTCGATGGCACCTGCAGCCCCCAAAAGATGTCCCGTGGCCCCTTTTGTCGAGGACACGGCAACGTTGGCCGAGTGCTCCTTGAAGAGTCTCTTGATTGCTTGATTCTCAGCAGCATCTCCCAGAGGCGTGGAGGTTGCATGTGCGTTCACGTACGTCACGTCTTTGGGTTTGATGCCAGAATCTCTTAGTGCTGCCGACATGCACCTAAAAAACACAAAACCAGTCAGAATGCTGAACTTCCCATCGTACTTCTGTCACTCACACACGGCTCCGGAAGGAAAAACCCAGCTGGTTTTGAAACCAGCTGAACAGGAGCCAGCAGGGTGCCCAGGTGGCCCAGAAGGCCAATGGCATCCTGGCTTGGACCAGCAATAGTGTGGCCAGCAGGACTAGGGACGTCATTCTCCCGCCTGGAATGTTCCTGTGGGACTTGGTCTAGGTGGCCCTGCTGTGGCAGGGGGATGGGCCCGGACGATCTCTCGAGGTCCCTTCCCATCCCCAATGTTCAGGGATTCTGTGAAATGCACTGCCAGTCACGCTCTTCAAGTCCGGCACCGTTCGTTCCGTTCCAGCTCCTAATGACCCGTGGGCTGAGCGCCTCCATCAAGGATGCTCTTTGATGAACACCACCAAAAGGCTGCTGCAGCTCCCTGCCGCGGCATTGTCAGTGTTCCCACGGCAAGGAGACCGTGCCGCACGTCTCTCCGAGCACACACAGCCTAACAAAGTGTCTCTGAGCAAAGGATCACTGACTCCTGTGAAATTTATGAAAAACAAGTCAGTCAAACAGAAGCTGGGAAAAAAAAGGGACAAGTTAGACTCGACCAGATTTGCTGGACAAACTTCAGCTTCCCACAGCATTCTCCCAGGCTCCCACAGGCTGCCCAGGGGGTTGTGGAGTCTCCTTCTCTGGAGAGGTTTCAAACCCCCCCTGGACATGCTCCTGTGCGACTGGATCCAGGGGATTCTCCTGTGGTGGGGGGATTGGACTGGATGACCTTTGGAGGTCCCTTCCAGTCCCTCATGTTCTGTGATTCTGAGTCTGCCTTTGCCTCTCCTTTCTCTGCAGCTTTATTCCAATAGGTGTGTTAGTCTCCAACTGAAGAAGCTCTTAGAAGATAAAAATATATTGCCCTGAAATTTTTTGACACAGCAGATAAACTTCCTACAGACAGGAGAAGCACAGACATCTCTGATTTAATCCATGTGCCACTGCAGTAACAAAATATTGAGGACTGTAATAAAATGTGTTACCTCACCACAGGGGTGGAAAGGCTCAATATTTTGAAGATACAAAGATTAACTTGCAACTACTTCCCACTGTGAATTTAATTTGTGTGCTACTGTGATCACAAAACGCAGCAGAATTCTGTGACTATCTATTTGCTGGATCATCTCATGGCTATGTCCGTCTGAAAGCCCGAGACGGAGCCACAAAGATGATGGAGTGGAGCATCTCCCTGGGGAGTAGAGGCTGGTGGAGCTGTCTCTCTTCAGCTTGAAAAAAAGGAGACAGGGTGACCTCATTAATGTTGATCAATATGTGAAGAGCGGGTGTCAGGAGGATGGAGCCAGGCTCTGCTCAGGAGCACCCATTGATAGGACAAGGGGCAGTGGGTATCAGCGGGAACAGAGGAGGTTCCACATCAGTGTGAGAAGGACCTTCTTCCCAGTGAGGTTGCCATAGCCCTGGAAGGTGATGCCCAGGGGGCTGTGGAGTCTCCTTCTCTGGAGATATTTCAAACCCCCCTGGGCTGCTCCTGTGCAACTGGATCTAGGGGATCCTGCTGTGGCAGGGGGATGGGACTGGATGATCTTTCCAAGTCCCTTCCAAACCCTAACGTTCTGTGATTCTGTGAACACTGATTCAAATCTGAACCACACTTCTCTAGGGAAGCACACCGTAACAAACACATGCACCCACTACAAGTAACACAGGAAGTAACCATAACCAACACACAGCTCTCACCTGAACGCGCCATCTCCCTCCGGGTTCGGTGCCGTTATGTGGCAAGCATCACCAGACAGCCCATAACCCAACACTTCCGCGTAGATCCTCGCGCTCCGCCGCACAGCGTGGTCGTGCTCCTCCAGGAGCAGCACGGCAGCGCCCTCTCCCATGACAAACCCTTCTCTCTGTGCGTCAAACGGCCGACATGCCGCTTTAGGGTTTGAGTTAAAACTCGTGCTGAGGGCTCGAGCTCTCGCAAAGCCAGCTAAGGACAGAGGACTGATGCAAGCCTCGGTCCCTCCAGCCAGCATGACATCGGCATCGCCGGCAGCAATAAACCTAAAGGAGTCTCCGACAGCGTGTGCACCCGTGGTACAAGCAGTCGACACCGCGTGGTTGGGCCCTTTCAGTTGGTATTTGATGCTGATCTGGCCTGCTGCCATGTTGACTAAGATCTTTGGGACAAAGAAGGGGCTGACCTTGTTATAACCCTTTGTTTTAAACAAAGCAGCTGCATCAGAAATTTCTTCCAGTGGAACCATTCCCATCCCAATCGCCACACCAGCACTTAAGCGATCCTGTTCGGATTGGGGTGACCAGCCAGAGTCTTTGATGGCAAGGTCAGCTGCACCGATGGCCATCACCGTGGCAGAACTCATGGATTTGAGCTCTGACTTTGACACAAAGCTCTCTTCACTGAACTGACCCTCCTCCTTTCCCCTCGGCACGCAAGCAGCCACTTTACATGGGACACCGGCATATTCTTCTCCATCTAGGGATGCGATCCCACTGTCTCCTTGGAGAAGGCGTTTCCACACCAACTGTGTCCCCACACCAAGGGGGGACACTAAGCCAATACCTGTAACAACTACTTTCCTTCGACATACAGGCAGCGACTTGCTGAAGTGTCTTCTGTGGATTCCTAAGCGCACATTTGCATTCAGACTCCTGAGATGAAGATTTGTGACCTTTAATAGATCCTGTGCGCACTGTGAGAACATCGTGGAAGTCATCACTTTCAGCACAGTCCAGTAACTGGGGGGGTGGGGGAAGAAAGACACAATAAATCAGCCAATGTGAAAAACATTTGGAGTAACCTAAAAATATGAACTTGATTTTTACAGCCTTGCAGCAAGAGATGCAGTTTCTGTGTCTGTAAATGAGTCTTATGGGCGTCAGCACACAGAAACACGTTCGCTATGCGAAAGCCTCTAGCGGCCTCTTCTAGCTTAAGCTGCTAATGAGTAGGACTTTTGCACCACTTCTGCCTGTGAAGCACTCTGCTTCACTGCAAAACTCCCCTTGGGGCTTCAACCACTAGCTGGCTGGAGATACCAGAGGAGCATTAACAGCTTCATTCTTCTGAGGGAGAGAGTGAAGCCTGTGTTCACCTGAAACGTATTTCTTGCCACTATCATGTTAAGGATGTCATAACCTCAACCTTTATCTCTAAATAACTCAGAGCTGAAGGAGTTGAGGAAAGGCTGAGGGACTTGGGCCTCTTGGGCTTGGAAAGAAGGAGACCATGAATGTCCTTGGAGACCAAGACATGAAAGGAGACCAAGAAGGTCCTTGGAAAGAAGGACCCCATGAATGTTGATCAATATGGAAAGGGTGGGTGTCAGGGGGATGGAGCCAGGTTCTGCTCAGGGGCATCCAGTGATAGGCCTCTCCTCCTGGCACTGGTTACCTGGGAGAAGAGCCCGACCCCCACCTGACTGCAACCTCCCTTCAAGGGAGCTGGAGAGAGGGAGAAGGTCCCCCCTGAGTGTCCTCTTTTCCAGGCTCAACACCCCCAGCTCCCTCAGCCTCTCCCTCCAGTCCCTTCCCCAGCCTCGTTGCTCCTCTGGACCTGCTCCAGCCCCTCCATCTCTTGCTTGAGGTGAGGGGCCCAGCACTGCCCCCAGTACTCCAGGGGAGGCCTCCCCAGTGCCCAGGAACTTCAGTCCCTCCCTCAGCCTCCCTGCTCTGTCTGATCACGGTTTGAACCGGGGGTCCCCCGCCCGGCCCCGCTAGGGACAAGCGGAGCCTCCTGCTCCGGGGAACCCGGCCCGCACTACCCTGCCCGCCCCGCCACGGCCGCCGCCGGCGGTACCTCCCGCTCTCCCGGCGTGGGACCGCACCCCGGAAAGCTGCGGGGTAGCGAGGGAGAGGAGGAAGGAAGAAAGAGGAAGGAAGGACCTGATGACTTGGGAGCCGATCGCCGGGTGCTACGATTGCGGAGAAGCCGGGAGAGGGAATCGATGACTCGGCGGTGGACGGCGCGGCCTGGCGGTGCGGGATCGACGAGGGAAGGGCGCACGGAGGAGGGGAGCGGGACGTGGAGGCTCCCAGAGCAGACGGTTGTCAGTGCTTGGAACTGGCCGACCGGGAAGTGGTGGAGTCCCCATCATCCCTGGAGGTGTTGCAGGACAGCCTGGCTGTGGGGGCTGCTCAGAGCCTGGACTGGGCTGCCCAGGGCAGTGGGGGAGTCCCCATCCCTGGAGGTGTTGAGGGCCAGCCTGGCTGTGGCCCTGAGTACCCTGGTGTGGCCACTGGGGTGCTGTTAGGTGCTGGGCTGGGCTGGCTGAGCACAGGGGGTTCCTCCAGCCTCAGTCATTCTGTGAAACACGCGGCCCTGACAAAGTGAACGGCAGCCGCGGCGCTGCCACCCTCGCGCGCACCTCTGCAGCCGCGGCCGTGCCCGCCCCGCCCCGCCCCGCCCCGCCCCGGCACCTCTCGCGCCTGCGTGTTGCGCGCGCTCCCGTGCGCGGCCTCCGGTTGCAGCGCTGGCCGGGGTGATGGCGGGGCCGCTGGGTTCCGCCGCTGTGAGCGAGCTCCGCCAGAACGGGCGGGAGACCTTCCTGGAGGCGTCGCGGCTGCTGCTGACCTACGCGGACAACATCCTCCGGTGAGCGGCCGGGCCGGGCTCGGGCGGCGGGCGCTGCCGAAGGCGCAGGGCCGGACCGGCCGCGGCTGTTGGGAGCCGCCGCTCAGGCCCCTCTCGTGGGGGGCAGCGGAGGCGGTGGTGGGGTCGGGTCCGAGGGTAGGGGCTGTGTCGGGGGCTGCGTGGGCCCGGCGGGCCGAGGCCGGGCGTGGGCTGCGACTGACGCGAGAGAGCAAAGTCCGCTCGTGAGATCTCCGGGCTGCTGCTGCGGCTTCGGGGGCGATTCCTGCTGAAATGCACAGAGCAGCTGATTTGGGGGCGGGCTGGCAGGCAGAGCGCCTCAAAGATGAGCCATGAGATTCGATTTTGTCGTGGAATACTGACGTTCGGAAGCATCTTGCTGCTGCTTTTACGTTGTGCCTGCGTGGAACGAATGAAACAGAGCTTGAATTTGCAAGCAAGTCTTAATTAAAGTTTTCAATTTCGTAGGAATCCTTATGAAGAGAAATACAGGCTAATTCGGATTGGAAATCCAGCATTTTCCACAAGGCTATTGCCTGTCAGAGGGGCAGTTGAATGTTTGTTTGAGATGGGGTTTCAAGAGGTGAGCATTATTTGCTAATTTCTCATGTCTTCCATCAATTCACCTGCTACAGTTTGAAATTGGGTTTCCAGTTCGAGGCACTGGAATTGCTGGTTTCAGTTTGCTGTTTTCTTTCAGTCCTTGTTTGCAGTTACGTAAGGGAAGCTGGTCAAATTAAAAATTAACCCGCTCCCAAAAAAAGAGAAGAAATATGTTTCAGTCCTTTTACAGTGCAGCTACCCAAGTGCTGGTGTTGTCATGGCAGTAGTGGAGGGCAGGGCAACAGAGCAGTGAAGAAGTGGGAGGCTGAAACTTTTACTCTTGAAAGCATTTATGAGTCATAGAATAACAGAATGGCTGGGGTTGGAAGGGACCTTAAAGATCATCCAGCTCCAACCCCCCTGCCAGGCAGGGACACCTTCACTAGAGCAGGTTACTCAGGGTCCCAGCCAACGTGGTGTTCTCAACACTGCCAGCGATGGGGCAGCCTGTCCCAGCATCTCAGCACCCTCACAGCAAAGAATTGGTTCCTCATGGCCAACCTCAATCTCCCCTCTTCAAATCTGGAACCCTTTCCCCTTGTCCTCTTGCTACCACCTCTGCTAAAAGCCCTCCCCCAGCTTTCTTGCAGCCCCCTTCCTTCAGAGACTGAGAAGCTGCTGGAAGGTCACCCGGGAGCCTCCTCTTCTCCAGGCTGAACAACCCCAACTTGCTCAGCCTGTCTTGAGCAGTATGAAACTGTATCCTAAAATAGTCTTGACTGAATCTTAATTCTGTTTCATCTGTGAAACAAATGTATTTCATAGGTTGCTTTGTGTCCTGAAGTGGTCCCTGTCTTGGTGGAACTTCCAGAGTTGGTTAAGCTGGAAGAAGCCTTTGCTCATTACAGGAGAGCTGGGGTGCTAAAAACCAGCTGTTGTTTAATGGTGCAAAGTTATTGCCCTGCATTTGCTTTAACCCGTCTGCTCAGTGTCACACCTATGTCTGGGTGTGTATGGGGTGTTATTTAGGTCCAGCCATTGAGAGACCTCCTCTGTCTGGGTGTGTACGGGGTGTAATTTAGGTCCAGCCATTGTGAGACCTCTGCCTAAAAGAAAGTTAATTCTTTTGCTTGTCCGAATTGAAAAAAGAAAAGTGTGACTGCAGTGGGAGAAATTGTCTGCAGCTGATTCTCATGCTGGTGCTCAGCAGATGATTTTTTGTGATGTGTTTTGGCCAAGAAGGTCGTCAGTGTAGCTGGTGCAACAGTAATACTGGAGTAATTCTGAGCACCTGATGAAGTGCTGTTCCCACTTGCTGTTGATTCTTCATGTGGTACTGTGCTTCAGTGGTGGGGGGATTGGGCTGGATGATCTGTCAAGAGAACAGAGCTTTTGCTGGTTTTCTGGAGCTGATGTTTTCCTGTTGCTGTTTTCTTTGCCAAACCATAACGACGTTGTCCGTTCTGCTCTGCGAATTAAGTTCTTAACATGATGCTTTTGTTATGAGCCCTTTTTCTATAAACTGACTCAAAGTTCTTGATCTAACAACTTCTGCTCTAAGGGCCCTGATCTGAAGGCTAAATCTTGCCAAGCCTCAGCATGCTAACGACCCAGGCAATCATAGAATCGTTCAGGTTGAGAAGACCCCTGGGATCACAGAGTCCAACCATCAACCCTACTTTACAAGTTCACCCCTAAACCAGATCCCCCAACTCTACATCTAAGCGAATGATGTAGCTGTTAGCAATAGAGACAAACTGCTGACTACTTTTGACTGAAGAACTGCTGAATTAATTTGTCTACATTTCAGGGAGAGACTCACCTGGTTTTCCCTAAGGAAGCTTCAATTGAGCAGCTACATAAAATCAGAGACTTAATTGCTGGAGAGAGGAATATCAGACTGAAGGAGTCAAATGAAATCCACAGGTCACCATCCTCTGAAGCTGCAACAAGCGCTCAGACAGGTGCACATCATCCTTCAAGACATGCTGACTCTGTTCTGGCCCCTGCCCGTCAGCAAGGGGAAACTTCACTTGGGCAGCCATCTGAAAAGGTAACAACCTCACAACTCTGTAGACACACTCATTCTAAATGTAAAGAGTTAACTGTTGGAACAGATTGCTCAGAGAGGCTGTGTTGTCTCCAAATGTGGGTGTTTTCAAGCCCTGGCTGGATAAAACCCAGAGCAGCTTGGTGTGAACTTCCAGCTAACCCTGCTGTGAGCAGAAGGTTGGACCAGAGGAATTTGTTTATTGTGCCAGTGGTTGCTGGAGTTGAGTGTTTACTTCGGTCTCCATGTAACTTCAGCATGAAACATGTTTTCTTTGCCAGACAATATTAGCAAGAGATGTTGTTGCAGATGTTCACAAATGTTTTGTTGGTCAAGGTGTTGTGGATAAAGCAAAAACCAAAGCTGACTTGTGTCGGAAAGGAACAAGGTCGGGCAACAATGTGAAAGTGGCAGCTAAGAATAGAGCTGGGTGTACTGTGTTTGGTATTTGAGAGCCAGCAAAAGAACAGAGGCTCAGCTGTGATGTTTGTAGTTGGTGGTGTCTTGGTTCATGTGTTATGAGCTCAGTGAGTAGTCTTTAAGGGCTTTTGGACACAACTCTTGTGAGACTGTGATTCAGCGAGGCAGGAACAAATGTGCAGTGATTCAGGGTGGGTTTCCCTTGGCCGAGAGGTAGAAATGAAGTTCCCTATCAAGACAGACAGGCAGAACCATAGAATCACAGAATGTTCTGGGTTGGAAGGGACCTCTAGAGGTCCTCTAGTCCAACCTTCCTACACAGGGACAACTCTACCCAGGTCAGGCTGCTCAGAGCCTCATCAAGCCTGACCTTAAATAACTCCAAGGATGAGGCCCCCACCACCTCCCTGGGCAGCCCATCCCAGCCATCAACCAGCCTCACATTGAAAAACTTGTTTCTGATATTCAGCATAAATCACTCCTTTCCCAGCTTGAACCCACTGCTCCTGCTCCTATCTGTACAAACCCTCTTGGAAAGCCCTTCCCCTGCCTTCATGTTGGCCCCCCTCAGTTACTGGAAGGCCAAAAGATGCTTGATGTATTCTGAGGTTAATCCTAGGCTTAATCCTAGTTACTCTGGAAGAGTAAAGATGTTGAACAGTGAGGAAGGGAGAACTTTCTAGAATGTGGGAAGCAAGACTGGATATGGGTGTTGCAAGAGGATGCAGAGAGGAGCCAAGGCCCACTGGAATTGCATCTGGCAAGGGCTGTCAAAGACAGTAAGAAGGGCTTTCTCAGTACATCGGTAGAAAAAGGAGGACTAGGGAAAAACATGGTCCTGCTTCTGAGAGGTTTATTTCTGAGTCACTACACTTTTCATTCTGGGAACCTTTTAGAACACTCAAAGATTATAAGGCTGGTTTTACAGGGTAGATGGTGGCTTCTGCATTGATTCCTTGACAAATGAACATTTGAAGTGGAAAGAAATGTGTAATGTGACTGTGACTACAGAGTTGTGACTCAACAGGACAGGTCGGTTCTTCTGGTTTAAAGTGGAAGTTCGCAGAGCACCTTGTGACTGAGTGCTGTTCTGCAGGCAGTGGATATCTTGAAAACACTTCGAACGAATTTTGAGCACCTTGTGTTGATGTACGAGGATCCTTCTATTCAGCAGAAAGCACGAGCTGCGATTCCCTTCCAGGAGCTGAAAGGGAAAGCTCAGAAGAAGCTGTCACAAGCTACAAGACTGGACAAAGGTAATGCTAACCTGTTAGAATGTGAGTGAAACTAGAAATATTCTTTCAAACGTTGGTATTTTCTTCCTTTCATGGGTGCAGAACTAACACACAAAGCTGTTTACTAAAGAGATTTGTAGATCTTCCCCCTGCGCTCAGCGCTGGGGAGGCTGCACCTTGCTTGAGTACTGGGACCAGCTGTGGGCACCTCAGCACAAGGGAGACATCGAGGTGCTGGAGCAAGGGCAGAGGAGGACAGCAAAGCTGGGGAAGGGCCTGGAAAATCAGTCTGATCGGAAGAGTTTCAGACAATTGGAGGAGCTCTAATCGCTCTCCACAGCTCTCCGAAAGGATGCTGCAGAGATGCTGGTGCTGGTCTCCTCTCACAGCTCATTAGTGACAGAATCAGAGGAAAGCGCTTCAAGCTCCAACAGGGGAGGGTCGGGCTGGCCATCAGGAAGAAATTCTTCCCAGAGAGAGTGGTCGGGCCCTGGGATGGGCTGCCCAGGGTGGGAGCTGAGTCCCCACCCCGGATGTGTTTAAAAGTCACAGAGATGTGGTGTTGGGGAATGTGGAGTGGGGTTGATGGTTGGACTTGATGATCCTGAGGGGTCTTTTCCAACCTGAGTGTTTCTGTGAATCTGTAACATATAATAAGGCCCCAGAGAGAATGATTCCTGTAGGTACTAAGTAGTGGAACTGTCTGGTTTGTCTGTTTGACCTAACTCTGTGTTGTGTAAATTTTACAGGTGCACATGTGAGTGAGGAGGACTTCTTCCTGTTGGAGCTCTTGCAGTGGTTTAAGAATGACTTTTTTCGTTGGGTTAATAATCTTCCTTGCAGCAAGTGTGGTGGGCAGACAGAGTCTAAAAGTGATTACCTGGTGCCTACTGACGATGATCTGATGTGGGGTGCCACTCGAGTGGAAAACCACTACTGCCAGCAGTGTCACCTCTGTAACAGATTCCCAAGGTGGGCCAACAGCAACTTACTTTGTCTTTTTGTCTTGTCTTCAGGAAACAGCTTTGTGTTTTTGCTCCTAGTGAACAAGTGATAAGTCGTTGGCTGATACAGAAGCTGGTTTAAGTAACATCATGAGGTCTAGGTTGGGTATTAGGGAGAAGTTCTTTCCTGAGAGAGTGGTTGGGCACTGGAACAGGCTGCCCAGGGAGGTGGGAGAGTCCCCATCCCTGGAGGTCTTTAAAAACTGAAATCAGATGACTGGATTAAAATGTGACAACTTTAATGGGGGAAATGAGGAGGGATAATTAAAGGAAAGAGGGTGCAAGAGGAGAAAGAACTAACGTGCAAAGAAGCAATACGAACGAGCGCTGTCTGCAGAGCTGCCAGGCGGTGAAGTGCTGGGCGAGGGGGCCAGGGCACGGCCCCAGTGTGGCTGGGGGACACTCAAGGCAGCTGAGGCTGCGAGGGTGAAAGATGCTTAGATGTAGTGTTGGGGGCTCTGGTTTAGGGGTGAACTTGTAGAGCAGGGTTGATGGTTGGACTCTGTGATCCCGAGGGTCTGTTCCAATCTGAATGGTTCTGTAATTCTATGGTTCTGTGAAAGGGAAATGCGTAGACCGTGTCAGAAATGGCCTCTCGCCCTCGGGCTCGCCGTGCCTCCCCCTCCCCAGAACCCCCTCGGTGCCCGCCTCGCACGCAGCGGCTGCTCCATTAGAACCTTCCCTCCAGTAGCCTCCCCACTCACCCACCAGCCTTGCTGCTAAGTCTCTCCGGGTGGAACCAGAGGGCAAAAGTGGGAGGGAAACACATCATGTAAACACGGCTCAGTGCCAGCCCAATGCAAACAGGCAAGAAGTGAAGACACTGAAAGGTGAAACTGATTTGAAACGATTCTGCTTTTGTTTTGTTTTCCTCATGCAGGTACAACAACCCTGAAAAGCTCCTGGAAAGCAGACGTGGCCGCTGCGGCGAGTGGGCTAACTGTTTTACTCTGTGCTGCAGAGCCGCAGGGTTTGAAGCCAGATTTGTCTGGGACTGCACAGGTACTGCTGCTCTAGACTGTTGTAATGTTCTCACAGGAGTTTGTGCACTTCACGGCTCTCAGATTGCCTCAGCCATCAGGCAGCACGCAGAGCTTTGTGAAGTTTAGCTAACACAGGCAGCATCCATTCAATTTCCTCTCTGCCTGGTAAGACAAAGTGTGGTTCTGCAGGTACCATGAAGGGTGACTTCAGAAGGATAGACTGCAGTTGGATCTAAGGGACTCTAGTCAGAAAACAGAAAGAGAAAGCGTTGGTGGTTTTTTGAATGTAGATGAGAACATGTTCTTTCACCTGTTACTTCAGTTAGTAATCACAGAAGGTTAGGGACTGGAAGGGAACTCCTAAGAGCAGAACAGGGTCACCTAGACCAAGTCACATAATCAGAACTTAGATCCTCTCTTAATACTGCAGAATATTCCATCCTTATAACTCATTCCTTACTGTGGGTCTGTCTTCTGCAGATCATGTGTGGACTGAAGTGTACTCTTCATCTCAGAAAAGATGGCTTCACTGTGATCCCTGTGAAAATGTCTGTGATAAACCTCTTCTTTATGAAGCCGGGTGGGGAAAGAAGCTCTCCTACATAATTGCGTTCTCCAAAGATGAGGTAGGAGTAATCACAGGGTCACAGAATGTTGGGGATTGGAAGGGACCTCGAAGACCATCCAGTCCATCCCCCTGCCAGAGCAGGACCCCCTAGATCCAGTCGCACAAGAACTTGACCAGACGGATTCTAAATGTCTCCAGAGAAGGAGACTCCACAACCCCCCTGGGCTGCCTCTGCTGGGGCTCTGACACCCTCACTGGAAGAAGATCTTTCTCACATTGATGGGAACCTCCTCTTTCCAACTCACACCTGTTGCCCCTCGTCCTGTCACTGGGTGCCCCTGAGCAGAGCCTGGCTCCATCCTCGTGACACCCACCCTTCACATTTTTATAAACATTGAAGTCACCCCTCAGAGATGCTGTTAATAATAACCAGCCTGCCCTGAAGCAGGAGTGAGATGGATTTCATGTTAGTGTGGCTTCCAGAATCACTGTAGAGAAACACCCTTTGATTAGCTGTCCTCCTGCAAAGCAAAATACATGTCAAGCTTTGAGTTTCTGATTTTCTTCTTCAACTTGTCTTGAGGTGGTTGACGTCACCTGGAGATACAGCTGCAAACATGAGGAAGTGCTCTCCAGAAGGACAGCTCTCAGTGAAGCTACGCTGCGTGAAACAATTAACAAGCTGAACAGAACGGTAGGGAGGCTTGCTTAAACCGATTTCTTTGAGTGAAGCCTGTCTTTCTAGAGTGTGAAGTCCTTGAACAAAGAAGGTCTTTGGTATTGAGTTTGGAATGTTCAGTAGGTACAGAGGATAAACAGCTGCTAACCCATCCAACCTGACCTTCAGCACTGCCAGCGATGGGGCAACCCATTCCAGCATCTCAGCACCCTCACAGCAAAGACTTGGTTCCTCATGGCCAACCTCAACCTGCCCTCTCCAAGTCTGGAACCCTTTCCCCTTGTCCTCTTGCTACCACCCACCCCTGTCAAAAGCCCTCCCCCAGCTTTCTTGTAGCCCTCTTCCTTCAGAGATTGGGAAGCTGCTCGAGTGTGCTATGGGAGTGTTTTGTCTTAGCACACAGCTGCTTTTTGAGGAGTCCCCATCGTTAGCGCACGCGCGTTCACGGGAGAAGCAGCACTCTCAGGTAACTGTGAGGCTGTGACTGACGTGTATTTGCACACGCAGTGGAAGGTGAATGTTTCCAGTAGTCTGGATTTCAAGTGTGTGTCCAAGACCTGTCTCCCTGTTGCTGTCACTCCAGAGCACAGTAACAAACCCCATCTTCCTGAAGTTCTCACTGTGTTTCTCCAATGTGTTTTCAGAGGCAACGCTCTTTGTCAGAAAACAGGAGGAGAGAGCTCTTGGAAAGAACAATTGTGGAGCTTGTTGAATTTATTTCTCCTAAAACACCTAAACCCGGGGAATACGGTGGCAGGACATCGGGTTCGATGGCTTGGCGAGTAGCCAGAGGTGAAATTGGCCCAGAGGTATTTAACTTTTGCACTGGTGGCCATCTAGCAGGTAGCTCATTGGAGGTTCTTTGCTGGCAAAGGAATACCTTCCTGCTAGGTAGCCTAAGGATTTGAGTTCAAACAGTGAAGCCTGCAAGAGAATTGGGCTGGATGGGGCCCTGGGCAACCTGGTGTGGTGGGAGATGTCCCTGCCTGTGGCGGGGGCTTGGAGCTAGATGACATCTGAGGTTCCCTCAAGAGAATTGGGTTGGATGGGACCTTGGGCGACGTGGTCTGGTGGGATGTGTCCCTGCTTGTGGCAGAGGGTTGGAACTAGATGATGTCAGAGGTCCATTCAAATCATTCCATGATTGTTTCCATGATTTTAAATTACTGATGAATGAAGATTCTTGAATTTTTTTCCTTCAGAAAAGAAAAGAAGTCGTTTTTATTCCGTCTGAAAAAGAGAAGTCGTCTAAACTGTTCCATCTTACCTACAATATCCTAGAGGATAGTTACACACGGGTTTCTAATAACAATGAAAAAATAAGTGGCTGGGAAGCAGGTGTTTGGAAGGCAGAATCCATCTGGAGAAAGGTTGAAGCAGACTGGAAAATGGTAAGGACCATTTCTAAAGTGTTCACTTTGCTGTGATGTTCTGGTAATGGCAGTCAGACGTGGTTGGACTTGCAGATACACTGTGATGGCTTTAGCAGGTCCTGGGGAAGCAGAGAACAGCTGTCCCTCATCCTGAGTTTGTTGTTACTTCTCTTTTCCTATTCCCTATCCTGTTGCAGTACCTTTCATGTTGGTCTCCAGTCTCGTCCCTTCACCTTCACATAGAATAACCTCTAAGCTATTTCCCTATTGCACAGAGCTGCTGGAGAGAGCCCAGTGCAGAGCCACACAGATGGTGGAGGGAGGGGAGCATCTCCCTGCTGAGGAGAGGCTGAGGGAGCTGGGGCTCTTGAGCTGGGAAAAAAAGAGCCTGAGGGGTGACCCCATGGATGTTGATCAGTGTGTGAAGGGTGGGTGTGAGGAGGATGGAGCCAGGCTCTGCTCAGGGGCATCCAGTGACAGGACAAGGGGCAGCGGGTGTGAGCTGGAACAGAGGAGGTTCCACATCAGTGTGAGAAGGACCTTCTTCCCAGTGAGGGTGCCAGAGCCCCAGCAGGGGCTGCCCAGGGGGGTTGTGGAGTCTCCTTCTCTGGAGACATTTAGAATCCGTCTGGTCAAGTTCTTGTGCGACTGGATCTAGGGGGTCCTGCTCTGGCAGGGGGATGGACTGGATGATCTTTCAAGGTCCCTTCCAATCCCTAATGTTCTGTGCTTCTGTGAAACATGTTGAAATAAGTTGGTGCTGCCTAGCAAAGGACTGTGAACACCCTCAGTTACCTAACTGTGGAATAAGCTTCGGGATTCACAGTGAGACTGTACAAAACTGCATTATGTGCACTTTTAAAGGTTCAGAGGCGTGATAAACAGTGAAGCACCTGAACATTTTATGTCCTTACTGCTGTGGTTAATGAGATGTGTGGTGGTCATTGCAGCTGACTACATCTTCTTTCTGTTTAGGTTTATTTAGCCAGAAAGGAAGGGTCCTCTGCAGCTTCCATCAGCTGGAAGTTTGAGTGCAAGTCAGTTGGTCTAAAAATAGATAACATTTCAGTTCGGACGAGCAGCCAGACATTTCAGAGTGGAAGAATAAAGTGGAGACTTTGCTCTCCAACAGCAGAAATACCTGTGAGAGGAGGTAAGTGTGGAATTGAAAGAAGGGGTTTTATCATGCAGCGAAGATGTAACTGGAAATAAATAGTTTACATGGAGAGACCGCTGGGCAAGCGCTCAAAATCAGTTGCATTCTGAATTTTCAACTCAGTCTTTCTTAGCAAAGCCAAGAAAATACAGGGTATTTCATTGAAAGCAGTATAAAACCCCAGTTTTATTAGTGTGCACAGCCCTACCTGCAGCAGAGCAGGGTAAGCAGGAACATGGAGTAGGTACAAGATGCTTGTGTGTTTTGCTAGGAAGAATTTGGTGGAGCCAGCCTCTTCTCAGTGTCATCTAATGGTAGGACAAGGGGCAACAGTTGTGAGCTGGAGCAGAGGAGGTTCCACATCAAAATGAGAAGGAACTTCTTGATGGTGAGGGTTACAGAGCCCTGGAGGGGGCTGCCCGGGGGGGTTGTGGAGTCTCCTTCTCTGGAGATGCGACTTGTTCTAGGGGATCCTGCTGTGGCAGGGGGATTGGATTGGATGATCTTTCGAGGTCCCTTCCGATCCCTCATGTTCTGTGGTTCTCAGTGCACTGGTTCCAGTCTTGACTGGGTGCAATAAGCATGAGCTCTAAAAACAATAATAAAGTAAAATTTGTTTTTTTCCTGCTAGTCCTTGGCAGATGGGTTTGAGTGGTTGCAACTGAAGTCTTGAAGCATCCATTACAGCCTGCTCTTTGTAACGTGCATTCACTTCCTCACGGAAAGGGTGCTCAGAGCCTGGACTGGGCTGCCCAGGGCAGTGGTGGAGTCCCCATCATCCCTGGAGGTGTTGAAGGACAGCCTGGCTGTGGCCCTGAGTGCCCTGGTCGGGCCACTGGGGTGATGTTAGGTGCTGGGCTGGCTGAGCTCTGGGGTCTTCTCCAGCCTCAGTCATTCAGTGATTTGCTGTCTGAAGCAGTAGCTCACTGAATTGTTTTTCTTTCCCTCCAACAGACAAAAATCTTTGCTCCTATTCCGATTTCTCCGGTGCAACGGAAGTGTCGCTGGAAGCAGATCTAAGCGGAGGGGATGGTGATGCTGCGTGGCAACACACGCAGCTCTTCAGAGAGAGCACAACGAGGTGTGGGGAAAACTGCTTGGAGATAATCATAAACCTCAGTGACCTCTGAGAACCTGAACAGAAGAGACGTTCTCTCGGTTCCTTGGAGATGTTTGACTACAGATGCGCTCTGGAGATTCGCTTCGCAGCTCCTTTTCGTCATGTTGACAGCTTATTTTACTGCTTCCATCTAACCAGCTTGAAACTGCACATGTATTGAGTAGGTAAACATAATCCTGAAAGCCTCGTTCGTTAGAAATAAACACAGAAATTAAGGGATCAGCCATGAAACCTCCTTTCCTTAACTTTGCTGATGATTAGAGAAGAGCTCTTAGGAAGCAAAATACCCTAAGAGCACAGAGCAGGGATAACTGATCTTAATGTGGAGGTTTGGGGTTGGCTGACAGATTGACGGTGTTTTTATAGTCAGCTCCTTGGAGAAGTAGTTTGCTGTCCTGTGATTCCGACAGACACATGAGATGATTTGAAAGTCTTCTAAAAATAAGAGGAGACAGACATTTAAGAGAAAAATCTGATGATCACCGGAAGAGCTGAAATTAAGATGCATCTAGGTGGTCCTGCTGTGGCAGGGGGATTGGGCTGGATGGTCTTTTGAGGTCTGTTCTGTGATTCTGTGTGATAGAGATGGCCCTGCTTCTTGTTGTGGGGTTGGACTAGAAGACCTTTGGAGGTCACTTCCAACCCAATTCGTTCTGTGGTTACATAGAGAATTTGAGGAAGGCCATGGCTGCACTGTGCAAGAAATTTCCTATTACAGGACAATCGTGCAAGTTCAAACCGTGGTTTTATTTTTAAGAAGTGAAAACTGGGGAGGTTGTTCTCAGCGTCAGTCTTTTATTCTTCCTTCTGACCCTGCCAGCCGCTTTATAGATTTGAAATGATTGTCGAGAATACCGTACAGTGAAATAAAAGTTTGCTGACCTTTTGAGAAACTGCTGCTCTGGTGGTGGTAGGTGCTGGGCTGGCTGAGCTCAGAGGGCTTTTCCAGCCTCGGTCATTCTGTGACTCTGTGAAAACACAGCCTGCAGCTCAGACGTTCACACAGCTGCAATAAAACTGGGCTGGAGCAGATACTTGCAGACTTTTCTCTGCAGGTGCCAGTATTCCCCGCAGTCCCTGTGCCTCACACAGATCACTTTCACAGGTGAAAGTGGCAGAGTAAAATTATGCTAGATCAGCAATATTTAATAGAAATTCTGCTGATCCTTCCCTTGAGCCACAATTGTGCGGCTGCTCCCCTTCCAATCTCTTTCCTTCTTAGGAAAAGGAAAAAACCTTTAAATTAATACTGTTCTGTTGAAATTATCCTCCTCAGGTACCATTTAGTCTACGAACTCGGGGCTCCTGCTAATCCTCCCTCACTTTCATGACCTGACACTGGGAATAACTGGAGGACTGAAACAGGATGGACTAGTAGGTCTGTTAGGTGACCCCATAAGAACAGGTTTGGGTACTGGGTGCTGCTGTGTTAGGTGACTCCTCAAGAACAGTTTTGGGTAGGGGGTGCTGCTTTGTTAGGTGACCCCAAAATAAGGCAGTGACCCACCAACCCAGAGAGGATCAGGTGATGCCCTGAAGCCTTCCCAGCACCCGGGCTGACCCCTGCATTCCAGGAGAGGGCAGCGCTTCACAGAACTCCCCTCTCTGGAGCAATGCGACTTCTTCGCCTGGGGTAGTGGCGGCGGCCGCAGACCCCGCAGTCCCCGCCGCTGCAATCCCACAGAGCCCCACGAGCGGGCGCTGCAACGCCCCTCAGCTGCAGCCGTCACACCCCCGTCCTCGCCCCGCCCCAGCCCCGTGGCGCGCAGCACCGCGCCCTCTGGCGGCAGCCCCGCGCCCTCCCTCCTTGTTGCCACCCGCAGTGACGTCTCGCACGGACTCCGCTCCCCCGATTGGCCGGCGCCGCCGGCAGCCCGCCCAGCGCCCGCGTGATTGGCGGGTCGGTGTGCGGACGGAGGGTCGGGCGGCCCGGGCCGGTGGCACTCGGAGGCGGCCGGTTGCTGTGCGGGGACAGCGCGGTCGGTCATTGTCTAGGCGCGGGGAGGCGGCGGGAGCGGAGAGTGCAGGAGGTGGAGGCCCAGGCCGGCGCCAGAGGGCGGGGCGTGTGTGCGTGGGGAGGCGGGGGCTGTGCGGGCAGCGACGACGAGGGAAGGCGCCGGCGGGGGAGGGGACGGCGAGAGGCAGCTTTTTATTATTAATCCGTTTCCCGGGCCTTTGTGGCTGCGCGGGGAGGGTCTGGGTTGACGAGGAAGAAGGAGGAGGGCGGCAGCGGCTGCTCTTGCCGCCGCGGGGCCGTCAGTCCCTTTAAACCAGCGCAGCCGCCTCAACGGAAGGAAGGAGGGAAGGAAGAGGAGGGAGGGCGGGCGCATTGTGCGGGAGGCTGCTGTTCCTGCCGCGGCCTCCTCCTCCGCCGGGCTCTCGCTTGCCCCGACAGGCTCTGCCCAGCATGAGCTCCTAGCCCGGCCGGGGAGGAGGCGGCGGGAGGGCGGGCAGCCGCGGGGCTGCGGCGGCTGCGGCTCCTGCCGGGCAGGGGCGGAGCGCGAAGGGCGGGCGGGCCGCCGGGGCTGCGCGGCGAGGCCAGGCCGCTGTCGGTGTCGGCCTTCTCGGCCGCCTCCCTGCGCCCGCGCTTCGCTGAGGAGAAACGGGCACGAAATGGCAAAGCCTGGAGGAGGAGGAGGAGGAGGAGGTGGTGGCGGCGGCAGCGGGGGACTAACCTGGGTGGTAAGTTGTGGGCTCTGTTTTCTCGCTATTTAAAAAAAGAAGAGTATAATTTCTTCTTGCGTGGAAAAGCGCGGGTTTGCATTTAAATGGGGGAGAAGCTGACGGCTGCGGTGAAAGGGGAGGGGAGATGGAGGGAGAAGAGAGCCCAGGCCATCGGTTGGAGTGGGCCATGCAGAGGAGAGCTGGCAGTGTGCTGGGAGAGGGCTCCTCAGGGTGTCTGGACCTGCAGGGAAAAGGTCTGTCTGAGCAAACAGGTAGGAACGAATCCCCTGTGTGTGTGTGAGGGAGTAGGTCGGTCCGTAGAGCAGTTCTGAAGCTGCTGGCATCTCAAGTGAGTTGTGTGGGTACCTGTCGTCCCGTTAAAGTCACAGTTCACTGGCTCTTGATGGTGGAACAGACTCTGCGGGCTGCCAGAGGGGGTGGTTGAGTCCCCATCCCTGGATGAGTTTAAAAGTCGCTTAGATACACAGTTGGGGGATCTGGTTTAGGGGTGACCTTGTAGAGTAGGGTTGATGGTTGGACTCAATGATCCCAAGGGTCTTTTCCAACCTGAGTGATTCTGTGATTCTGTGATCTTGCTCCTCGAAAGACAGTACCTGAAGTTCTTAAGTTGTGGGGATGGGTAAGGAGGAGGCTTTCAGAGACACTCGGGGACTGGAGACACATGCTTGCTATTTTGTCATGTAATTATCCTTCATTATCTTCCAAAAGTTGTAGCTGTAGCAGAGCCAAGAAGGTTTTGCGGGTTTTTTTAGCACTTTTCATGTGTTGGTCAGAAGTAATAAGGTTTTGGAAGGTGCAGATGTTAGTTGACTAGAACTGGTGAATCATTTTGAGCAGTTTTAAAGTCCTTTGAGAGTGGTAGACCTGACTTACAGTGCAGAGACGTGTTCTCTGGTTTTAGTAAGAGCCGAGGAAGGAGAAGTAAAGATGGTTCTATGACCTTGAGTGGTCTTGTTCAACCGGTCAGCGACCCCTCCTTTCCTTTGATGAGCATGGGGTTCAAAAGAAAGTAACCCCTTGAGTGTTTAAGCAGAGGACAGTGTATCTTGATGGGTATATAGAAGGTGAGGTAGCTGCACTGTTAATCGGGCTTATGTACTTTGCAGACTTAGGGCCTTACAAGAAGTCTTGTTAAATAGAGTTGTAGTGAACTTGTAGAGTTGTTCTGTTGAGCATTTATATGTCGTTGAACTGTTGGAAAAGAGTGTGAACAGTGTTATCAGGGTGAACAAACGTGTGTTCTGATGGTGGGCTGTTTGCTTGCCTCTCACTCTTTTTATGTTGAGGATTCTCTTCACTTAATAATCTGGCATTGTGGAAAGGTGAATAACAGTGAGTGGCTGGGGAACAGGCCCTATGGAGAGCAGCTGAGGGAACTGGAGTTATTGAGATTAGAGAGAAGGAGGCTGAGAGGAGACCTCATTGCTCTCCACAGCTCCCTCAAAGGAGGTTGTAGTGAGGCTGGTCTCTTCTCCCAAATTACTAATGATGGGACAAGGGGAAACGGCCTTGAGTTGTGTTAGGGGAGGTCTAGATTTGATCTTGGGAAGAAGTTTTTTGCTGAGGGAGTGGCTGGATCCTGGAACAGGCTGCCCAGGGAGGTGGTGGAGTCTCCATCCCTGGAGGTGTTTAAAAACTGAGTAGCTAGAGCACTTGAGGCCATGGTGTAGGGGTTAGGGAGCTGTTGGAATGAGGGCCTGACTTGATCCTGGAGGTCCTTTCCAGCCAGAGTAATTGCAAGATTCTAAGTTTCTGCATGTGTCACGTGAAATCGGACAGTTGAGATGTAGGATCTGCTTAAGCAGACAATCTAAATGTATTTTGTTGTCCTTTCCACAATACTGTGCAGTCTTTGTCAGCTGTGGTCCTTGGATAACTCTTCAGAATTAAGATTTTTACCATCCAGGTTGGACTGAGTAAGTGAAAGTTTCACAGCTCATAGAGAAAACTGCAGAATGAAGTGTGAAAATCGCTGAGTAGGCATTTTAAATGAAACATGTAATGGGGATGAAATGATGGTGAGTCAACAGTTTCCTACAACTGGAAGTAATCAAACATTTCCTTCTCTGAAACTAGTAAAAGTTAAAGTGGTTTTGCCAAGTTGGAGTACTTTTAGGGAAACAGTTACTCTTCCAGTTACAACTGTGTTCATTGTTTTCTGAAAATGTTACCACCTTTTTTTTCCAGTTGTGTTTTAGATACTGAAGATAGGACTTCTGGTCCCTAAAGCCAAACCTGTTCATTCTCAGCTGTGTAACAATTGCATGTGTTATTCTTGTGGCACCAAGAAGGATGAGGCAGTGGCTAGCAGTTGGTTTAGTGTGCCATGCCAGAAAGAAAGTGGAGTCATGAGTGGGTATTTGTTTGCCTTGTGAATGAGAGATACAGAGCTAAGGCCAACACGATGCTGGCTTGGATCAGGAATAGTGCGGTCAGCAGAAGGGAACTTACGGTGCCCTTGTACTCAACCCTTGTGAGGCCTTACCTTGAGTACTGGGGTCAGTTCTAGGCCCCTCACTATAAAAAGAACATGTCCAGGCCAGGGCTACTCAGCTCGTGAGGGGTTTAGAGAACCACTCATATGAGGAGAGGCTGAGGGAGCTGGGCAGGTTTAGTCTGGAGAAGAGGAGGCTGAGGGGGGACCTCATTGCCCTCTACAACTACCTGAAAGGAGGTTGTAGGGAGGTGGGTGTTGTCCTCTTCTCCATAGGAGCTAATGACAAACCAGGGGAAACGGTGTGAAGCTGATGAAGGGGAGGTTTGCACTGGACCTTAGGAAGACATTCTTTCCAGAAAGAGTGATTGGGCACTGGAAGGGCCTTCCCAGGGAGGGGGTTGAGTCCTGTCCCCGAAGATGTTTAAGAAACGTCTAGCCCTGGTGCTTCATGCCCTGCTGTAGTGGCAGGGATGGAGGCAGTTGGTTTGTGTTTGTTGGTCCATCAGGTAGTTAGGTTTTTTGTTGTTGTGGGTCTGGCTGGATTCGGTGATCTGGTAGGTCCTTTCCAGCCAGGATTACTCTGTGATTCTGTGACAGTTTGAATTTGCTTGCTGTATATCTGTTGGATATGCAACTTATTTGCTGCTTTTGCTATAAATGGTTTTGAAACGACTTCACAGAGTCACAGAATCAGGAAAAAAATTCTAGACATCAGGAAGAAATTCTCCCCAGAGAGAGTGGTCAGGCACTGGAATGGGCTGCCCAGGGTGGTGGTTGAGTCCCCATCCCTGGATGTGTTTAAAAGTCGCTTTGATGTTGTGTTGGGGGATCTAGTGTAGAGTAGGGTTGATGGTTGGACTGGCTGATCCCAGGGGTCTCTTCCAACCTGGATGTTTCCATGATGCTGTTTTTGTCTAGTTGCTGGGTTTTCAGAATCATCTTGCATCTCCTCACTCTAACAGGTGGTAGAAGATGGAGTTTTGATCAGCAGGTTGCTGTTAATTGGCTTTGGTGGGTGATTTCCAAAGGTCACCCACCTAAGTGTTACGTTGTAGTTAGAGCTGGCTACAAGAGCGAGGATTAGTAACTAGAGGACCTTTCATTGAAACAGTTATTTTTCTACTGCTAGAAAAGCTCTCGCTGAACCACAGAAGCCTCTCTGTGTGCCTAGGGACTGGAGAAAGTGAACTAATAGTACAGTAATGCTGCTGCTCTTTAATTAAATCTGACAATTTATTAATTAATTTATAAATGAATGTAATTAATAGCTGAAGTGAAGTCACTCCAGGTAATACTGTCAAGTGTGTTGGTTCCCATGCAGCGGTAGTGCCAGCAAAGCTATGGAATCACAGAATGTTAGGGATTGGAAGGGACCTCAGAACATCACCCAGTCCAATCCCCCACCACAGCAGGATCCCCTAGGTCCAGTCACACAGGAACAGTCCAGAGAGGGAGAAGAGTGCTTCAACCAACCAATACTTCATCATTTGCTTCTGTCAGTGTTTTTAAGGCCCTTGTCAACCTTAAGAGAATGCAAGTCTGATAAATGAAAGCTGAGACTCTCGAGGATAATTTAAGACCTTGAACACCACTTAGCCCTTTCACAGAGGGCAGGGAAATGTGTGATTCAGTTCTAGGAAATGCTGGCTTAAAGTGAATCCATGCCAAGGGTTAATGCGACTTCTTAAAACCAAAATAAGTCTGTTTCAGTGTAAATAGTTCTTTTTTTATTCTTCTTGCTACTGGTAATTACCACTTTGTTCTTTCCAAAAGCCAGAGTAGGTGGTGGAAGTTATTACCCCTGAATCCTCTAGACCTTTTTATTTGTCTCTTTAGGAGTTAGCAGACAGTTCTTTCATTTCCTTATCAGGATCAGACCACCTTCTTTCTTTGTTGACTGAGGCTGGGCTAGCAAAATCATCATGAACGTAGCAGTTGGGTTTCATACTGTTAGTTACTCTCTTATCTTTCCTCCGCAGATACCGTGGAGGTGCCTGCGGAGTGAGAAGGAAAGCAAGCAGCACTGTGTTGTTGCCAGCTCTCATTTCTGTGCTCCTCTCTGGCTTCTCCTAAGCAGCTACCCTTTCTTCTGCTGTTGTGCTGACCAGCGCCGGGGCAGCAGCATTGCCTCTGGGCCTCGCTGAGTTCCTCCTTCTGGTGCCCTTAAGGCTGCAGTGTTGCAAAGAGATGGGGTGGCTCTCCTGAATATTTGAGCACTAGAGGGAAATGTTGCTTTCTCATGTTGGGCACAATGGCTCTAAAGAGGAATTTGTTGGATGCTGTTGCTTGCCGGCCAAAAAATCCTCTGTCCTCCACATCAGCATCCAGTGAACTGCTTGGGAGAGTCCAGCGCAGAGCCACGAAGGTGATGAAGGAAGTGGGACATCTCCCTTATGAGGAAAGGCTGAGGGTGCTGGGTCTCTTTAGGATGACCTCATTAATGTTGATAAATATGGAAAGGGCTGGTGTCAGGAGGATGGAGCCAGGCTCTGCTCCGCGCCATCCAATGATAGGACAAGGGGCAGCGGGTGTGAGCTGGAGCAGAGGAGGCTCCACATCAATCTGAGAAGGACCTTCTTCATGGTGACGGTGACAGAGCCCCGGAAGGGGCTGCCCAGGAGGGTTGTGGAGTCTCCTTCTCTGGACACGTTTCAAACCTGCCTGGATTGGGGATCCTGCTGTGTCAGGGGGATGGGACTGGATGATCTTTTGAGGTCCCTTCCAATCCCTAGTGTTCTGTGGTCACACAGAGCAAAACTTGCTGTGTCCTTCCCCCCCCCAAATTAGATTAGTTTTACGTAACATTAGTTGTTCTTCCAGTCACTGAAGTCGCAGTTTACTGGCTCTTGATGGTGGAACAGACACTGTGGGCTACCAGAGGGGGTGGTTGAGTCCCTGTCCCTCGATGAGTTTAAAAGTCACTTAGATGTAAAAAGGTGAGCCTGTAGAGTAGGGTTAATGGTTGGGTTCAGTGACCCCAAGGGTCTTTTCCAACCTGAATGATTCTGTGATCCTATGATCCTGCTCCTTTGCTAGCTAACTCAAAAGAGTGTCTGTTGTCAGCCGCTGTTGTTTCTTCATTTTGTTTCATTGTGCTGAGTAAATCACTGAAGTTTGGGTCTGCTCCTGTTTAAGAAACCGTTCTATAATCTGATTCCTTTTGTTGAGACTGTAGCTTGAGCTTAATCCACCTGGAAACATCTAAAGTACGTGACAAGTTTTGATTGTATTTTAAATCCGTCAGCTTCTGTCTCTATCTTTAGAGTGACAGACTGAATGAGTTTGATCGCCGGTGTTGTCTTCTCTTTTCAGACGTTATTTGATAATCAGATCAATGCTTCGAAAAAGGAAGACTCAGAAAGCATTAATAAGAATGACTCTTCCAAGAAGATGTCTGTTGAGAGAGTTTATCAGAAAAAGACTCAGCTTGAGCACATCCTCCTCCGTCCAGATACCTACATTGGGTCGGTTGAACCGCTAACTCAGGTGCGTGTCGCTGCATTTACCATCTGAAGATCTGTTGTTGTTCAAGAGGGTTTGTACAGACAGGACCAGGAGCAGGGGGTTCAAGCTGGGGAAGGAGAGATTTAGGCTGGATATCAGAAAGACCTTCTTCAATGTGAGTGTGGCTGATGGCTGGAATGGGCTGCCTGGGGAGGTGGTGGGGGCCTCCATCCCTGGAGTCATGTAAGGTCAGGCTTGATGAGGCTCTGAGCTCTGACCTAGGCAGTTGTCCCTGTGTAGGGAGGTTGGGCTGGAAGACTGGGGCATTGGACTAGAGGATCTTTTGAGGTCCCTTCCAATCCCTAATGTTCTGTGATTGTGACCCGCAGAGGTTCCTTCCAGCCTAGAACATTCTATGATTCTGTGCTTCTGGTTACTAAGTGGGTCCATCTTTACTTCTCTGACTATTCCGAGTTACCATTCTAAAAACTGAGAAGGCTTTTTAAAGCAGAGCTTGGCCCACCTGAGAAAACATCCTCAGAAAGTGTTGAGGTTCAGTCAAGACAAAAGCAAGGGGCTGTGTGTGAGCAGGGGGTGGTTACTAACCTGCCTGCATGTGCTAGTGCACACGTGACTATGTCCGTGTTCCTGAGTGGCGTTTGCTCTGCATCCGAGAACGCTTTGGTCTGTTTAAGGCAGCTGAAGCCGGGAATTAAGCCTCCTGCTGACACGTTTTCCAGCTGTTTTTGTGAAGCTGCAGATTGCCTTGAACTTCACTGTCCGTACTGTTGGAATTCCCCAGCAAGCAGAAAATCTTGGGTAGTCATTGTGGGTGCAGCTGTAATTGCTGCCAGATTCCTGCTTTGGCTTTTGTCTTATGTGACAGCAGCAGTTGGATTGGAAGAGTGAAGTAAATGAATGTGGAGATTGAGCAAGACAGTAAATGTTTCTGTCCTGTTTTGTTCACGTGTAGCTAATGTGGGTTTACGATGAAGATGTAGGAATGAATTGCAGAGAAGTTACCTTTGTTCCAGGCTTGTACAAGATCTTTGATGAAATCCTTGGTGAGTGTTTTGAACAATAGCAATGCTTTAGCCTTGTGGGGGGCTGATGTGGTGATGGGTATCATTTTCTAGGCTGCTTAATATACACAGTGTGATGTGAGCAGTAAACATCCAGATGAGTACAGCAAGAGAGTAACAGAGTGGATTAACAACAGTTGTGAGAACAGGCTTGCAAAATGTGCTTCTGTATGAATTTCTAAGGTAGTTTAACTGCTAGAAATAGTAATTTTAAGAAGGTTGGAAAATACCTTCTTGGAGATAACTGGCCATATTTCTAGACTAGTAGTGGTCTAGTAGTATTTCTAGTAATAAAATATGGAACATCCACAGACAAAACAGAGGACACAAGGGGAAAGGGTTCCACACTTGAAGAGGCCAGATTGAGGTTGGACATGAGGAACAAATTCTTTGCCATGAGGGTGCTGAGATGCTGGGGCAGGTTGTCCAGGGCAGTGGTGGCTGCCCCATCCGTCCCTGGCAGTGTTGAAGGGCAGGTTGGCTGGGGCCCTGAGCAACCTGTGCTAGCCAGGGTGTCCCTGCCTGTGCGGGGGGACTGGAACTGGGTGATCTTTAAGGTCCCTTCCAACCCCAGCCATTCTAGGATTCTGTGATTCTATGCTTCTGTGAATGTGTATGCAATCAGTCTTAAAGATCAAGTGATGAAGTATTTCTTTTAGAAGTGTTCACTTGTGCTGCTTTATTTCATAGTGAACGCTGCTGACAATAAGCAGAGGGACAAGAACATGACTTGTATTAAAATATCCATTGATCCGTAAGTAAAAGCATGTTTTCATTTACTTTCCCTGCCACTGCTATTGTAGTTCACATCTCTGCAAATGACTTCACTAAATGGAATTGGGTAGGAAATCGGATTTTTTTTAAAAAAACAAAAATAATGGGCTTGGAATTATCTCCATTTGCTTCATATTTTCAGAGGAAAAAAGTGAATTGAGAGTGGCTAGCACTAAGTACTGCTGTTTGGAATTGATAGCAGTTTGCTTTCCCAAAGCTCTTGTTAATGGTTGATTCTATGAAATTTCAAACCCGCGGATCATAAAATTGGTTGGATGAAATCCTGGCAGGGTGTGACTGTGACAGCCCTGGCAGGGGCTGCCCAGGGGGGTTGTGGAGTCTCCTTCTCTGGAGAGGTTTCAAACCCCTGGCCATGTTCCTATGCGACTGGATGTAGGGGATCCTGCTGTGACAGGCGGATGGGGCTGGATGATCTTTTGAGTTCCCTTCCAGCCCCTCATGTTCTGTGATGCCACATTCAAACTGCAGACAGCAAATATGTCAACAGTGTTTTTTAAAACTGAAATGTAGGGATTTTACACTGGGAAAGCACTGCAGTTAAAGAGATGCTATTTGGATTCCTTTAGTGGCACTTTTCCAGTGAAGTTTAGCTGAGTCATAAATGTTTTGGACACCTCATTTCACGCCTAATCTTTAGGGTTAATACGACAGTAAGTTATTTCTCTGCAAGTTTCCAGTTCGTTATCAGTTTCTGGAGGGAAGTGGTAGCACAAATCTCCTTGACCTGTCATGATTTTGAGCCTAATATTCCAAAATGAAAATTCTACCTGAGAGCTACAAGTATCAGCGATGCCGGATGTTGATGGATTTTGGCCCTGAAGCGTAAAATAAGTAATGAAGCTGATTGTAATTAGGAAAGAACAGTTTCAACAAGCGATGTCAGGCTCTCGATGGAACGTGACCAGCTACATCTCCAGCAATTACAAGTCTGTCACTGAACTTTGGGACTCAGTTGGAGATGGTGATGGAACTGAAAGCAGTCCACATAGGATTTTGGGGGGGTTTAATTAAGATACAATATCATTTGAAATGTGGGCAATTTAGCTGCTTTTTCCAAGACATCTAATAATCACAAACAAGTGAGACTTTGAACATGTAAGAGTTGATTAAACTGTGAGTAAACGTGCTACGATCACTGCCCTTTATCACCAAACGTATGTGGGGGTCTGTGTGCAAGACGACGTCGTTTGGCTGAACGCCTTTCCTGTTTCACAGGGAGTCAAACATCATCAGCATCTGGAATAACGGGAAGGGGATTCCGGTGGTGGAACACAAAGTAGAAAAAGTGTATGTACCCGCTTTAATCTTTGGGCAGCTGCTGACCTCCAGCAACTATGACGACGACGAGAAGAAAGTTACAGGCAAGACTGCGTTCCGTCTTTTGTTTTATTCAGTTAAGCCCGTGTTTGCCTTTCAGGGTGCTTTCTCCTCTTTCTTCTTCTGCTCTGTTCATTGCTTAGTCAGTGTTACTTCAGCCCTTTGTTAAAGTGACTTGAGGGAAACCCCATACTTTCTCTTTTACTACATATGGTCGCAGAGAACTTTGCATCCTTAGTGTCACTACTCATTATTCAGTAGCACGATGTGTTTTTGTACCTTCATGTGTGCGTTTGTGTGCTTGAAATGAAGGGGAAATATAAATGTATTGAACTAAGGCTTGATTTATTATCCTAAATTTGATGTATTACCCTAAATGTAATACCCTAAATGTCAAGTAGCAGTAATTGAGATGAATGAAAGTTAGTTCTTGCTATCCTACCCTATATGTTTTGCCTATATTGTGGTGTGAGGCCTCCCTTCAAGTACTGAGGGCAATTCTGAGCCACTCCCTTCAAGAAAGAGGTTGATGGGCTGGAGTGGGTCCAGAGGAGCAACAAGGCTGGGGAAGGGACCAGAGGGAAAGGTTGAGGGAGCTGAGGGTGTTTAGCCTGGAGAAAAGGAGGCTCAGGGGGGACCTTCTCCCTCTCTCCAGCTCCTTGAAGTGAGGTTGTAGTCAGGTGGGGATCAGACCCTTCTCCCAGGCACCCAGCACCAGGATGAGAGGGCAGAGCCTGAAGCTGCCAGGGGAGGGTTAAGTTGGATGTTAGGAAGCCCTTCCTCATGGAAAGGGTGCTCAGAGCCTGGACTGGCCTGCCCAGGGCAGTGGTGGAGTCCCCATCATTTCTGGAGGTGTTGAAGGACAGACTGGTTGTGGCACTTAGTGTCCTGGTCTAGTTGATTACCTTAGAGACTAACTCTGTGATTTTGTGTGGTTGCAGAGTGATTTGGATGTAGTAATGACCTAGGTTTTAGTTGGATCATGGTGTTAAGGTCTTTTGCCTTTCAGCAGGCTGCCAGTTGATCAAAATAACGGGAGCAGTGGGAGCATCCTGGTCCGGGGGAGAGGAGCACACTGCTCAGTTTGAGACAGAAGCAGTTACCCAGAGTTGGGGTACTATGGAACCCCATCTGTGGCATCCTTTAGTAGCCTTTGTGTTATACAGGGACGTTCTGCTTTAGCGACAGAGCCTCTGCATGGGATAGCTGTGGATCAGCTGTGCGTGCACGTAAATGGGTGCTGTGCTTTCAGGTGGGCGCAACGGCTACGGTGCAAAGCTGTGTAACATATTCAGTACGAAGTTTACAGTTGAAACTGCTTGCAAGGAGTACAAGCACAGCTTCAAGCAGGTACAGTAACCATCTCAACTCTTTTCCTTGGCTGTAATTACAAATCAAAACTTAACACGTTGGCCGAGTGTCATGAGATTAACCATTGTGGTGCTGCTAGATCCTGGGCCCTCAGAGGGCTTTGCCAGCCTCAGTCATTCTGTGGTTCTGTGATCTCAGGGACTACAGAATCTTTGCACAGAGAGTAATAAGCTTCTCTGAATAAGTGTGTAGTAGATAGAGGGCAGTGAGGAATGTTCAGCTCTCTTGTGTCTAGTTGAGTCAGTTCTGTGATGGACTCTATTTGCATTAGGATTGTGTCCTTCAGTGTAATGATGAATTCTGCTGTCACTGAGGCTGGTGCAAATATTGTCAAAGCAATAAATTTTATGCACAGACTTGTACCAGAGGAAACTTCTAGAGGAGTCTCCGAGATGTTTGTTATGTGGCTGCTGCAGTCCTAGTTGGAAAATGGAAGTGGTGTTGTAGACTAACGTTTTGTTTCCAAAGACTTGGATGAACAACATGATGAAGACCTCCGAACCCAAGATTAAGCACTTTGATGGGGAGGACTACACATGCATCACGTTCCAGCCAGATCTAGCGAAGTTTAAAATGGAGAAACTCGATAAGGATATTGTGGCCCTCATGACAAGAAGAGCCTATGATTTGGCTGGGTCGTGCAAAGGAGTCAAAGTCATGTTGAATGGAAAGAAATTACCTGTAAGAGCCTCATTTAAACTGTCTTAGGGGTGCTGAGTGTTTGACGTGAGGAGTAGTAACGGCTGTCTGCACTACCCACAGGTAAACGGGTTTCGCAGTTACGTAGATCTTTACGTAAAAGACAAGCTGGACGAAACTGGAGTCGCGCTCAAAGTTATTCACGAAGTCGTGAATGAGCGATGGGACGTGTGCCTCACTCTGAGTGAGAAAGGGTTCCAGCAAATCAGCTTTGTCAATAGTATAGCTACCACAAAGGTGAGTAGTTCTATTAAACGGTGAAAACATGAATGATCAAAAAATCTACATGATGAAGAAATGGAAGTGATGATGAAGAGGTAAATGGCGAAGAAATGGAAATAAGGAAATGTAACTGATAAAATTGTGTGCTAAGGTGATGCCTAGTCAGAGATGTGATAACGATCATAAATCTGGGTTAGTAAATGTGAATAGGTGAGAGAATCTTCTGCGTGAGAGCAGCTGGCAGAGCAGCTGCACGCAGTCGAACTACGCTCAGCAGCATGTCTGCCGTGCGCTAGCTTTTAGAGCACAGCAGTCGTTCCAGTGGTAGCGGTGGCTCGTGTGAGCGTACGTGGCCTTGCCGAAACACAAAAGGAGTGAGCTGCTTTATCCCGTTTGAACCTACCGCAGTAGAATCGTTCTGAAAGTAAAGCCCACCGTAAGGTTGTTACCGTATGTGCGTTAAGACAATTCTTAGCAAAAGTAGTGTGTATGCCTCAAAGGTAAGTGTTGTAATGTCTAGTTTCTCCCGCTCTCCCGATCCATGCCTTATGTGTGTGACTGGATGTGGAGTGTTCGGGGCCGGTGAACCACCTCACCAGCAATTGATGTGCAGCTACCCACTGATGAGACATAATGGCTAGTAACTAACTGCGGCAACTGCCTGTCCCTTATCTGCTAACAGGTGAGGAGCTCATTTCAGCTGTTTCTTGGTTATTTATCGCTGTTTGCTGGAAGCTTTTCATTTCTGTTTCTGGATAAAGTTCACCCAGTCGTAACTTCCCCTCCACCTGCTTTAAATTCCAAATGAGCTTTTTTAGGTTGATGGGGCTCTGTTATGGGGTTGGGGTTTTCCTGAGGGGTGTGTAGAAGGGAAGGTGATGTGTTGAGACACAGCTGCCTGGCTTTCATCTTGTCAGTTTGCTGTCTTGGTCAGCAAGACCCCCATTTATCCACAATTTTGCTGCAGTGGACCAACCACAGAATTCGGCATCAGGCTCTGGGGAGGCAGTGTGGGACAACACCTGTAGCTATTGTGCAGATATACACAAGTCTCACTAAAGGTTAAACTGATTGAATATGGTCTTCTCACGTCCTAAATGTCGAACAGTAGCTGTAGTAGAAATTGTAGTAGGAGCTTGAGTGATTGACATGGCAGTCTAAGGATATTTTTAGTGGGTGGGCACTGCTGACTGTCCAGCAGTGTCCAGTAGTACTGGTCCCAGCAGCTGAGATGCCCAGCTACTACAGATGCAGTGTCAGCTAGTAGATTTGGGTAGAAGGAGCATCCCAACCTGTTAAAATTTGCTGGAATTTAGCAAGAGATTCAGGATCACTTCAGAGTTTTTGGATTTACTCTACTGAAATAAATATACACAGAGCTTACACAGTTTATTAGGATGGGAAGGGGACTGCAGAGGCCATCAGGTCCAACCCTCCTGGACAAGCAGGATTCAAATTGCTGAACAGCAGAACAGCCTCAAAAGCCTCCATCAGCTCCACAAAACCACATCCAGCTGAGGCAGAAACGTCCCCGGAGAAGGGGACTCCACAGCCTCCCTGGGCAACCCCTTCCAATAGTTAAGAACCCTGACTGGAAAGAAGTTTTTCCTCAGATTGAGGTGAAACTCCCTGTGTTCCAGCTGACATCCATCACCCCCTGTCCTGTCTGACGCCATTGAACAGAGAGGATTCCTTTCTGCTGGGCACCCAGTCCTCACAGATCTATAGACAGGGATTCAATCCTCTCGGAGCCTTCTTTTGTCCAAGCTAAAAAGTCCCAGTGTTCTCAATCTCTCTTCACATTTAAAAACCCACCTGGCCATGTTCCTGTGTGACTTGGTCTAGGGGATCCTGCTGTGGCAGGGGGACTGGTCTGGATGATGTTTTGAGGTCCCTTCCAGTCCCTGATGTTCTGTGATTCTGTGGTTTCAGTTGTTAGCATTTACTAGATGCCTGTGCATCCTGACGTTGGCCAGACTGGGGTTCCGACACGCTGGTCACCTTCTGGAAAAGAAGGGTTTGCCATTTTCTCAGGAAACAGTCACAATAACTGCCCAGAGCCCTCTAGACTTTGAGGGTTTTTTCCTTCTCTGTCTCGTATTGAAATGCTCTGACAGCTGGGGCAGTTCTAGGCTGTTATGCTTCCATAGTGGGTAAACGTGTCACCTACTGGTGAGATGGTTGAGAGGTTCCCATCGCTGAGCTCTGAACATCCCTCACTCATTGCTCCGCACTAAGAATGGACACAGGAATGGGGAACTGTTACAAAAACTAGTATCTCCTAAGAACAAGAACCACGGGTAAGTAGCTGTTTTTATTGTGTCAAATGCTAGTTGCAGCAAAATACATGAAGTGCTAAAATGAAACCCTGCAGTTTTCATGCAGAAGTTCTGAGACAGTCTCGTGGTCGCACGCTTCCAGTGCTGCGCCGAGCAACAGCCATGCGGTTGTGGAATGTGTTTGTGCTGTGTAATTTGATGTTTTCTTGTAGCAGCCTTTCTTTACAGCTTGGAAATGGATTTGCTCTTCCTTAGAGTGGCAGGATGGCGCTGTGCCAGCTTGCACTTGGACTCTCCCAGGGCCGAGGGGGTTTTCGCTTGTAAAGTGAATCTCCCTTTGTTGTGCTGCAGCGTAATGTGCAGGGATTTCCAGCTTGAAGCATGACTGCAGGAGCTCTGTTAATACTGCTGAAACTATGAGGACACTGAATGGGTTTGTTCCTCTTGTTCTCTCGTTAAGGGTGGTAGACACGTTGATTACGTGGTGGATCAGGTTGTGGGCAAACTGATCGAAGTGGTGAAGAAGAAGAACAAAGCTGGAGTTTCAGTGAAACCGTTTCAGGCAAGTGACTTCGTCCCAAAGTTGTGAGCAAGAAGAGCCTGTTCATTCTGTTGAGTGAATTGGCTTCTGTGTTTTCACCAGGTGAAGAATCATATATGGGTTTTTGTGAACTGCTTGATTGAGAACCCATCGTTTGATTCCCAGACGAAGGAGAACATGACACTGCAGCCAAAAAGTTTTGGGTCCAAGTGCCAGCTGTCTGAGAAGTTTTTTAAAGCAGTAAGTAAAGTGTTTATTCTCTGTGAAGCAGGAGTCGATGTGCTGGATTGAGTGTGTGTGTGTGTTATGTAGTTAATGAGTTCATTGTGGTACTTGGTGACATCAGCGTAGTGTGAAAATTGGGTGGAGGAACTTCTGCTCAATGCTGGGCCTTAGTAGTGGAAGCTTTTGTGTGCATGAGGTGGTAGACAGTAAAGTATGTGAGATAATTCCTTGAGAGAGAACAGTCTGCGGTGTGTACGTGCACTTCTCTCACCCTCGCTCGTGATCTGTTGCTTTCAGGCCTCTAACTGTGGTATCATAGAGAGTATTTTGAATTGGGTCAAATTTAAGGCACAAACTCAGCTGAACAAGAAGTGTTCATCGGTGAAACACAGTAAAATCAAGGGCATTCCCAAGCTGGATGATGCTAATGATGCTGGTAAGTGCACTTGGTTTAATGTCTTTAATGTTTCATAGGCTTCTTCAAAGACATTGTCATGTCAATCCTGGGTATTTCTCATCCTTTTGTATGTTTTAAAATAGTTTTTTCTGGTCTCCTAAATTTTTTTGAGCTAGAATTAAATCACGTACTCACAGAACATTAGGGATTCGAAGGGACCTTGAAAGATCATCCAGTCCAATCCCCCTGACACAGCAGGATCCCTGAGATCCAGTTGCACAGGAACAGGGCCAGGAGGGTTTGAAATGTCTCCAGAGAAGGAGACTCCACAACCCCCTGGGCAGCCCCTGCCAGGGCTCTGGCACCCTCACTGGGACAAAGGTCCTTCTCACATTGATGTGGAACCTCCTCTGCTCCAGCTCACACCTGCTGCCCCTTGTCCTATCATTGGATGGCACTGAGCAGAGCCTGGCTCTGTCCTCCTTTCCATGTTGGTCAACATTCATGGGGTCCTCTGCAGAGTCTCCTTTATTCCCCAGCTCCCTCAGCCTTTCCCCAGCAGGGAGATGCTCCTCTTCTTCCATCATCCCTGTGGCTCTGCACTGGGCTCTCTCCAGCAGCTCTGTGTCCTTGTGGGACCGAGGGGCCCAGAACTGGACACTACATTCCAGCTGGGGTCTCAGCAGGGCCAAGCAGAGGGGGAGGAGACCCTCTCTTGATCCCCTTCTAAACCACCTCAGGATGCCACTGGCCTTCTTGGCCACCTATTTAAATTCCCTGACCTAGAGTAGGAAGAATATTCATGACTGATGTATTTCTGTGGTTTGAGTGGAAGCATTCTGCTTTTTGGTGGTTGTTTTACCTTGCTGCTGCTTCTTCCTGGGCTGCAGGTGGCAAACATTCCTTGGACTGCACGTTAATACTAACAGAAGGAGACTCGGCCAAATCTCTAGCTGTCTCTGGCTTGGGAGTTATTGGCAGAGACAGATACGGAGTGTTCCCACTCAGGGGTAAAATTCTCAATGTTAGAGAAGCTTCTCACAAACAGGTAGGTCCAAGACAGTTCTGCTTAAAACTCTGAACTTTCATAGTCTCTGCGTTGCCGTGTTGTTTCCTTGGCTTCCAGTGCAAGGCAGCAGCAGCAGCAGTGTTACCTCTGTGCTCTGTAAGAGTTGTGCTGCAGATGCCCTGGAAATAGCAGAAAGAGAGGGTGGCTCTGTGGGATGAGTTTCTGTCACACGCACTTTTCTCCCTGCCTTCTGGACCCAAAGTGGAAGGGAGCAGTGCAGTCCTAAGAGTTTGCTTTCCTAAGTGCAAAGGGGCTGGGTGTAAAAAGGTCCTGAAGGTGAGGCAGGGGTACGCTGCAGAAGTAGCTGTAAACCCATCTCAAAACCACTGAGATCCCTCCGAGTGTCTGCTTCTTGCCCTGACTGCACTGTACCCACCATACAGATCATGGAAAATGCAGAGATCAATAACATCATCAAAATAGTTGGACTGCAGTACAAGAAAAGCTATGAAGACCCAGAATCACTGAAAAGTTTGAGATACGGAAAAATTATGATCATGACCGATCAGGTTAGTCTGAAAGTCAGAGGCTGTAATAGTCAGAGCTTCTTAAAATGTGTTTTTATAGAATCCTCATGGCTGGAAAGGACTGCCAGGGTCATCCAGCCCAGCCCTCAGCCCAGCAGCTCCCTAAGCCCTACACCAAGGTCTCAAGGGCTCCAGCTACTTGGTTTTTAACCCCTCCAGGGATGGGGACTCCACTCCCTCCCTGGGCAGCCTGTTCCAGGGCCCAACCACTCTCTCAGCAAAAAAGGTCTTCCTAAGATCCAGTCTAAACCTCCCCTGCTGCGACATGAGGCCATTTCCCCTCGTCCTGTCATTAGTGATTTGGGAGAAGAGCCCAGCAGCAGCCTGGCTACAAGCTCCTGTGAGGGAGCTGTGGAGAGCAGGGAGGTCTCCTCTCAGCCTCCTCTTCTCCAGACTAAATAACCCCCCTACCCTGAAGCAGGTCTACACTGCTGCTTCATTTCATATCGTCTGCAAATGGGGGAGTGTTTGATCTTCTCATCTGGGTCACTGATCAAGGTGTTAATCAGTGTTCTGAGCTCAGGGATCGTGCTGCTCACAAGTAGCTGTTTCACATCCAGGTCCAATCTGGAATCCAAACTGAAACTGACTGTTCCTTTCTCTGTTTTCTCTTGGCTGACCTTGTTTGGGTAGATCCTGGCCAGTGAGCTGGGTTTTGGGTGGGTCTGGGCGGTCTGACGTTTTATAACACTGCCCCTTGTTCTGCTGTTGTCATTTAGGATCAGGACGGATCCCACATCAAAGGCTTGTTGATCAACTTCATTCACCACAACTGGCCCTCGCTGCTGAAGCATGGCTTCCTTGAGGAATTCATCACTCCTATCGTAAAGGTGCGGATTCTGTTGGTGGGGTTTTATTGGTTACTCAGAGCGCGGTGGGGAAGCTGATCAGTTTGCTTTCTGTCTTCCTTAAAGGCCAGTAAAAACAAGCAGGAGCTCTCCTTCTACAGCATTCCCGAGTTCGACGAGTGGAAGAAGCACATGGAGAATCACAAAGCTTGGAAGATCAAGTACTACAAAGGTCTGTTTAACCACACTGAGTCAGCCTCTAGGAAGTTCACAGTTGTAGTTCTGGCAGTGTTTGTAGCTTTGGTGGTGTCTTCTGTAACAAATTCATTGCTCTTCACACTGCAATGGTAAAAGAACAAAGTGCTGGATAGGGAGGAGCTGTTTCTCTCCACTGTACAGGTCTGGGTACCAGCACAGCCAAGGAAGCAAAGGAATATTTTGCTGACATGGAAAGACATCGGATCTTGTTCCGATACGCTGGTCCTGAAGATGATGCTGCCATCACACTGGTGAGAACTCCCACAAGGTCGTCTGTTCTGTGTTCTGGTTTCCGTTGTTCAGTGGAAAAGGCACGCGAGGAAGGCTTAAAAGCTTTGGGGTTTTTTCCCCTCTTTTAGAAGGGAGAGAAGCTTTTTGGGAAAGATTGTAAGGTTTTGGGAGAGGAACTTTTCCATGCTACAAAATCATCCTGCTGTGGTGGGGGGAGTGGACTCTGGATGATCGTTCGAGGTCCCTTCCAGTCCCTAATGTGCTGTGATTCTGCTGGGGAGCTGCAATCGGTTTGGGGTGGAGTAGGTAGCAAGAGGCGCTGCCTGCAGGATTGCTTTCAGAGACAGAGCATGGACGTGCTCCTGTGCAACCTGCCTTTACCCAGACGTATCCGTGCTGCTGACTTCGTGTACTTGGGATCTCTGCAGGCGTTCAGCAAGAAGAAGATTGATGACCGAAAGGAGTGGTTAACGAACTTCATGGAGGACAGGCGGCAGCGTCGGTTACACGGCCTTCCCGAGGTGAGGCCTAAATAACAGGAGTCAGCCGGGTGGCAGAGCTGTAACTCTCTAACTGGAGCTGTTGTGTGGAATGACTGGTCTGTCTTTTCCAGCAATTTTTATATGGCACAGCAACCAAACATTTGACTTACAACGACTTCATTAACAAGGAGCTGATCCTCTTCTCCAATTCGGACAACGAGAGATCTATTCCCTCCCTCGTTGACGGTAAGATGATAACTCGTTGTCACTTGTTGTTGACAATATTCCTCGTTACCGCTGGGCTTTGAAGCTGGGATTTGTGTCGACAATGCGTGCGTTCCAGAGGAGACTGTAAGAGCCTGTCTGGTTGGTTTGTGGCCATTCCCGTGCCGAGGAATCGCCGTGTTTCGGCGCTTTGGTGTGTGCTGACAGTAGGGCGTTCCTCTCGCCAGGCCTGAAGCCAGGACAACGCAAGGTTCTGTTCACGTGCTTTAAGAGGAACGACAAGCGGGAGGTGAAGGTCGCTCAGCTGGCCGGCTCTGTCGCGGAAATGTCGGCGTACCACCACGGCGAGGTGGGTGTGGCGGCTAGCAACGCTGTGAGGGGGGTTTTGCCTAAACCCAGTCCTATGTTTGCGTGTGCGTTTCGTTTTCAGGCTAGATAACACAACGTGGCTATGCACTTTCACTTGCTGTATTGAAGTGCAAACCCGATGACTCTTAAGCCTCCTGACCAGGAATTCACTTCTAAAGAAAAGACACCAGGCAGGATGTAGGTTACGAAGACGTGTACATCCCTCCCAGGTCTTTCTGCGCAGCGGCACCCCAGAGACTTTGTGGGCTGCGTTGAAACGATAGATAACTAATTACCTGCCAATTTCTCGATGCTGAAGTCATGGGGACGTGAGAGCTGTAGTGTAGAGTCTGGCATCTGGGCAAGAACAGCCCCGGGGGCCAGGAGAGGTTGGGGACTGACCTGTTGGAGAGACATGTGGGAGAAAGGGAGCTGTCGGTGCTAGTGGCCAGCAGGATGGCCAGGAGCCAGCAATGGGCTCTGGTGGTCAAGGAGGCCAATGGCATCCTGGGGTGGATCAAAAGAGAGGTGGTTAGTAGATTGAGAGAGGTTCTCCTGTCCCTCTGCTCTGCCCTGGTGAGACCACATCTGGAATCTTGTGTCTAGCTCTGGGCCCCTCAGCTCCAGAAGGACACAGAGCTGCTGGAGAGAGCCCAGTGCAGAGCCACAGGGATGATGGAGGGAGGGGAGCATCTCCCTGCTGAGGGAAGGCTGAGGGAGCTGGGGCTCTGGAGCTGGGAAGAAGGATGCTGAGGGGTGACCCCACTGATGATAGGGCAGCAGTGTCACTGTGGGAGAGGAAGCTGTTGTGTGTTGCCAGCAGCTCGTAGAACAGCTTTACAAGGTTTGCTTCTCAGGGAAGCTGCTTTTGGAGCCGTTGAGGCGGGCCACGCCCGTTAGGAAAGACTTTGTCCTCTCGCGCCGACTCCTGTGGATTTCCTTGCAGCAAGCGTTAATGATGACGATCGTCAACTTGGCTCAGAACTTCGTTGGCAGCAACAACGTCAATCTGCTGCAGCCTATCGGTCAGTTCGGCACCAGGCTCCACGGGGGAAAGGACGCCGCCAGCCCCCGCTATATTTTCACCATGTTGAGGTGAGGCGCCTTGCTGCGGGAGGTTGTGAGGTGGGAGGCTGCAGGACTTGGGTAGAAGCTTGGGTTCCTCCTCACGTAGAGACACGGCGCCGCTTAGGTTGGGAGAGAGCTCTGTCTGAAGCAGGGCCTCGAGTGAGGATGTTGGAAAAGGGTGCCCACGGCGAACAGGAGTACTGTTTGGTCCTCCTACTGCCGGCCACCGCTGACAGAAGCAGAAGTGCCGGTGGTTTTGGCTTTGCTAAGTGGGCTAGGTGACCCCTTAGCATAGTAGAACACCCCTCTGGACTCGGCACTGGTGAGGCTGCACCTCGAGTGCTGGGTCCAGGTTTGGGCACCTCGGGACAAGGGAGACATCGAGGTGCTGGAGCGAGTGCAGAGGAGGGCGACGGAGCTGTTGTAGGATGTGCTCCTTAACGTAACCAACGGCGTTTTCTAACTTCAGAGCACTCGTGTGCATTGTACCTCCTTCTTTTCCTCTAACCATGAGCTCCCTGTGTACGGATCAGGATCTAGTCCTGGTCTAGGGGTCCTGCTGTGGCGGGGGGATTGCAGTGGATCATCTTTGGATGTTCTGTTAACACACTCTTCCATTGGTAGAGCTTCCCTTTCGCAGGAGGGCTGTACGCTGTAATTTCAGCTCATGAGCAGCAAAGAGAAAGGGGGACTTGATAAAAACCCATACACAGATCCTGTCTGGACCCGTGGGCTGTTACAGCGCCGTGCACTTCGCTGACTTGGCTCCAGCTAAACACTTTTCTTCTACTTCTTTTTCAAAGCCCTTTAGCAAGGCTGCTCTTCCCATCCGTGGATGACAACTTGCTTAAGTTCCTTTACGATGACAACCAGCGCGTGGAGCCCGAGTGGTATATTCCCATCATCCCCATGGTTTTAGTAAATGGAGCTGAGGGCATTGGTACTGGATGGGCTTGCAAACTTCCCAACTACGACACCAGGGAGATTGTGAACAATGTCCGACGAATGCTGGATGGCCTGGATCCCCACCCAATGGTAAAAAGAGCAGGGCATACTGGTGTTTTCTGTGTGGAACGGGCTGCCCGGGGGGGTTGCGGAGCCTCCTTCTCTGGAGGTTCTGTGATACTTCTATGGGAAACAAATACTCTGATGTTTTAGTGTGAAGATTATAGCCACCCTGCTGGGTTTTGCCATTGCAGCTCCCAAACTACAAAAACTTCAAAGGAACCATTCAGGAACTCGGTCAAAACCAGTATGTAGTCAGTGGTGAAATATTTGTGGTGGACAGGAACACGGTGGAAATCACAGAGCTTCCCGTCAGGACATGGACCCAGGTAAGTGACAGTGAAATCCATTTCCATACCAAATAAACCCATGGACATTTGCTGTCCTCCAGTCCCCAGACACCTCTCCTGATCCCCAAAACTTACCCAGGATGATGGAGAGTGGCCTAGCAAGGACTTCTGCTATCTCCATTAGCGCTCATGGGCGCATGCCATCAGGACCCACCTGGATATGTTCCTGTGTGCTTGGTCTAGGTGGCCCTTCTCTGGCAGGGGAATTGGACTAGATGATCTTTCGAGGTCCCTTCTGATCACTGATGTCCTGTGTGGTTCTGTGACCCATGGATTTATGGACATCCAGACTGCTCAACTGATCTCTGACCCAATCTTCATGAACCGGGGCGAACTCCTCTTTTGTCCCAACTCCCTGTGGGGCCTCAGCAGTCTGGGGCTCCTCAGGACAGCCTCCGGTAGTATAGACAGAGGCAAAGAATGTGTTGGGTGTCTCTTCTTTGTGTGGATCCTCTGTCTCCAGGGCACCCACCTCATTCAGCAGGGGCCCTACGTGGTCTCTAGGTGTAGTTTTACCTGCAATGTATTTGAAGAAGCCTTTTCTGTTGCCCTGGTGAGGTTTAATTCCATGGAGTCCTTGGCTTTCCTAATTGTGTCCCTACATCCTCTGGCCAGAGCTGTATGATCATCCCAAGTGGCCATCCCCTCCTCCCATGACCTATAGGCTTTCTTCTTCCTCTTGAGCTTGCCCAGCTGCTTCTGCTGGATTAGTATGCTATCCCTTTTCCCATTGAGTTTCTGCCGTTGCTGAGATGGTTTAAAGAGCTGGGGATCTGAAGAGGCCTTTCTGGTTCCTGCTCCCGCTCCCGACAGGTGTACAAAGAGCAGGTCCTGGAGCCGATGCTGAACGGCACGGAGAAGACGCCGGCGCTGATCTCCGACTACAAGGAGTACCACACCGACACGACGGTGAAGTTCGTCGTGAAGATGACGGAGGAGAAGCTGGCGCAGGCAGAGGCTGCTGGCTTGCACAAAGTCTTCAAACTCCAGACAAGTCTTACTTGTAATTCTATGGTAACTTCTTCGTGTTTGGCTATCAGAATCCTCCCTGTCTCGTGTGTTTCAGATTGTTTGAGTGGGAGAAAAACCCAGTGGTGGATCAGCAAATCTGCGACGGGGAAGGGCGGGTGCCAGGAGGATGGAGCCAGGCTCTGCTCAGGGGCACCCAGTGATAGGACAAGGGGCAACAGGTGTGAGCTGGAGCAGAGGAGGTTCCATATGAATATCAGAAGGACCTTCTTCCCAGTGAGGGTGCCAGAGCCCTGGCAGGGGCTGCCCAGGGGGTTGTGGAGACGTTTAAGTCCCACCTGGCCATGTTCCTGTGCAGCTGGATCTAGGGGATCCTGCTGTGGCAGGGGGATTGGACTGGGTGATCTTTCAAGGTCTCTCCTGATCCCTGATGTTCTGTGGCTCTGTGATAACCTCAAATCTACTCGTGAGTACGAGTGACACCAATGTAGCTGTCTGCTGCGTGGCTCCTTAGGGCGGTTTGAGTCTTCAGAGCACCCGTGTGTGTTGGATGTTGTTTCCCAGGTGCTATTTGATCACATGGGGTGTCTGAAGAAGTACGAAACGGTGCAGGACATCCTGAAGGAGTTCTTCGACCTGCGGCTGCACTACTACAGCCTGCGCAAGGAGTGGCTCGTGGGGATGCTGGGCGCCGAGTCCACCAAGCTCAACAATCAAGCGCGCTTCATTCTAGAGAAGATACAGGGCAAGATCACCATAGGTGGGTAAATGTGGGGGGAACTGGGAGCAGGAGGGGAAACTGGTGCCTTATTTAAACGTGACAAAATGGACTCTGTTGTCAGCAATGTCTTCTCGTGACTGATCCTCTGCGTGTGCTTGTGCCTTTCAGAGAACAGATCAAAAAGAGACCTGATTCAGATGCTAGTCCAGCGCGGTTATGAGTCTGATCCAGTAAAAGCCTGGAAGGAAGCGCAGGAGAAGGTAATCTGATGCCTCTGGGTGCAGCGAGCGCTGCTGGTCCTATCTATGGTGGCTGCTTATCCAGATGTTTGGTGTCTAGCAGCCCTGGTTAGTTTATAACACACTGCACTTGACGAGGATTACTCTTTGCTCCTTACTGGCTCATCCGTTCTCTGCGACAGAACTTGAGTGTTCTAAAGCCATGACTTCTGCACAGCTTGTTGGGGTTGGAAGGGGCCTGCAGAGGCCATCAGGGGCAACCCTCCTGCTCAAGGAGCAGCAGAACCGCCTCTGAAGGTTCCATCAGCTCCACAAAACCAGGGCTGAAACATCTCCAGAGAAGGGGACTCCACAGCCTCCCTGGGCAACCCCTTCCACAGTCATTAACGCTTGTAACTGTGAATGTTCCACTTCAGGCAGCAGAAGAGGAGGACCCACAGAACCAGAACGATGGCGCTTCCTCTAGTTCTGGTGTAACCGCTGGCCCCGACTTCAACTACATCTTAAACATGTCTCTGTGGTCGCTCACGAAGGAGAAAGTAGAAGAGTTAATTAAGCAGAGAGATTCAAAGGTGGGTACCCCTTGGAAGGCTTGTTGCAGCAGTGACTGATGTGTCATAGAACCATAGAGTCATGAGGGGTTGGAAGGGCCCTCCAGAATCATCCAGTCCAGTCCCCCTGCCACAGCAGATCCCCAAGACCAAGTCCCACAGAGTGAATGTTCATCATGGTCAGCAGCACTTCATTCAGTCGGGACCTAGCTGCATTCTGAATGTTCTTTTCATGCTCTAGGAGAGAGAGTTAAACGACCTCAAGAGGAAATCTCCGTCCGACCTCTGGAAAGAGGATTTGGCAGCCTTTGTTGAAGAGCTTGAGGTATGTTTTATTTTGCATATCTTCCTACAAAGGTTTGAAAATGAATTGAAAGCTCTGTTTAGCGTGTTTACTGTGAGGTGAGAAATAGCAACCCACCCTACACACAAATGTTGGACTGCAAGCAGATAGAGCCCTAAATGAAACAATGGGAGGGAAACCAGTGCTGGGTGTTTGTGTTCCCAGTGGTGCTCCCTGGGGACTGTCTCCTGCCTCTGTACAATTGCCAGTACGTGAAGACAAATTTCCATGTGAGGTTTCCATTTCCCCAAACGAGGAGAGGCTGAGGGAGCTGGGGGTGTTGAGCCTGGAGGAGACTCAGGGCAGGGACCTTCTCCCTGTCTCCAGCTCCCTGAAGAGAGGTTGCAGTCAGGTGGGGGTCTGATTCTTCTCCCAGGCACCCAGTGCCAGGACAAGAGGGCAGGGCCTGAAGCGGCACCAAGGGAGGGTTAGGTTGGGTGTTAGGAAGCCCTTCCTCAGGGAAAGGGAGCTCAGAGCCTGGACAGGACTGCCCAGGGCAGTGGGGGAGTCCCCATCATCCCTGGAGGTGTTGAAGGGCAGCCTGGCTGTGGCCCTGAGTGCCCTGCTGTGGCCACTGGGGTGATGTCAGGTGCTGGGCTGGACTGGCTGAGCTCAGAGGGCTTCTCCAGCCTCAGTCACGCCGTGATGCTTTGTGAAAGCCTGTCGCGGTTCAAGCGAGGATTACGGGACGTCTCCCATCCCGCGTTGAGAGGACAAAGGGAAAAGGTGTGTTCAGCTGCCCTTCCTTGTGTCCTAGAAAGTGGAGGCGCAGGAAAGAGAGGACGTTCTGGCCGGCATGGTTGGCAAGCCCATCAAAGGCAAAGTGGGGAAACCTAAGGTGAAGAAACTTCAGCTGGAGGAAACCATGCCATCCCCCTTCGGCAGGAGAATAGTGCCCCAGATCACGTCTGCCATGAAGGCTGACGCCAGCAGGAAGCTGCTGAAGAAGAAGAAGGTAAATGAAACCTACCGCTCTGGTTTTCTGCTCCCTTACCATAAATCCACCCGCTAGACCTCGTTAATGCTCTGTGTTTTGCTGACAGTTCTGTTTTAGCCTCTTGTGACTCCTTGTTTGCCACGTGTTCTTACTGAGGGTTCTTCTCTTCAAGGCTGTTCACCAAACGTCAATGTGCTGGTCTCATTGTCTCCCACAAACCTCTCACTGTTCTGCTGTGGAACACAGCGGGGTGGGCTTTATTTTGACACACGTCTGCCTGTTCCTAGGGTGACACTGATTCTGTAGCAATAAAGATGGAGTTTGATGAAGAGTTCGGTGCTGTGCCCGCCGAGGGCGGCGGGGATGACCCCCTGAATGCGTCAGCCGCAGCAGCCAAAACCCCCAAGCCGAAGAAAGAGAAGAAGGAGCCTGGTAAGCTCATAGGATGGCTTGAGTTGGAAATGACCTAGAAGGTCATCTAGTGCCACACTCCATGTCGCAGAACAGAACGTTAGGGGTTGGAAGGGGCCTGGACAGATCGTCCAGTCCAGTCCCCCTGCCAGAGCAGGACCACCTAGATGGGCAGGGACACCAGGTTGCTCAAAGACCCGTCAAACCTGTCCTTGAAAGTTTCCAGAGAGGAGCATCCACAGCTTCTCTGGGCAGCCTGTTCCAGCGTCTCACTGCCCTTGCGTGAAGAATTTGCTCCTTGCACTGTGCTCCTCACGTCTGAGGCTGTGCTCCTTCGGTTTACGAGCTGGACTGTCCCTTCTCCTGTCCCTCCACACATGTCTGTGCGTGAGGGACCCTGCCTGGCTTTCCTGGGAGCCCCTGCAGGCACTGGAGGGCTGCGCTAAGGCCTCCCTAGAGCCTTCTCTTCCCCAGGCTGAGTGAGCCCTGTGTTTACGGTAAGCCTTCAGGGCAAACCTTTGAAAAGGAAGACTCGTGCTGAGTGCAGCAGAAACCATCAGAAGAGACCAAGATACCTTTTCCCCTGACTGCAGTAAACGTTCTTCTCCCTCGTGGCAGGTACCAGGGTGAGAAGAACCCCGTCGTCTGCCAAACCCGGGGCAAAGAAAGTGAAGAAACGCAACCCGTGGTCGGATGACGAGTCCAAGTCTGAAAGTGATTTAGAGGAGAACGAGCCTGTGATTATCCCGAGAGACTCTCTGCTTCGGAGAGCTGCAGGTACCCACAAAAGCTCTTGCGCGTCGCACGCTGTGCCCGAAGGTTTCGGCTTCGACCACGGCCTGCCCGTGGGACTCGGCCTCGCGCAGACAGGTCGCCTTGTGCTGCCACCCCTGCGCAGCCAGTGCGAGACCTTTTATGTCAGAGCGGGAAGCGTCGCGGAGTCGTCGTGGCTAGAAGGAACTGCCAGGGTCGCCAAGCCCAGCCCTCACCCCAGCGCCTCCCGAACCCCCAGACCTCGAGTGCTCTAGCAGGGCGTCGGTGCTGCCGGATGGTTGGGTCCCTCTAGAGAGCATCCTTCCGTTCTTGCAGCCTCAGACCAGTTTGTGTTCCCCCAGTGCCAGCGCTCTGAGGCCGGGGCTGTGCAGGGTCCCCGGCTGCTCCGTCTGCTGGCCTCAGCAGCTCTGTGTGTGGTCGCTTTCAGCCGAGAGGCCCAAGTACACCTTCGACTTCTCCGAGGAGGAAGACGATGCCGACGACGACGATGACGCCAACAACAACAACGATTTGGACGAGCTCAAAGTGAAGTCCTCTCCAGTCACAAACGACAGAGACGAGGAGTTTGTTCCCTCGGACGGCTTAGAAAAGGACGAGTACGAGTTCTCCCCGGCCAAGTCGAAGGCGTCTCCGGAGTAAGTACTGGCACTCGGTAGCCCGCCTGCACCGGCCCATTCCTGCAACGCAGGGCTGAGCAGCATCAACCTGTCGTTACGCTGAGCTGGAAGAGTAAGTTCAAGGAGACTTTCTGGGGAGGGGTTAAGTGATCTAACAACGTATAAGGGGGGTACTTCAGCCTTACAGTTGACCTACACGGACGTAAACAGGACCAGGGGGCCGCGTAGGAGCGGCTCGGGGGCCAGTGGTGTCATCCATCAGGCTAGTGAACAGGAGTGTTGCAAGAGAAGGACTCGTGTTAACCGAAGGGCCTGCAGTCCGTGCCTGAAGGGCAGCTGTGGGACTCGGCCCGGTGCGGACGGGATGCTAGCAATGACTTGTGCCGCACTGGCCGCTCAGCCTCGTGGCTATCACACTGGCTGTGACCTTCAGAGCGCAGTTCACGCTGCTCACGTTTCTTTTTCCTGTTTGACAGTAGGAAAAGGTCCCAGGACAAGAAGAACCAAGACTTTGGGAACATGTTTTCCTTCCCCTCGTACTCGCAGAAGACAGACGATGGTGAGTTCAGTTCCCTTCAGCCTTACAGCGCCGGTCGTGGAACGTGAGAGGGTGGTGATACACAGACTTCAGCCGGTGGTTCTGGGAGGCAGATGTCTGGTTTTATGAGGGAGAGAGGGCAGGAGGTACTGAGCTTGAAGAGAGCAAGCCCCAGGCCATCCGTAGCCAAGGCTGTAGGATCAGCGCCCGCTCCAGGTTACTTGTGGCTGTCGTCGGTGTGGCGATGGTTTCCAGCGCACAGCCAGCGGACCTCGCGCTGAGCACAGTCTGTGATTGCAGATGCAACGAAGCTGGACAGCGAAGAGGAGGACCCCGCTCCTGTCTTCTCCTCAGCTTTTGCCTCCAAAGAGACAGAGAAGATTCCAAGTAAAACAGTGGCTGCTAAAAAGGGTAGGTAAGGGATTGTCTGTCAGCCAGCCCCCTCCCTTGTTTAGGATTCAGCTCTTTCCACCTTTGTTTGGCTTCGCATCTTCAGCGTGAGGCTTCTGTGTGTCGTGGCCTCGGTGGAGTTCAGCCCAGGGGGGGAACTTCCAGCCCCTTAACGGTCCTGCTCCGGCAGGGAGGGTTGGGCTTAGCTGTTCCTTCCAGCTCCCTTCCAGCCCCTAGCACTGTGTGACGCTCTGTGATGTCTCTCTCTGCGCTGGCCACCACGCTGGCCAAACGCTCTGCACACACGAGCTGGTGGTCGGGCTGCGAGTCACTGAACTACCGGGAGGATTTTACCTGCAAGAAATGAGGGGGGTGGGTCCCTGACCTCCGGCCTCAGTGGTGCTGCTTCCCTCGCCAAGTCCTGTCGGAGACGCCGCCGCCGCCAGCACAGGAGGCTTGTTGCTGTGATGTCAGGTCCTGGTACTGGGAGCTGTCTCATCACAGAAAGCTGGGAAGGCTTCAGTGTCTTTGTGCAGTGACTGCACAGCAGTGTCTGAAAAAGACACCGAACACATCTGCGTGTCCTAAGGGTCACAGCCTGTCCTCACAGGGGAGCTGCTCCAGCCCTCTGAGCATCTGAGTTCTCTCCTCTGGACCCTTTCCAGGAGCTCTGTGTCCTCCTGCCGTTGGGGACTCCAGGCTGGGTCTCAGCAGAGCAGAGGGGGAGCTCCCCTCCCTCACCTGGCTGTCGCTGCTTCTTTTGCTGCAGCCCAGCAGACAGGTCTCGAGGTCTTTTCCAGCCTCAGGAGCTCCATGATGCTGTAACGGGAGGGTCATAGGATCATAGGATGCTAGGGGTTGGAAGGGACCCAAGAGATCGTCGAGGCTCTAGCAGCATTTAGTGCTTCCAGCCAGTGCGTCAGTTTTGCCTGTTTCCTGTCTCCCGACAGCAAAACTAGACGCACCCGCCAAGCCCAGAAGAGCTCCCAAGGCCAAGAAGGTGGAAACTGTGAACTCGGACTCGGACTCGGAGTTCGGCATTCCAAAGAAGAGTGCAGCACCCAAAGGTGAGAGCTGAGCTCTCTGGCCAGCCCCCTCCTGGTGAGGAATCAGAGCTCCTGGCTCTAAAATCAGAACCACGCTGAGTTTTCACGAAGCTGATGGCTGGTAGAGACTGAGCTGTTAGCCCTTCTGTAAGGAGAGGTTCCTGTGGCCTTCCTTGGTAACCAGAGCGGGGCTGGGAGAGCTCTGAGGGCCCTGTGAGGGGCAGCTGAAGGAACTGGGGGCATTGAGTCTAGAGGAGGCTGAGAGGAGACCTCCCTGCTCTCCACAGCTCCCTCATAAGAGGTTGTAGCCAGGCTGCTGCTGGGCTCTTCTCCCAAATCACTGATAGGACCAGGGGAAATGGTCTCAAGTTGCATCAGGGGAGGTTCAGACTGGATCTTAGGAAGAAGTTCTTTGCTGAGAGAGTGGCTGGGCCCTGGAACAGGCTGCCCAGGGACGTGGTGGAGTCCCCATCCCTGGAGGGGTTTAGGAACTGAGTAGCTGGAGCCCTCGAGGCCATGGTCTAGGGGTTAGGGAGCTGTTGGGCTGAGGGCTGGGCTGGATGCTCCTGGAGGTCCTTCCAGCCAAGGTGACTCTGTGATTCTATGAAGTGTCACTGCTGCTCCAACCCCCCTCCTGCTGCTCGTTGTCTTTGAGCTCAGCTTCTTACACCCACAGCCCCCTCAGCCTCTGCCCATCAGCCGTTCCCTCCAGTCCCTTCCCCAGACTCATGGCTCCTCTGGACCCGCTCCCACCCTCAAGCCTCAGTGCCACAAGAAGCCACAGGCCTGCAGCCTGACACTGTCTTCTCTCGCTCAGGGAAAGGCAGAGGGGCAAAGAAAAGGAAAACGTCCAGCTCGGAAAACGAAGGGGACTACAACCCTGGGAAGAAAGCGCCGAAAGCGGCGCCCAGCAAGGTCGGTTCTCCGTCTCTCCCCTCCTGGTGGCGAGGACCTGACGGGCTCCTGTCTGTGGAAGGGGCCTGTTGCTGCTGCAGGTTGCTAGTGGGGTGCTGGGGAGTCCCTGTGTTTAGCTGGTGGAGCAGCCCCACTTCAGGGCTCAGTGTTAACGAGGCCGACACGACCGGCTCTGGGGGCTCCTGCTGCGGCAGCGGGGTTGGGCTGGGGGGTCAGGCTGGGTCCCTGCCAGCCCCTGATGGTCTGTGAAGGTTCTGTGGAACCCAAACAGCACCACACTCCTTTCTCTCCTCCCTTCTCTTTCCCAAAGAAACCCAAGAAGGCGGCTTTCGACCCGGATTCCGACGTGGAGCTCTTCCAGTCAGGCTTCGCCTCCGAGCCCGCCCCGAAGCCCCGGACAGGCCGGGCTAGAAAGGAAGTGAAGTACTTTGCCGAGTCGGATGAGGAGGATGATTTTGATATGTTCAATTAATTCCGGTGCCCAGGAGCACCCTAATGTTTTCCAGCCGGCCCCTCGTGTTGTCCTTTTGGTCCCTTTTTGTCGCAGACTTTTGTACATTTGACTTCTTTTCCCGTGGGCCCCGTGAGCGGTGGTTTTTATTCTCGTGCGTAGGCATTTTAACCCTTGGTTCCTACACCTACAGTTTTAAGCTCTTTTTTACTCATCGGAACGTCCTGTGTGTGTCTGACTGGCTTGTAGAGATGTTCTAGGCAGCTGTGCTAAAGCACACTTTGTCACGGGTGCGACCTGCAGACCTGCTTTTTGAAATGAAGTTTAAACATTAAAAGACCGAAAACTTGGGACTCGGGGGGGGGTCCCCTCGTTTCTGCTGAGAAGTGTGGGGAGGGTGGAGCCAGGCTCTGCTGGGGGCCCCAGCGGTAGCCTTGGGCTAGGGGGCCCTGCTGTGGCGGGGACTGGACTGGATGATCTTTCGAGGCCCCTTCCAATCCCTGAAGCTCTGGGATTGTGTGTGTGAGATCTGGACTAGAAGCACTGCCACCTGGTCAGGTAGGGAGTCAACTTGTGGCCGTGGATTTTGAGGAGTTAGTCAGCAGGACCCCCTGGGAAACGGCCCTCGGGGACGCGGGAGCAGAACACTGCTGGCAGCCCTTCAGGCCCCTGTGCAGAGCTCAAGAGCTCTCGGTCCCCCACTGCAAGACATCAGCAAAGGAGGGGAGGACCCTGGCTCTCCACAGCCCCCTGAAAGGAGGGTGGAGCCAGGCTGCTGCTGCTGGGCTCTTCTCCCAAATTCTTCATGAGAGGATGAGGGGAAATGGCCTCAAGGTTCAGACTGGATCAAGTTATCTCCCAAGAGAGTGGCTGGGCACTGGAAGAGGCTGCCCAGGTAGGGAGTGGAGTCTCCATCCCTGGAGGGGTTTAGGAACCGAGTAGCTGGAGCCCTTGGTGCAGGGGTTAGGGAAATGTAGGGATGAGGGCTGGATGATCTTTTCCAGCCAGGGACTTGATGGTCCTGGAGGTCCTTTCCAGCCGTGATGATTCTACAGCCGCGTGAAGCCCTTCTGGTCAAACTACAGGGTGTGAAGGGACAGGTACTCCAAAACTCCTCCAGCTCTCTGGTTCTACACAGCTGAGGTTTTTTTAAAATAAATATATTTTATTCTTTGCCAGGAGACTCCATGGAAAAAGGTAAACAGGATATGACCATAGAAAGCATCGTTAAACAATCTCAATGTACAAACAGAGCCAGTGAAAGTACATCACAGACTTGCTAGAATATATAAAACCAACCAAAAATCCACTAGTGCTTTAAATGAAACCTAAGAACTGACACTTTAAATCCGTTAACCACGCTACCACAGTCTGCACTCTGCTCCACGGTGACTGAACAAGGCCAAGGCGGCGGGTTCCTTGTGTTCCTGGGAGTCCCGGCACCCGGGCGGCTGATCGGACGCTGTCGCGGCGTCTGCTGCGTTGCATCCCACGAGGCTCCCCGACGGCTTGTGAAGAGGTAAACAAAGACACGGCGACACTGCGGTGTGTCGCTGGGGCGGGCGCGGAGCTGGGTCCGCGGAGCCGGGCGAGGAACCGCCTCTTTCCGCTTTAAAGTGACGCTGACAGTGGGACAGGCGGCACCTGAGGAGCCAACGGGTCGTCGCTGCTGACAGCCGCCGTCTCTCCTGCATTTTCACTTGGACTTTCTACACGGGAGGAGACACAAGGGTTCCGATTACACTCAACAGAGGGGCCTCTCCTCGGGATGGGCACGGAGTCCCTGCTCGGAGGGCCGGTGTCCTGGGTCTGCGCGTCGGGAAGGAAAGCACCAAACGTCCCGGAGCGCGGGCACAGCCGTCCGTCCGTCCGTATGTACAGAGTCATCGGGAGGGCAGCCGGAGTCGCGAGGCTGAGCTCTGCGCTGTCCCCATGCAAGCGTGAGTGTTCGGAGGAGAAAACGGAAGCGTAACTAGGGGCTGGGGGCTGGTTTTGCATGAAATGAACTGATTTCGAGGCTCAAAAGTCTCCTAAGAGTTTAATCAGCGAGGGAGGAGTAAATAGCGATACATAGGAAACGTCTTGGTCCTGGTGGGCTCTGTACAGAGACACTCGAGCGTAGTGAGAGGTTCAGTCCCGAAACTCAGCAGCAGTGAAAACGTTGTTCGTTCCATCCCTGGACGTCAGGTCATGAGGAATGTCTGAAGGAGCTGGAAAAGGCCCTATTGCACCATCGGGGACCGACTGACGCTGCTGGTGTCCACTGAGCTGGGGGAGATGCTGGGGCTGTGGTCTGCAGGGTTTCCGTTGGAGGTTGGGGTCAGCGGTTCGTGTCCTTCTGAGTTCTCCAGCATTTCCTGGATAAGTGGGGGCATGGACCCAGGGATTTCCATTTTCAAGGTGATGACACGTTCTGCGCCTGCACGGAGGAGACACAAAGTACCTGCCATTAGTGGGGTTTGGACAGTTTCCTTCTCGTTAGCATCGACAGGAGTCATTTTGGGGGCTGTCGCTGTAATGGGCTTGGTGCTTCCTTCTCTAACCCGCCCGGCCACGGTCCTGGGTGACTGGAGCTGGGGGCTTCTGCTGTGGCAGGGGGTGGGACTGGCTGATCTTGCAAGGTCCCTTCCGGCCCCTAACGCTCTGTGACCCCTGTGTACAAGGTTGTGGAAGGAGCCTGCTTCACTCCTTACACGACACAGTCATCGGGCTGAGGGCTTCATAGCAAACGGCCTCACGTGAAGAGAGAGACTGAGGGGCTGGAGGGGGCCAGAGGAGCAGTGAGGCTGGGGAAGGGGCTGGAGGGAAGGGCTGATGAGGAAAGGCTGAGGGGGCTGGGGGTGTTCAGTCTGGTGGAGACTCAGGGGCGACCTTCTCACTCTCTCCAACTACCTGAAGGGAGGTAGAGTCAGGTCAGGGTCTGGCTCTTCTCCCAGGCACCAGCACCAGGACAAGAGGTCAGGGCCTGACGCTGCACCACGGGAGGGTGAGGTTGGATGTCAGGAAGCCCTTTCTCAGGAAAAGGTGGTTCAGAGCCTAGACTGGAGTGGCCGGGGCAGTGGAGGAGTCCCCATCCCTGGAGGTGTTGAAGGCCAGCCTGGTTTGGCCACTGGGGTGATGTTCAGATCTCCAGGGTCATCAGTCTCAGCCCAGCAGCTCCATAACCCCTAGACCAAGGCCCCAAGGGCTCCAGCTACTCAATTTTTGAACCCCTCCAGGGATGGGGACTCCACCACCTCCCTGGGCAGCCTGTGCCAGGGCCCAGCCACTGTCTCAGCAAAGAGCTTCTTCCTGAGATCCAGTCTGAACCTCCCCTGATGCAACTGGAGGCCATTTCCCCTCATCCTGTCATTAGTGATTTGGGAGAAGAGACCAGCAGCAGCAGCAGCCTGGCTGCAGCCTCCTGTGAGGGAGCTGTGGAGAGCAGGGAGGTCTCCTCTCAGCCTCCTCTTCTCTAGACTAAACAACCCCAGTTCCCTCAGCTGCTCTCCCCAGGCCCTGTTCAACAGCCTCTCCCCAGCTCCAGCCCCTCAGTGTCCTCCTGCTCCTGTGGTGCCCCGAGTGCGGCAGCGCCGGGGCTCCGTGTGTCCCACACCCCACAAAGCTGCACCAAAAGTTAAACCAAATCCCATCCTCGTGCCAGTGTCTGCAACCCCCCGGCTCAGATCGGTTCTGACCCTGCAGTGCCGCAGCTCAGGCGGCTGGAGGAGCAGGGCTCCTCGATCCTTGAAGCCATCACGGCTGGTCCCCAGCCCAGCCTCCTCCGACGTCAGCACTGCCCCTGCTGCTGAACTGCTGGCGACAGGTACCTTTTGCGCTGATGCTGCGCAGGTCTGTGATTTTCATGAGGATCTTTGGGAACATGTGAGGCTTGTTGGGGCGTCTCTTCCGGATGTAGATTTTCAGCGCTTCGAGCAGCGGTTCCTGCAGCTTGTCCACCTTCACCGGCTCCTCGAGGTCCTGGCGATCTGTAGGGAATGAGCCTCGGATCAGCGGCAGAGTTTGAGGGGTTTGGTTTTGCCACCGGCTCCAAATCACAGCAGGGCCCCCGGGTTCTGGCTCAGAAACACGCAGACGCGCGGTCACCGAGGCCGGACAAGCCCTCGGAGCTCGCCCAGGGCTGACAACTGCAGCGGTGCTGAGACCTCGGGTGTGCAAAGCGACGGCGGCGGCTCCATCCCATTGACCACCGCCGCGCCGGAGCGAGCTGCCGCCGGGCAGCAGCAGGTGGCACTGCCGGCCGGAGTGACAGCAGCCGGCCCCGGCGAGCAGAGAGCCGCCTGCGCCGGCCACCCACCAGCGGCGGCTCCGGGAAGCCACCAGCGCTCGGGTGGGACGTGGAATCGCAGAATCATTCAGGTGGGAAAAGACCCCGGGATCAGCGAGTCCAACCAGCAACCCTCCTCCGCAAGGTCACCCCCAGCCCAGATCCCCCAGCACCGCATCTCAGCGACTTTTAAACTCATCCAGGGATGGGGACTCAACCCCCACCCTGGGCAGCCCATCCCAGCCCCTGACCACTCTCTCCAGGAAGAATCTCTTCCCGATGGCCAGTCCGACCCTCCCCTGGTGGAGCTGGAAGCCCTTCCCTCTGCTTCTGTCACTACTGACCTGTGAGCAGAGCCCAGCACCAGCATCTCTGCAGGGTCCTTTCAGAGAGCTGTAGAGAGCGATGAGGCTCCCCTCAGCCTCCTCTTCCTAAAACTAACCAGCCCCAACTCTCTCAATCTTCCCAGTGAGGGTGCCAGAGCCCTGGAAGGGGCTGCCTAGGGGAGCTGTGGAGTCTCCTTCTCTGGAGACATTTCCAACCCTCCTGGCCATGTTGATGTGTGACTGGATCTGGGGGATCCCACTACAGCAGGGGATGGGACTGGGTGACCTTGCGAGGTCCCTTCCAACCCAACTGTCCTGTGATCACGTTTTTCACACAGAACGAGGGCAGGGGAACCATCCCCTAAGCTGTTAGCGCCCCGGTCCTTCCCCAGCGCGTCCGCGTTCCGGCCCCACGCTACCTCCGCAGATCAAGCAGATGGCACTGAGGAGCCCCGTCTCCGTGTCGTCCATCTCCAAAGGCAGGAGCTGGTTGGCAAAGGTGAACACGAGGTCAGTCAGCGGGCCGAAGCCGGCGTTGTGCATCTGCGTTCGGTTCAGGGTAAGGCCGTCTGAGAAGGTCATGGTGTCCTGCTCCGGGGTGTATCTTGTGCAAATTCTGAGGATCTGTGGGAAGACGGGGGAAGGAGGAGAAGAAATGTGAAGGAGACACTCACGGGAGGCGCCTCAGCCTGACGCTGCAAACGGCCCGTGACACCGCAGGGCGCAGCCAGGCCGACCAGTCCCAAGCCCCAATCCTCACTGGTTCCAGTTCTAGTATCGCACAGGGTCGCAGGATCATCCAGCCTGGGAAAGACCCCCAGGATCGGCCAGTCCGACCACCAGCCCCCCTCTAAGGTCACCCCAAGCCAGACCCCCAGCACCACAGCTCAGAGGCTTTTCAACACCTGCGGGGATGTCACCCTCTCCAGCTCCACACGAGCGATGGCACGTGACTGATGGGGACGTCAGGTCTCGGCGCAGGTTACGACGAGAGTTACAACAGGTTCAAAAACCACTGACGAGGGTGTTTAGTGGAAGCTGCTGCTCCGACCGGGAAGAGGCGGCGCACTTGCCGCTGAGAGACCTCTAGGGTCACGGTGACGGAGAGGCCGGCGTGACGGAGGCAGCGCAGAGCTCTGCCGTGACGGCGCGGCGGGGCTGCAGGACCCGCCCCAGGCTCTCCCGCCCCACTCCTTGCTGCCCTGACTGCACGTGCAACCGCATCCACTGCAGCCCGGTGGTGTCGCCTTCCACGAGCGTCTGCGGCACTGCTGGAAGCAGGGGCACCTGTGTGCCAGAGGGGCTGCTCCAGGAGCAGCAGCTTCTCCTCCACCACCTGCAAACCGCTCCGGATCAGCTCCAGGAGCAGCAGCTTCTCCACTACGGCCTCCCTCTGAAGATGTGGTCTTGTCCCTGCAGCTGCCTGGGGTCAGTTCAGCACTGTGACACTGGCCAGAGCAGAGTCTGACCCCCCCTCCTTGCTGACGGCGGCAGAAGGAATAAATGGCATCACACGCGCAGGACAACAACACCTCAGCAGCACAGCAGTGAGGTTCAAACACAGAATCACAGAGCCTTTCAGGTGGGAAAAGACCCGGGATCAGCGGGTCCAACCCGCAGCCCCACTCCACAAGGTCACCCCCAAACCAGAGCCCCCAGCACCACATCCCAGCGACTTTTCAACTCATCCAGGGATGGGGACTTGGCCCCCACCCTGGGCAGCCCATCCCAGTCCCTGACCACTCTCTCCAGGAAGAATCTCTTCTGATGGCCAGTCTGACCCTCCCCTGTTGGAGCCTGAAGCCCTTGCCACTGCTTCTGTCACTGATTCCCTGTGAGCAGAGCCCAGCACCAGCATCTCTGCAGGGACCTTTCAGAGAGCTGTGGAGAGCGATGAGGGCTCCCCTCAGCCTCCTCTTCCTCCAACTCAACAGCCCCATCCCTCCCCATCAGACTGATTCTCCAGGCCCTTCCCCAGCTTCGTCGCCCCCCTCTGCCCTCGTTCCAGCCCCTCAAAGTCTCTGTTGTGCTGAGGTGCCCCAAACTGGCCCCAGTGCTCAAGGTGCAGCCTCCCCAGAGCTGAGCGCAGGGGCACAGTCCCCTCCCCACACCCGCTGGCCACGCAGTCGCCCCCATGGCACTCACCAGTATGTCCAGGCAGGCTGCTTTGAGCAGAGTTATCTGGTCTGCGATGGTCAGGCTCGTGAAGCCCGGCAGCCGCTTGGCAAACTCCACGATTTTAATAATGCACTTGGTCGCCAGCTCGCTGAATTTGTCCCAGAGCCCGAGGTCCAGGCGGACGCGATGGTCTGCGCTGGAGTTCTGCAGAGACACAGAGGCAGGAGGCACCGTGAACCGACCGCCCGGGGAGGGCTTCGCAGGGGGAGCAGCAGCAGCCGCGCTCTCCTTCCTGCAGCCCTTCCTGCGAACGCTCCAGGCACCTCCCGCCGCTCGCTGCTGGGGCGCTGCCCCCGGGGAACCCCCGGCCATGCGGGCGAGGGGCAGACACCGGCGCGAGTGGGTTCCGGCGCCGGCGGCATCGCTCTCCCCCGCCGCTGTGCCACCGAGGAGGTGACTCGGCGGCCGCAGCCCCGACAGCGGAACGAGGAGACGACCAGGGCGCCGGCTCCTCGGCTGGAGGAGGCCGGTTCCGCGTCCCTGAGGTCCTGGCGAATCTGCTCTGGGGCTGGGCTGCTGCCCCCTCGAGCTGCGGCGCCCCGGGGGTCACGGGGGGCTGCTTCACACGGCGGCAGGACGAACCCTGCGCACCCTGAGGAGGGCTCTGTGCTCGTCGGGGGGGCATCCGACATCTACGGGGCTGTCTGGAGAGGTGCGAGGACATTCCAGCTGCTTCTCCCAGTGCTGGGCCCAGTTCTGCAGCCCCCGACATCTCCTGATGCTAGTGGACTAGACGACCTTCCGAGGTCCCTTCCCATCCCTAACGCTCCGTGCCTCTGTGACCTGGCAACCACCGCTGCTGCTGCAGAGGACGTCCACCACCTCGCAAGCCCTTGAAGACACCAGCCTTCTTTGGTTCACAGAAAGGACACAGGGCCTGAGCAGGTCAACGAGCGGACACGGGTTGAGCTCAGCTTAGCTGCGATGCCCTGTCACCCCATCCAGAGCTGCCTCTGCAGCCACCACCACCACCGGTCACGAAGGGGAAAGTCCTGACGTCAGCCCTCCCTGACAACAGGATGGATGTTCGGGGGACGGTGTCTGCTGCCACCACCTGCCCCTTCCTGCAGGGAGCCAATGGCAGCCGCGCTGTTCCGCACCCATGGGAGAAGGACCTGCTGCCCGGTGAGGGTGCCAGAGCCCTGGCAGGGGCTGCCCAGGGGGGTTGCGGAGGCTCCTGCTCTGGAGACGTTTCAAACTCACCTGGACTGGTCCTGGGGGATCCTGCTGTGGCGGGGGGACTGGACTGGGTGATCTTTCCAGGTCCCTTCCAGTCTCTAATGTTCCCTGATGCCCATGTGCTCATCCCCCCCACCCCTTCCTAAGGGATAAGGAATCACAGCACTGTAGTGCATCAGGGACTGGAACAAACATCCTTTCTAGTTCAAGTTTTATTCTGGGCACTTGCTCTGTATTTTCTTAGTGTCTGTTTCTGAGTCACAGGAGAGAAGGCCGGGAGGACCGGTCTCCACAGCCCCGAGCCTAAGGAATTGCCTTCAAAAGGCTCCCCAGCTAAACAGGTTAACGGCGGCCGTGATGCCCCGTAAACGTTCCGTGTGGCCGCTGGAGACCGCATCCCTCAGATTTATGTCGCCCCGTCCTCAAGGACCCGGGCGAGATGCAGTGCCTGGGCGGCAGAAATCAGATCAAGATGTGCAGTCATTCAGGCTGTAATCACATTTAACAGGCCGTTTGCCCCGCGCCGGGGAAGAGGGCCGAGGCCAGGCTGCGCAGAGCAGGGCCTGGAGCAGGACATCGTTTGCAATCGGGTGTCCATCCGGAACAGAAGAGGACGTCGCTTGGAACCAGCAAGTGCGAACGAGATCTTCCTCAGCACCGCGAGAGGCCCCTCCATCAGCGCCGCGGCGCCAGCGCCAGCCCGGCCAGCGAGTGATGCACGGCCGCTTCGCGGGCGTCAAGCTAACGGCGCTTGGCACTGCGGGCTGAGGGGAAGGGGCTCTTCAGGGGACACCGAGTAACCGGCTGCCCTCAGCACCGGAGCCGCCGAGGCGCGTCCTCCCACAGCTCAGAGTCAGGGGCTGCCCAGGGGGTTGTGGTATCCCCTTCTCTGGGGACGTTTCCAACCCTCCCGGCCATGTTCCAGTCCAACTGGATCTAGGGGACCCTGCTGTGTCAGGGGTTGGGCTGGGTGATCTTTCGGGGTCCCGTCCAATCCCTCACGTTCTGGGACTCTGTGGTTCTGTGAAGGATGGCAGGTAACCGACTCCAAGCTGTCTCCTGGCTGGGTTAACCCTTCAGACAGCCTCTCCCCACCCGCTGAGTCACGCTCCCAGCTCAGCGCGATGCCCCTTCTCCATGGCCAAGGAGGGGCAGCGAGAGCATCTGCTGCAGCCCCTGTTGCAAACACCCGAGGCCCCAGTGCAAACCTCCCCGACCCAGGCGCCTGGACCGCAGACGGCACTTACTGTCGTGTATTTTCCCAACTGGCAAAGCGAGGGGAAGGTTTCCTGGTGAGCCTTTCGGATCTTCTCGGTGAGATCATCCAGCTCTGCTGTCATTTCATAGCTTTCCGTGGACTCCTGCTTGGACGGCTCCTTCTTCTTTTTGTTCCTGTCGTTTCTGACAGCTGCAGGAAAAGCAGAGGCGCACACACACGTCTGGTTACTCAACCAACCTGTCTCTGCAGAGCCCTCCTGCCCTCAAGCAGATCCCCCACGTTCCAGGAAAGTCTGCTGCAGCCCCCCGTGCGCTGTGCCTCGGCAGCCCGTTGAGGTGGGATTCTCCCCACGCCTGGGTCGCACCGGGGCTGCACCGGGAACAGCCGGGTCCTCGGCCACGGCGCAGCCAGCGCTGCACTAATGCCAACGACCCTAGAGCTGGCAGCGACTGCCCTGCTGCTTTGATGCCTCAGTCCTGGTGACCACAAACCTCCCGCTAGCACGAGAGTCCCACCAGGTATTTACTGGGAGAGCTAGATGTGGAAACAGCACAAGAGACAGTGAAACACGTTGAACCGGAGGCCTGCAGACCAAGGGCGATGCGTGGGCACCGGGAGGAGAGCACAGGGCGGCGGCGGCGCCGTCTGCTCCGGCAGCCAGCTCAGCCCTCCGGCCGGGGGCATCGCTGGCAGGACGCCTGGTGCCCCCGCTGCCTTCCCTCTCCAGAGTGCTTTGGAACGAAGCACTCGGGGGGGACGCACGAGCTCTGCGGGTGCGCCCGGTGCGCTCGGCGCACGGCAGGGCGGCCGGGGATTTGGGCATCCAGGGGCCCTGCTGTGGCGGGGGGACTGCAAGCCGACACCCCGACTTGTTGGCTGGAGCCCAGGCAGAGCTCAGCCCCTCACACTGACAGAACACCCAGGGCCAACACGCCCGTCCCGAGCGCTCCCAACTGCCACCGCGCCGCACACGTCGTCCCTCACCGCCGCTGTGCGCTCCTCCGCGGGCGCAAGGAGCCCCATCTACTCGGGGCCCGGCGAGCTGACTGACAGGTTGGCCAAACAGGCGGCCGCCGCAGCTACTCGTGTCAATAGCTTTGAGCTCCCCGCGGAAGGCAAACACGCTGCTCGGGCCAGGCTGCGCAGCCGCTGCCAAGAGCTCCCAGAGACCAGGAGGGAGCTGGCAGGACCGTGCCGTGCTCCTGTGCTGCCCGTGCAGCTGCACCTGAAGTCCTTCCCCTCCAGAGGCGGCCACAGGGGCACTGCTGGGCAACCACTCAGCTGGCCCAGCCATGCCCTCTGTCTTTTCGGGTGCTAACCGCTGACAGGCAGGTGGGGAGAGCTGACAGCTCCTGAAAACTGCCAACAGCCTCACAGGACATCAGGGGCCGGCAGAGACCTCGAGAGGCCATCCAGTCCGACCCCCACCACGCTGTCACCTACTCTCCTGTGAGTCCAACACCTTCTGCAATGACAAGAAGAGCTGAGCAACAGCTGTCTTCTTGCTTTGTCTAATTCCTGTGCCTGTCTTCGCCAAGGCTGTATTTGACACAGAATCTCCAAGGTTGGACCTTCCAGATCATTGAACCACAGAATTAGTGAGGTTGGAGAAGCCCCCTGAGCTCAGCCAGCCCAGCACCTAACAGCACCCCATGGCACTCTCCTGGTGCAGCTCCAGGCTTAGACGAGCCACAACCACCTCCTTGCCCCTTGATCTCCACACGCACACGCTCACAGCACAGCAGACACCATCCCACTGCCTTGTAGTGACGACCCCGGGCGATGAGCCCGTGTCACAGCTCCTGCTGCTGGGTGTCACCGCTCTGCATCCGTTCAGCCTGACGGCTGCGTTATTGAGGAGCCCCGACAGGGGACACTCTGGAAGTGTCCTCGCTCCGCGAGAGGCCCTGTGAGTTCAGAGAGCCCGGGGAACAAGGAGATGCTGGGGCAGGAGAGCGGCAAACAGCCCGTCCTGGTACGTGAGGAAGCCGCGGCCGGCGCACACCCAAGCCCGAGCACGTCTGCCCCGATCCATCTTCCCGTGACAGCTTCCCTGCCCCGCGACACACACGCCAGGACTTGTGCTTCCACACCCAGCAGCCTCCAGGCAGCTGTGGCAGGGCTTGCCAGCTGGGGAGGACACTCTGTGCTGCCTCAGTGCCAAGGACCAGCCCCTGCCCCTCATCTGCTCACAGCCCCACGGGATCACAGAACATGAGGGGTTGGAAGGGACCTCGAGAGACCATCCAGTCCAATCCCCCACCACAGCAGGATCCCCTAGATCCAGCTGCACAGGAACATGGCCAGGAGGGTTTGAAACATCTCCAGAGAAGGAGACTCCACAACCCCCCTGGGCAGCCCCTGCCAGGGCTCTGTCACCCTCACTGGGAAGAAGGTCCTTCTCACACTGATGTGGAACCTCCTCTGCTCCAGCTCACACCCGCTGCCCCTTGTCCCGTCACTGGGTGCCCCTGAGCAGAGCCTGGCTCCCTCCTCCTGACACCCACCCTTCACATATTGATCAACATCCATGGGGTCACCTCTCTGTCTCCTTTTACCCAAACTCAGGAGCCCCAGCGCCCTCAGCCCTCCCATGGAGCCTGCTCTGCCCTCCTCACCCCAGGTTTGCTGCTGCTTTCCTGAGCCCCAGGCGTCGTCTTCCTCTTCTGCTGGGAGCGATGGGCAGGGCAGGACCGCTGCAGGAAGGAAGGGTGCACTTCCCAAGGGAAGCAGGGCCTGATAGCGATGCCATTAAGTGCAGGAAGGACACAAACAGCTTCACAGGATCGCAGAGCATCAGGGATTGGAAGGGACCTCAGAAGATCACAAAGCGATTCTCCTGCTGGAGTGAGACCATCTCCAGCACGCGGTAACGCTGGGAACCGCCCAGTCTCGAACGCAGGGCCCTCTCAGGGCTACCAAATGTAGTCACTGTCTGGCCTAAGGAGAGTCTGGGACCCAGCCCAAGAGTTTTCCATCACGTACAAGGAGGGACCAGGGGTGCTCGTGCTCCCCTCGGTCAAAGGCAGCACGCACACATCGGGGGGAAGAGCCTGCAGCTCGTGGCACCCACTTTCCACTTCCGTGTGCAGCCTGTGCTCCCCGGCTGCTGAGAAGACAGTCAGGCAGCACTTTTTGTAGAGAGGAAGATGCACCACCTGTGAACTCAGGGGCTGCACAGCTCTCAGCTCTCAGCACAGCTCTGCCTCCCAGGACCCCTGACCTTTGCGGGGCTCCGCGGCAGCCACCGCTTGGCTGGAGCTCTGCTGGGCTTTCCAGTCAGCTCGCATTCCTTTCAAACCCACTGCTCTTGTCCCTCAGCGTTTGGGAAGTTACTCATTGAGCCCAGAAGCACCGCAAAGCTCACCCAACAGGTCAGTAACAGGGCTGGGCTGGGGGAGGCTTGCAAAAAGACTCCTTTGTTTGTGGAGGTGAGCTGAGGCAGGGCTGCTGCTGAGGTGCCAGCTGGGCCCTTCAGGCACGGCTCCATCTCTGGCCTGCCCCTCTGCACCTGGGGAAGCCCATCAGGCCCTTGCCAAAGGCCAGGACCTGCGGGTAGTCCCAGTGGTGGTGGGATCAGTGCCCAGCACCGCACCAAGCTGCTTGCCAGGGCGGAACCCCACAAGTCGTGCACAGCTCCTCCACACTCTGACCCCGTCGATTCCAGCAGCAGCTGCCAAACACTCCTAAGGACAGCAAACGCTGGCAGCTGGGGGCAGCTCCAGTCAAACAGGCAAAACACCCATCGCCACTGGTCAGCTGGACCCATCAGGACAACTCCCCACATGCACAGCGCAGCACCCTTCCCACCCTCGTGGAACCACAGAACAATCCTGGTGGGGAAGGACCTCCCAGATCACCACAACCACAACAAGCCAATCAGCCGTGACACCTGCCCCCCAAACCATCCCGCCAGAAGCGAGGCAGCATCTCCTCACTGACAGGTATCAGCGTCACCAGAGAGCCCTGAGAAACACTCGTGGCAGAACGAGAACCTGGCCGCTCACCGTCCGTCCCCAGCACAGAGCCGGCGCCGGCTCCGCGCACAGGAGCCAGGGCTGCCCCTAGCTTCCCGCTGAGAAAGAATCACTGAGGTTGGCAAAGAGCCCTGGGGTCATCGAGCCAAGCACCCCCAGCGCCGTGGCCGTGGCTCCAGGAGCTCCAGCTCGGCGACAGCAGGGTGGACACCACCACCCAGAGGACGTGGCCGCGTTGGCCGCCCTCCCTCCCGCTGCCTCTCCCAGCTGGTGCCGCGCTCGATTTCTGGGGGAAGCGCAGCCGAGCTCCGCACTACCCGTCGCGTAGCTGCCGTGTTTGCGCAGAGATGTGATCTATGATGACCTTGAGGACGGTGACCGCAGTGACATTGGAAATGAGATTATTCTGGTTATCAGGGAATCAAGAAGGGGCCCGAACTTTGTGCGGCTGGTGATCCATCAGGGCACCCATCTGAGCGCAGTGGCAATCAATCAGGACCCCGTGCGCTTCAACCTAATTTTTTAAGCATGACATTTTCTCCCGAGTTCCTATTTTAAATGTCACCCCCTCCTCCAGCCGTGATTGATTCGGTCCCCAAGGACGGTTAACTCCAGCTGATTTATCTGCCGCGCCGGCGCTCGTGCCCACAGTGTTTTCTAAATATGAAATTAATGACAACAGTCCTGTCGTCATCCAGCAGCGAGATCCTGAAACACACCGACGTAGGACCTGAACCGCAGGGAGAACAATAGCATTGCGACCTTAGTGCCAACACCAGGGCTACCTGAAACGGCCAAGAAGGGCTCTTCACACGGTGGAATGAATGGAAATGGTGGACACTGCCCTGGTCAGACTGCATCTGGGGTCCAGTCCTGGGCCCCTCAGCTCCAGCAGGTCACAGAACTGCTGGAGAGAGCCCAGCACAGAGCCACAGGGGTGATGGAGGGAGGGGAGCATCTCCCTGATGAGGAGAGGCTGAGGGAGCTGGGGCTGGAGAAGAGGAGCCTGAGGGGTGACCCCATGGATGTTGATCAGTATGTGAAGGGTGGGTGTGAGGAGGATGGAGCCAGGCTCTGCTCAGGGGCACCCAGTGACAGGACAAGGGGCAGTGGGTGTGAGCTGGAGCAGAGAAGGTTCCACATCAGTGTGAGAAGGACCTTCTTCCCAGTGAGGGTGCCAGAGCCCTGGCAGGGGCTGCCCAGGGGGGTTGTGGAGTCTCCTTCTCTGGAGACGTTTCAAACCTGCCGGCTCTAGGGGATCCTGCTGTGGCAGAGGGGATGGGACCAGATGATCTTTCAGGGTCCGTTCCAATCGCTGATGTTCTGTGATTCTGTGAAATCAGGTGTCCCTCCAGCTCTCCCTTTCCTCCCCATAAAAGTGAAGGCCAAGGATTTCCTTATTTAAAACATAATTCATTTAGAAACGTTTCAGCAGTGAACAATGAATCACTAGCTGCAGGGAGTCCGTGAGTAATTACCTCTGCCTCCAAAATAACCCTATTAGGCTGCTGTAAGCATAGGGGGGACCTCTGGTACCTACAGCCTGGGGGCCCCTGCCCGCTCAGTCCCGCACGGGGGGGTTGAGATGGTTACATCCTGCTACACCCGACGAGAGCAGCACATCTCCCGTCTGTGCGCGAGCCCAGCTGCGGGGTTAATACACCAAGAGCTGAGAACGGGCTTCGCTACGGGAATGACCGGCACAAAGGGACGCTCCACAGTGCGGTTCAACTGATCCGTGGTTGCAGAGGTCCCGTCGGCCTGCGCGTCTGAGTGCAGATGCGAAACGTGGCTCCTGCTACTGTCACATCCCCGAACAGTCAGCGAAAAAGGAGGTGCTGGTCCCCCGAAGACGAACAAGGCTGCGCGACTGGATCTAGGAGATCCTGCTGCAGTGCGGGGTTGCACTGGGTGACCTTCTGAGGGCCCTTCCAATCCCTAGTGACTGGATCTAGGGGATCCCCCTGTGGCAGGGGGTTGCACTGGGTGACCTTCCGAGGTCCCTTCCAGCCCCTGATGCTCTGTGATGCTGTGACATCAGGACGAGCTGCTGACCCAGACCCAGGATCAGAGGCTGAACTGGAAGCAGGCTGCTGGCTCTGCCCGACCGCTCGGCGCGCACGGCCACCGAAGAGGCGGAGGGACGATTATCCGGGACTGACAAAGTGTTTAATCGCGTTTCCCTGCTGGTTTCCATTTTCAGCGTTTCAATACCGCGCCTGCTCGGCAGTGTGAGGCAGAGAACCCACACCCTGTTCGCAGCTGATGCTTAAAGAGCTGCTGAAGGTTGCTGAGCACTAACAGCCGTGGGCAGAAGAGGTCACCAGCGCTTGCCGTGAAGGCCCACGCACGTGTCTGCAGTGGAAACAGCCTCGTCCTGCCCACTGGCTAACAGAACACTTACTCACTCATGTTTTCATCTGTGTTTCACACAGGCAGCACCTCGAGTTACTCAATCACACAGCCACAGAACAGCGGGGAATGGAAGGGACCTCAAAAGATCAGCCAGGCCAATCCACCACCACAGCAGGATCCCCCAGATCCAGTCGCACAGGAACATGTCCAGGGGGGTTGGAAATGTCTCCTGAGAAGGAGATGCCATGGCCCCCCTGGGCAGCCCCTGCCAGGGCTCTGGCACCCTCACTGGGAAGAAGGTCCTTCTCACACTGATGTGGAACCTCCTCTGCTCCAGCTCACACTCATGGGCTCACCCCTTAGGCTCCTCTTCTCCAAGGTCAAGAGCCCCATCTCCCTCAGCCTCTCCTCAGCAGGGAGATGCTCCACCACCTTCACCTTTGCAGGATGTCAGCGCAGCTGACAAACACTCCAAAGCCTGCAACCCTCAGCCTGAAATTCAACGTCCATTAGGCTACAGCGGGTTTATTTTATCACGGGCTGGGCAGAGACAAAAAATCCCTAAATCTGAGCCCTGAACTTTGAGTCAGAAATCACTACGAGCCCATTAAATCTGCCTCATCTGATTTCAGCTGTTCAAGTGCCCTTTTGAGTTACCTCCTCAAAGCAGCTGCCCTTTGGAGCTGCAGCCGTGAAGCCCGAACACTAACTCCTTCTCGAGAACTGATTGCAGGTAAAAATACCCGGAGCCTGACCTTTCTGCAGGGGTCACCCAAAGGTGAGTCAGTCTGCTCATCTATAGATATTACATTAGCTTCTCTCAGGAGACAGTCACGGCAGCACAACACCTCCCAGCTGGGACAGGCTGGGGTTATCCAGAGCCATCAACTCAATTTGTCGGGCATTACCCAGGACCGCCGGTGGCCAGGGAAGCGCACGGTACCTTTGCCCGCTGCCTGGCCTTGCCGTGGCCCTTCAAACACTTCTCCCTGCTGCAGCTGTTTTACTTCTCGTCCCCTCTTACAGGGAAAAGAACAGGACTTGCTTCTCACTCGACTGGCAAGCTGTCTGCCACGGTATCGTGCCCTGGTGGCGAGTGCTAGGGCCAGAGGAAATGGCTGCAAACTGTGCCGGGGAGGGTTAGGCTGGGCAGCAGGAAGAGCTTCTTCATGGGAAGAGCTATCAAACATTGGAACAGGCTGCCCGAGGCACCGTCCCCCAGGTTTTTAAAAGGCAGACAGACGTCGTGCTGAGGGGTGACCTGGCAGCGCTGGGTCAGAGGTCGGACTTGAAGGTCACAGAGTCACAGAACATTAGGGATGGGAAGGGGCCTCGAAAGGTCACCCAGGCCAACCCCCGTGCCACAGCAGGATCACCCAGACCAAGCGGCACAGGAACACGTCCAGGCGGGTCTTACACATCTCCGGTGATGCCAAGACGATGTGTCCCCTGCCCCCTCCCTCCTGTCACAGCTGGTTCCACACTGCGAGCGCAGCTTGCCTCTCCCCAGGCAGGGGTCAGTCCCACGTGCTCACTGGGCATCAAAACCAGCCCCAGCACTCCAGTCCCGCTGGTCCTGCCTGGCAGCGGCGCCCTATCAGCGTGAAACCGCAGCCGCGTGGTGGGAGAGCAGAGCCCGTACGTGCATCTGCAGACGGGCAGCAGCGCGCTCGTACCTGCCTCCCGCTCCTTCGGTTAGCCCCCGAGGCCCAACCTCACATTTGCACCTCCCGGTGCCCTGCGCAGTTGTGTAAAGGTGCATAGAATCATAGAATCATTACAGATCGGAAGGGACCTCGAAAGATCATCTAGTCCAATCCGCCTGCAACAGCAGGATCACCTAAACCAAGTCACACAGGAACCTGTCCAGTCGGGTCTTGGCATGCAGCCAACTGACAGCAGCGCCGAGGACACCCGCGCGCCGCGCACTCGGTCACCCACGCAGCGCCAACGAGCTCGCCCTGGGATCGCAGCGCCGGGCTCGCCGGGGCCCTGGCAGCTCGCAGGAGGCCAGGGATGGTGACAGCGCGGAAACGGCCCGGCCGCCGCGTGCCTGCTCCTCTCAGAACAACGTGGAGGACACGCCGTGCCAGCTCACAGCAACCCCCTCCTGGGGACCAGGGGCCCGCACCCCTCCGGCTGCACGGCTCACGCCCGTCCTACTGAACGAAACCAAACGGCTCTCAGGTTGAGTAGGGAGGTGACTGCCCCCGGCACCCGGCACGGCGCACCTTGAGCACGAGGCGCGGCCGGCTCTGCGAGCACCACGCCGGCAGCATCACCAGATGCCCACCGGAGCCTCTCCGAGGACGGGCTGCTCACACAGGCAGACAAGCTCACTCACGCTCAGCCTGGCGTCTCACTGCCCAACGCTGCAGCAGGGAAAGGCCCCTGCCTCCCAGGATTTCTTGTGCCCGGGAGAGCAGCAGGGTTCGGGGCGCCTCCCCCCAGCAAAAGCAGCTGGGAGACAGAGGCTGTCGCCTGCGTGCCCAGTAATCACTCTCCATCCAGCAGGCACACGGAGCAGCACTGCTCCCCGTTGGCCCACGCGCCGCCCCGGCTTTGCGTCGCGGCAGACGCGTCCCACTCCCTGAACACACCTGCAGCAGCCTCAGCTGCTCCAGCTCTCACGTTAGGACATGAATCACCCCATGAGCCTGCCTGCCTTGATATAGTTCATCTTTTGAGCCCAGTGCCAAGAAGTTCTTCACGACAGGTGCCAACTGCTTGCTTTGTGTTTGCAAAACCCCCCTTGCTCCCCTGCGTGGGGCTTCAGTTCTGAGAGAGCAGCAGGCAAGGCACCAGGGTATTTGGAACCTGGGCCAGGAGCTGCAGGGCTGCCTTACAGAGCTCAATTCTGCCAGACCAGGTCAGATGAAATGGTGGCCCAAGAGGCCAATGGCGTCCTGGCTTGGATCAGCACTAGTGCGGCCAGCAGGGCTGGGGATGTCATTCTGTGCCTGTACTGGGCCCTGGGGAGGGCTCCCCTCGAGTACCAGGGGCACTTCTGGGACCCTCACTTCAAGCAAGAGATTGAGGGGCTGGAGCAGGTCCAGAGGAGCAGCGAGGCTGGGGAAGGGACTGGAGGGAGAGGCTGATGGGGAGAGCCTGAGGGAGCGGGTGGGGTTCAGCCTGGAGAAGAGGAGACTCAGGGGGGACCTTCTCCCTCTCTCCAGCTCCCTGAAGGGAGGTTGTAGTCAGGTGGGGTCGGGGTCCTCTCTCACGATGAGAGGGCAGGGCCTAGAGCTGCCAGGAGAGGGTTAGGTTGGGTGTCAAGAAGCTCTTCCTCATGGAAAGGGGGATCAGAGCCTGGACAGGGCTGCCCAGGGCAGTGGGGGAGTCCCCATCCCTGTTGAAGGGCAGCGAGGCTGTGGCCCTCAGCGCCCTGGCCTGGCCCCTGGGGTGATGCTAGGTCCTGGGCTGGGCTGGGCTGGCTGAGCTGAGGGGGCTTTGCCAGCCTCAGTCGTTCTGGGATTCTGTGGACCAGCCTCAAATCCTGACGTCACCACAAGAACGGCCCCAGCGAAGCCGGCACACAACCGCTCGCGCTGGGCGCTGTCCCAGTGCAGCAGAGCAGCCTGAGGCAGGGATGACACAAAGAGCAGAGCAGGGTTTCCAGGGAACAGCAAGACAGTGAAAAGAAAAGCTGCCTTTTCATCGTGGATCTGAAAGCAAAGGGATGAGGGCGGCCTTGGCAGCCTGCGGAGCAAGGCACACACGGGAGTGCGCTCGGAGAAGGCCAGCAGGCAGCAGGTCATCACAGAGTTAACACAACAATCATTTCTACTTGGGTAAACTGACCTAGATTTCCCAGACTTCTCCCTGAAAACAAAGGATGCGACTTGGATGTGAGGTGACGTCTGCAAGGGAAGTTACGGGCTCAGCCAGGCTGACTTCAGCACGCAGGCTGGTCCTGCACTGAATGAGGGGGGTGGCTCCCAGCTGATGCTACAAGTAACACCCCAGCGTCGCATGAACAGCATCACCAGTGGCTTCTGCCCCCGTTTTCCCTCACTGATGCTCATGACAAATCCTTTCTGTTCTTCAACAGCGTGGGACTGGGCCCTGAACTCATCATTTATGGATTCAACACCTCCTTCCAGCTAGGACGGTCTTCAGGACTGGCAAGTGCCTGACGCAAGCCACGCTTACAGAAGCCTTCCACGAGGTCCTCAGGCTACTGTTCCTGGGCCACAGCCTCCCACAGGAATCCACAAACTGTCTGAAAACTTGGATTTCCAAAAGCAGAGCTTTCTTCAGTTCCTGACAGAGCTGAAGAACATCCATCTCCCCCATCAGCCACACAGCCAGTCCTCCAGGGCATGGGGCGCACAGCAAGGAGGACGAAAGCCAACAAGGACCCTTCCTGGGCTTCCACACAACTCATGGACTGCAAACCTGAGCACACCGCCGCGCCGACAACCCTGCGCCTGGGATCAGTCCCCGAGCCCTTTCTCAGCAAAGCTCTGCTGTGCTGCGGCACCTCCAACCAGCTCCAGTTAAACGACTGGCCCAGAAGAAATGTTCAGTGAAGGAGAAACACCAAAGTATGCACAGAGAGAGGCCTGGCTCCCCCTCTTTTCTAATCCATCACACAGCATCAGAGATTAAATAATCATTAGAAACATACGGAATGAACCGTTAGGACAGGGAACCTGGGGATTTCCTCCTAATTGCCTTATTCTTCCCACACTCTGCTTTCTAAGGAGTTTTGGATGTGGTTAGTAGATGGAGAGAGGCTCTGCTCCCCCTCTGCTCTGCCCTGCTGAGACCTCAGCTGGAATCTTGTGTCCAGTTCTGGGCCCCTCAGGAAGCTATTGGCCTTCTTGGCCACCAGGGCCCACTGCTGGCTCCTGGCCACCCTGCTGGCCACCAGGACCCCCAGGTCCCTTTCTCCTCCACTGCTCTCCAACTATGCTCTTGCTCTCTCCTGCTAGCAGAGCACTGCCGAATTCAGGCTGGAAAGGGTGCTGCTCCTCCTGCTGAGATCCCATCCCACCTGAGCAAACCCTCCACGCTCACCACACAGGAGCTCCGCCGTGTTCTGAACCGAGCGCGTGATGCCGAGTCAGGCCCAAAACAAACTGCGGCTATTCTCAGAGCGCAGCCCCAGGCCCAGCGTCCCAGCAGCCATGTGGGGCTGCCATGTGTCAGCTGCACGACTGCAGCAGGCGATGGAGAACTGCCTCTGCTACAGCAACTCGCAGCGCAGATGAAAGCGAGCTGCGAGGGTCCGGCCGCAGCGGAACGAACCCAGGGCCCCCGCTACCGCTGCAGAGATCTGCTCCAGCGCCTTTGAGAGGCGTCTGCAGTGCCTGCTGCGCGTTCCACAGCGCCAGCACAGGAGCTGCTCTCCCGGGAGAGGCTCAGAGGCAGCTTTTGTTTGTCTGCCTTCTGCAGAGACACCTACCCACAGCAAGATCACCTCCAGCAGAGAGCCAGCAAGGAAATGAAGGCGCTCGCAGATGTAAAGCATCGGGAAGGGGAACACACCCTCCGCTACGTCTCTTCTGAGAAGGGTCACACAGACGAGGAAGGGAGGGGAGCACCTCCCTGGCGAGGAAAGGCTGAGGGAGATGGGGCTCTTTAAGGAGACTGAGTGTTGCTCAGTATGTGAAGGGTGGGCGTCAGGGGGATGGAGCCAGGCTCTGCTCAGGGGCACCCAATGATAGGACAAGGGGTACTGGGTGTGAGCTGGAGCAGAGGAGGTTCCCCATCAATGGGAGAAGGACCTTCTTCCCAGGGAGGGTGCCAGAGCCCTGGCAGGGGCTGCCCAGGGGGGTTGTGGAGTCTCCTCGGGAGACATTTCAAACCCATCTCGCCATGTTCCTGTGTGACTGGATCTAGGGGATCCTGCTGTGGCAGGGGGATGGGACTGGGTGATGTTTGGAGGCCCCTTCCAACCCCTGCCAGGCTCAGCACGCTGACAATTTGCTGTTTTCCAGACCGATACTCATCTCATCAACATTCCTCCATCCTTCAGAGATCATCCCAAAAGATCAGTAATTAAGAACAAGCTTTCAAAGAAGGACAGCAGCGAGGTGCCACCACACAGAGCACAACCTGCATGGCACAGATGAAATGGGGAGACACGGACGGCATCAGCCATGCCCCGAGCCCCCGAAGCAGAAAATGATCCCCGTGAGGAAGGCGAAGCAGTGGGCTGAGTGCATAAAGGAAGAATGGGACCTCTGAAACAAAGCTTTTGAGGTCATGGGATTCAGGTCTCGGCCTTTATGTCTGCATGACCAAGCAGCCCACTGTTTCAGAGAGCTGCATGGAGCAGGCAGGGACTGGCTACCTCCAGATGTCCCATCCGCTCGCACAACAGCATCGTGCAGCACAGCACCAGGCAGAAAGGATAACGTGGGGCTTTGCTCCTGTGCCACTGGATCAAGGGGATCCTGCTGTGGTGGGGTAATGGACTGGACCGGACCTCGAAAGATCGTCTAGTCCTGAAAGAACAGTCACTCCTACAAAGACTTTCTGCTGTTCAGCTGAATTCTCTGGCAGGACAAGACCAGGGGGTGTTGGATGAGCTCACCCAAACCTCACCGCCACCGTCTCCTTTCCAGAGCTTCAGAGCTCATGCTCCCATCCTGCAGTACGAATGATTAGCAAAATAACTTTGCAAGTGCCATGACTTGGCCTGGAGAAGAGGAGATTAAGCAGGGACCTTCTCTCTCTTTCTAACTCCTTGAAGAGAGGTTGCAGTCAGGTGGGGGTCGGGCTCTGCTCCCAGGCACCCAGCACCAGGACAAGAGGGCAGGGCCTGAAGCTGCCAGGGGAGGGTTAGGTTGGATATCAGGAAGCCCCTCCTTAGGGAAAGGGGGATCAGAGCCTGGACTGGGCTGCCCAGCGCAGTGGGGGAGTCCCCATCCCTGCAGGTGTTGCAGGCCAGCCTGGCTGTGGCCCTCAGTGCCCTGGTGTGGCTGCTGGGGTGATGTCAGGTGCTGGGCTGGGCTGGCTGAGCTCGGGGGGCTTCTCCAGCCTCAGTGACTCTGTGACTCAAGTGAACACCTTGTGCAGCAGAAGCGTAAGAAAGGCAGACATCTACTGCTGCTGAGGACTGGGAGCGCTGCAAACAAAGGCTGCCGAGAGCACACAAGCCCTGGTAACTTCTGCCAGTGTTGTCATAGAGACAGCAGAGAGCGATGAGAAGTTCACCACGGCAGCGATACCTCGGTGAATAAGGCTTAATGCAACTTCCAGCTGAGGGCACGAAATCAATCTCGGGATGAGCGTATTGCAGGAACTCCCTTTATGCTTACTCAGTCCTCGGGAGCCCAGGAGGAGAGAGAGGGCTTTAAAATACATGCAGCTCATTACTGGTAAGGACAAACCAAGCCCTAGTGGCCTTGTTTTGGATGCAGGTGAGGGGGGAGACACAGCAGGGGTCTTTTGAGAAAGAAATGATGAAAAATCCCATAAAGACACTAAACAGTTGATAAAGGCCTCAAAAAGATGCAAAGAGGAATTCTAGGGCAGCCTGGCAAGACAGTCCACGTTCAGCAGTGTCTGCCCTTTCACAAGAATCGTTCAGGCTGGAAAGACCCCCAGGGTCATCAAGTCCAACCATCAGCCCCACAGAGGTGGCCACAGCATCTCACTGCTGCTCGTGGTCCTGCTGTGGCAGGGGGATGGGACTGGATGACCTTTCGAGGTCCCTTCCAATCCCTAATGTCCTGTGATTCTGCCATCAGGTTCAATCACCTCATTCCCTCTCAGTTGCGAAACGCTGGAGTTTCCTTGCTCTGCCTTTCCTCTCCCAGCCTTTCTCAGGGCATCTTCCTCCCTGGAGGCAGTCACAGAACCACAGAACATCAGAACATCAGGGGTTGGAAGGGACCTCANTAGGGGTTGGAAGGGACCTCGACAGACCATCCAGTCCAACCCCCTGCCAGAGCAGGATCCCCTAGATCCAGTCACTAGGGGTTGGAAGGGACCTCGACAGACCATCCAGTCCAACCCCCTGCCAGAGCAGGATCCCCTAGATCCAGTCACTAGGGGTTGGAAGGGACCTCGACAGACCATCCAGTCCAACCCCCTGCCAGAGCAGGATCCCCTAGATCCAGTCACTAGGGGTTGGAAGGGACCTCGACAGACCATCCAGTCCAACCCCCTGCCAGAGCAGGATCCCCTAGATCCAGTCACTAGGGGTTGGAAGGGACCTCGACAGACCATCCAGTCCAACCCCCTGCCAGAGCAGGATCCCCTAGATCCAGTCACTAGGGGTTGGAAGGGACCTCGACAGACCATCCAGTCCAACCCCCTGCCAGAGCAGGATCCCCTAGATCCAGTCACTAGGGGTTGGAAGGGACCTCGACAGACCATCCAGTCCAACCCCCTGCCAGAGCAGGATCCCCTAGATCCAGTCACTAGGGGTTGGAAGGGACCTCGACAGACCATCCAGTCCAACCCCCTGCCTGAGCAGGATCCCCTAGATCCAGTCACTAGGGGTTGGAAGGGACCTCGACAGACCATCCAGTCCAACCCCCTGCCTGAGCAGGATCCCCTAGATCCAGTCACTAGGGGTTGGAAGGGACCTCGACAGACCATCCAGTCCAACCCCTGCTGGAGCAGGACCACCTAGACCAAGTGGCACAGGAACACGTCCGGGCGGCTTCGTCCCTTCCCATGGAGCGGCAGCACCCCGGTGCCTCCGCAGCTCCCTGCCCTGGGCTCCATCCGACCACTTGGGAGGTAGGAGGCGCCGGAACAAGCGGCACAGACCCGGTGCCAGGGGCTGTTTCCTGGCCGGGCTCCTCACCTCTTGCACAATGACAGGTTTTCTAAGCGAGAAAGAGAGGGGAAGAATGTGCAGCACTAGCATGTTGGGGCTCTGAAGCTGCAGCTATTTGTGAGATGCCTGACAGGCAGCGAACAAAAGGAGAGGAGGTTAGGACACTGCTCCTACTTCTCCCTCGCTGTAAAGATCGGACTAATTACCAAGCACTCCTGAGCCGAGCAGGGTTCACTAAGCACCCTCTGCTTGATGAATTAGGAGAGAATTTACTTAGCTGCTTCGTGAAAGGCGCCAGTGAATTGTTCAGCTGGAGAGCTAACGTTGGAAAAAAGAATAATCATCATTTTTTATGTTATTTTCTTTAGCAGTTTATTAATTGCTGCCTGAAATACTTCTCTGAAGCACAACGAGCTGCAAATGAATTCACGGGCTATTAATCTGCTGTACATGGCACTGGAGGGAAAGCTCATTAGGTGAGTTGATGCAATTACTGCTGTTACATAACCATCCTCACAGAACATAGAGTAAATGATGAGGAATAACAGCGGCTCCAAGTTGCTCCTTCAAACATTAAAGCTGCAAGAGCGACGCAAAAGCAGGGGGGACACTAGACCCCGAAAGATGGGGACTCACGAAGGAGAAGAGAGGAGAAGAGCAGCTCTGCTTCGTTGAAGGCACCAGACCAACGCGAGAAGCTTCCCGAGCCATGGGAAACACCGCGCGACAAGCACAGCCCAGCTCTCCACCAGGGAATTTTAATTGTACATAAAGGCCGTCCAGGCTCCCCGCGGAACAAAGTGCGCATTCTCTCGGGCAGGGAGCTGACACTGCAGCATTGTGGGGGCTTCTGGCGGGGAGGAAGACCCTCTGCACTGGCTTTCACTGAATCACAGAACACCACGCATTGGAAGGGACCTCGAAAGACCACCCAGTCCCATCCCCCTGCCACAGCAGGATCCCCGAGATCCAGTCGCACAGAAACAGGCCAGGAGGGTTTGAAATGTCTCCAGAGAAGGAGACTCCACAACCCCCTGGGCAGCCCCTGCCAGGGCTCTGGCACCCTCACTGGGAACAAGGTCCTTCTCACACTGATGTGGAACCTCCTTTATGCTTCAGCTCACACTCACTGCCCCTTGTCCCATCACTGGGTGCCCCTGAGCAGAGCCTGGCTCCATCCCCCTGACACCCACCCTTCACACATTGATCAACATCCAGGGGGTCACCCCTCAGGCTCCTTTTCCCAGCTCCAGAGCCCCAGCTCCCTCAGCCTTTCCCCACCAGGGAGATGCTCCCCTCCCTCCATCATCTCCATGGCTCTGCACTGGGCTCTCTCCAGCAGCTCTGTGTCCTTCTGGAACCGAGGGGCCCAGAACTGGACACAAGATTCCACACTTTGCTCTCATCTTAAAAAACCACCCCTCTGACCATCAGCACTATCGAGCATGTGGAACGAAAGGTGAACAGTTCCCCGCGTCTCAACATGAGAAGATAAATCCAAGCACTTCTACCTATCAGCAGCTGAAGAAAACAACCCCAACAAGCCAACCCTAAGGAGCAAAGTGAAAAACCCGGGATCCCAAGGGCCTGAGCACGGATCCACTGCTGTCTGTGCCCTCGAACTCCTGACTCCAGTGGCGTCGCCACAGTTTACATCTTCCCCCTTCGGAGCTCTTCCAGCACAAGGCTTCCCAGCCCCTGCGCAGAGACTCCTCACTTCCACCTCTCCAGACAGGAACCTCATTCTAATCCGCTGGTGGTGTTTACACAGAGGAGTGAGTCCCACAGCATAACTCAGGCTGTTTTGTCATTTCCACTCTGATATGTAGCTGGTGCCTCCCGAGGAAGGAGGCAAGGCGGCTACGCTGGAATTCCCAAGGAAGCCCCAGCCACTCGTGGCCTTCGGGCACCTAGTCAGAAATCCAGCCTGCAGCAAAGCCAGTGCTTCTCCCAAACTCCTAAGGACAGGACGAGGGGAAGTGGCCTCAAGTTGCAGCAGGGGAGGTTTAGAAACAATTCCATAAAGTCCATTTCTGAGTACAAGCCTCTAAAGAAAGATCTCGTGCCTTCTGACTCACTTCAAATGACATCAGTGGAATCTCTGTGAACCTCCCAAACCACCCTCAGCCGGCCCAGCCCAGGACCTATCATCACCCCAGACCAGGGCACTGAGGGCCACAGCCAGGCTGGCCTGCAGCACCTCCAGGGATGATGGGGACTCCCCCACTGCCCCGGGCAGCCCAGTCCAGGCTCTGATCCTCCTTTCCATGAGGAAGGGCTTCCTGACACCCAACCTAACCCTCCCCTGGCAGCTCCAGGCCCTGCCCTCTCGTCCTGGTGCTGGTTGCCTGGGAGAAGAGCCTGACCCCACCTGACTACAACCTCCCTTGAGGGAGCTGGAGAGAGGGAGAAGGTCCCCCCTGAGTCTCCTCTTCTGCAGGCTAAACACCCCCAGCTCCCTCAGCCTCTCCCCATCAGCCTTTCCCTGCAGCCCCTTCCCCAGCCTCGTTGCTCCTCTGGACCTGCTCCTGCAAATCTCACACAAGAGGATGAAGAGACAGAGCTGCAGACACTGGCAAAGCCCATGTGCCTGAGAGAACCACCACTCTTGAAGGGTTTTGCCCAGCTTCCCGCACCCGCCCTTAACTGGGAGGCAGCGCCGCAGCCTGACCCTGCCTGCACCAGCTCCTGAGCTCCAGGGTCCCTGCATCCAGGCAACAGTGTCCTTCGTGCTGACCCCTGGGGTCAGGCTGCTCAGGGGCCAGGGCATGGTGTTCCAAGGTCAGCTTGGAGCCCACTTAGCAGAAGGGCAAAGATGAGCTTCCTGAGGCTCTTCATCACATAAAGAGCCACCGTCAGCCTCAGCGCAGCAGCAACAAGGCAGAAGACTGCAGAGGGATGGCCCTTTGTCTCTCCAGTTAACTGAAGACACGCTGGAAGGACCAGACGGGTAGCAGGGAGTGGGATCAGAGCCTCAGCCCTATCTACACGCTCCTGGGGAGCGGTGTGGGACCGCCACTCGCCACACGCCAGAGCTGATGCGCTGCTGGTGGACGGGCTGGCTGCGGGGCTGCTCCACGGAGAGCTGCAGCCCAGCTGCCAGGGACACAGGCTGCAGCAGCTGCTGCAGGAGGGGATGAGAGGAAAGGCTGCAGGGCTTCATTTCAAAGCGGTGCTTGGCCTCGCTGGAGGATGACACAGTCAGCACTCTGCTGTTTGCCCTCGCACCCTTCGTCCCGCCTGGCTGGAGTACAGACCTCTTTGGTGGGGGACTGGGCAATGGGCCCCCGTGCTGCTGGGATCCAGTTTCAGCAGGTCTGGCAGATGCTATCACAAGGCAAACAGCTCCACTGCTGCCCTGGAGGCAGTCTTGTTATGGACCTCTCCCGAGCAGGTCTGGGCTGAACATGGGGTCGAAGGTAACTTCTGCTCTACAGGAGTAAGAAATGCAAATTGGGTGCATTCCTTCAGCATCTCACCTCTCGCTCCAAGACAAGGTAAAAACACACGTACTCGAGGGGAGGCCGCCCCAGTGCCAGGACAGGGGGAGAAAGCATCCCCAGTGCTGCTGGCCACACCACTGCGGATGCACCACACTCCAGCAGAAAAACTGGAAGAAGGTAGGAAACCACAATGTGAGTGAGGTCCTGGGGGGTCAGCTGCAGCCCTCTGACAAATGTGCTCCTGTTTGCCTGAACTTGTGAGCAAATGGAGCTGCATGAGGGAGATCTGCATGAAAGAAGGTCAGAGGAGAAAACAGCTTCTCAAATCCCTGAAGACAGTCACAGCTCCTGCTTGTGAAGGGAACGCAGAACGACTTCAGCCGCAGTTCATAAACCCAGAAGACAAGACGCGCCGCGCTCAAACCGATGACATTTAAAGCAGCTCATCCCTTTGCAAATGCCTTCCCCAGAAAGGCAGCCAGAAGGCACCGCTGTCTGCTCCCCAGCAGCCTCTGCTCCCCCTCCAGCCCGCTGTCCCCCTCTCACTGCTTCGAGACAACGGGGACTGCCAACGGGCAGCTTCTCTCAGTCACCCAAGGAAAGAGGCAGAGCACAACCTGGATTCTCGCTGGCGAAGCCCGCGCCCCTCTGTGGGAGCAAACAATTCCTCACCCAGAAGGCAGAAAGCCTTTATTCCTCACCCTGCCTAACTGCAGTTAAGATGTCAGGAGCACTGCTGGGATTACCAAACCCTGCCCTGCTGCGACACTACAGCTTTTAATCAGATTATTTCTTCGCGTCAGCAACAAAATCCTTAACAATTCAGGTGACAAAAGTGTTTTTTACTCTCTTCTGAACTGCACCGCACGCCTTTCTTCCCAGCTCCCGCAGCCTCTCCTCTGCAGGGAGGTGCTCCCCTCCCTCCACCATCCCTGTGGCTCTGCGCTGGGCTCTCTGCAGAGCTCTGTGTCCTTCTGGAGCCAAGGGGTCTCCCTGCCCAGCTCTCCAGCCTGCCCAGGTCCTGCTGGATGGCAGCACAGCCTGCTGGGGTGTGACCACCCCTCCCAGCTCTGTGCCATCAGCAAACCTGCTGACAGTGCTCTCTAATCCCGCATCCGAGTCATCAATGATTAGACTGAATGGGACTGGTCCCAGAACCGACCCTTGGGGGACTCCACAGGACCCAGCCCTCCAGCTAGACTCTGTCCCCTTGAGCACTGCTCTGTGCCTTCTGCCCTGCAGGACACGGCACAGGTCTGAGGTCGTGTTCAAAATCCAGACTGTTTTCTCTGCCTGTGAGTGCAGACCCCAGCTTCAATCTCATCACTGCGTGAGAGGCTTCTCCCCCCGGGACTGCCACGCGCCCCTGGGGCACGACCACCAGTAAATGGCTTGTGAAGACAACTTACACTCTTTGGACATCCCCACTTCGAAGCACTTCTGCAGCCTGCAGTACTGGCAGCGGTTCCTCGTGACCTTGTTGATAACACAGTTCTTGTCCCGGTGACACGTGTAAACCATGTTCTTCTGGATGCTCCGGCGGAAGAAGCCCTGAAATCAAGCACAGCAGAAATGAATCAGATGAACCTCAGAGCTTCAGGCCACCCTGAGGGTCAGACCTCCAAAGACAAGCTTAAACAACAAAACAAAACCCAAGCCATGGCTGGAGAGCGGGCTCTTCAAAGACTCGGTCTCCGTACGATTTAGCGCTGTTCCTTGCGCACGAGACCCGTCTCTCAGATGAAAACTAATTAAACAGCGCAAGCTGAGGCCAACACAACAGCACGAGAACCAGGAACAGCGCTGTCCTAGGTCTTACAACAAGGCTCCACATAAAAGGTCACAGCTCGGGTAAGGAACAGCCCTCCCAGCACTGGGTGATCTTTCAGGGTCCCTTCCAAGCCCTGATGCTCTGCGACCGCACGGCAGGTGCCCCTCTGTGAGGATCTGCACCTCTCCTGGGTTGGTCATCTGCAGCTCTGCAGCGAGAGAAGGCCCTCAGGGATGGGGGGAGCAGGTGACTGCGGCCCAGAAAAGCCCATTTACACCAATTCAAGGCTGGGTTCCAGGGAGCAGAGACACCACTCACTGGCCTGTTCACTAAAAATAGCAAAGTCAGGAGAAAGCCTCTCAATTCTCCTGCAATTGCTTTTTGTCAAATGACTTCCATCTGATCTCACAACCCCAACAGCTTCTTCTAAACCCGAGAAAATCCAAAAGCAGCCTAACCCGAAGGAGCTGCCAGCAGCTCCAGAGACAGCAAAGCACCTCTGCTTGTAAATCAGTCAGCTCCCAGCACCTACCAGCTGCTGCCTGCTGAAATGTGTTCACCTTGAGAAGAACCTCTCTGAGTGAACATTTACACGAGCAATTTTTGGATGGTTCAGCATCCCATCCAAACTGACGACCTGTGACGGCAGAGGAGACCATCCTGTGCCAACGACAACAAAAAGTCACAGGTGATTTCTTTTCTTTGCAATTTAAACTCTACAGAGAATATCCCTGTTCCCTGCAGCCCAGGACTTCCCCGTAACCTCTACAAACGTTCTGGAACGTGCAGCACAGGGAGCTACTGAAGTGATCTGCTGCAGTTTCAGTCTGCAGCTTTTCACAGAATCACAGCACATCAGGGATTGGAAGGGACCCCGAAAGATCACCCAGTCCAACCCCCTGCCACAGCAGGGTCCCCCAGATCCAGTTGCACAGGAACATGGCCAGGTGGGTTTGAAACGTCTCCAGAGAAGGAGACTCCACAACTTTCTCTGCTCCTTCCAGTGGTTTGCCACCCTCACTGGGAACAAGGTCCTTCTCACACTGATGTGGAACCTCCTCTGCTCCAGCTCACACCCACTGCCCCTTGTCCTGTCACTGGGTGCCCCTGAGCAGAGCCTGGCTCCATCCTCCTCACACCCACCCTTCACATACTGAGCAACATCCGTGGGGGCACCCCTCAGGCTCCGTTCTCCCAGCTCCAGAGCCCCAGCTCCCTCAGACTCTCTCCTCAGCAGGGAGATGCTCCCCTCCCTCCATCATCCCTGTGGCTCTGCGCTGGGCTCTCTCCAGCAGCTCTGTCTCCTTCTGGAACTGAGGGGCTCAGGACTGGACACAAGATTCCAGATGTGGTCTCACTAGGGCAGAGTAGAGGGGAAGGAGAACATCTCTCCATTTGCTAACCACCCTGCTTCTGATCCATCCCAGGATGCCATTGGCCTTCTTAGCCACCAGGGCCCACTGCTGGCTCCTGGCCATCTTGCTGGCCACCAGGACCCCCAGACCCCTTTCTCCTACAGTGCTCTCCAACAGGTCAGTCCCCAACCTCTACTGGTCCCTGGGGCTGTTCTTGCCCAGCTGCCAGGCTCTCCCCTGCCCCTGTTCTAGTTCATTCAATGTCTCCCTGCCCAGCTCTCCAGCTGGCTCACGGCCCTCCTGTTGGCCACCAGGACGCCCAGGTCCCTTTCTCCTGTGCTGAACACGGCTCTTGTGGTTTCACTCTAGCGAAGACAACCACACTGCTGAATTAATCCCGTCTTTCCAAGCCGCTGTCACACGGAGCATTCTGCACAAAGACTTCAGTCCTTTCTGCTGGCCACGCCGCGCTCCTGCCGGCCCCCAATCTTGTTATCTTAATGGCTGACAGCTCGAGTGTCGCTCTGGCCACGGCGCATCAGGCATCCTCGTGCACCCGGTGCAAGGAAGCAGCGCCGGGTGTAAATAATTCAGCGCGGGGCTGTATCCGCACCACGGGCACAGCAGGCCGACTGCTCTCACTGCTAATTGCGGCGACACCTTATCCGCCGCGCTGGGGGACACACGACACCCCACGGATCCAGCAGCAACTAAACCCACACTAGGTGTGTTGCTTAGGGCCCAGTGACCAGTTCAGTCAGAGTCACAGAACGTGGGGGCTTGGAAGGGGTCTCTAGAGATCATCCGGTCTGACTGCCCTGCCAAGGGACAGGTCACAGGCTATCTGAACACAGAGGAGGCCATTAAGGATGAGACCTCAAGACAAGTCCTAACAGAGACTAATCTCAAGAGGAAACCTTACAGAGCTGGTGTGGAATCTCTACAACCCTCTCTCTTTCACTGTCCTCCCCTCTCTCCTTTTCCACTGACTCTGGCAAGGGAGATGACTTCCAGCTCCAGTTCCGCACGTCACACCAAGACATGGATCATTTGATCTCAACAACGTCTCACACATGTTTTGCCAGCACAAACCATGCCAAATCTTCTTTGCAGACGTAGTGGGCTCATGGCTGAAAACCTGCCCTGCAAGCCAGGGAGAAGGGCTACTGCAGACTCGGTCCACGCGGTTCCGCTTTGATTGCCCCCAAACCCAGGCGGCCAGCTACGACTCTGCAGATTTAGAGGCCGTTCTGTGGTAAACCTGACAAATCACCTTCTGAATGAAGTGCACTGTGACTCTATCGTCAGAGAAACAAAGGAGGAGGAAGGACGGACTTCCACAGGGCAGAGCTGATCAGCCATTTGCAAACTCTGACGGGCCCACCTCTGACAGGAAGGAGCAAAAGCACGCGACATACCCGAGACGTCCGCCTGGAACGAGGGCTGTGCACACACACCCCCCTCTGTCCGAAACAGGCCCCCCGTCACGCTCAGCCTCTTTCCAACCTATTGATTTCAATCGCTCAAGTCGCCCTCTCTCTTTGATAAACTGTGAAATCACAGGCACTGGGGACTGGAAGGGACCCGAAAGACCATCCAGTCCAATCCCCCTGCCACAGCAGGATCCCCTGTACTCGGGCAAAGTAAGGACCTGTTCCAGCTTTCTCTAGAGCAGCAGCAGTGATGTTTAAGGTCAGACAATCACAGAACATTAGGGACTGGAAGGGACCTCGAAATATCAGCCAGTCCAGTCCCCTCAATCCCCTAGATAGCACAATCCCCTGGATCAAGTTCCACAGGAACACGTCCAGAGAAGGAGACTCCACAACCCCCCCGAGCAGCCCCTTCCAGGGCTCCGTCACCCTCACTGGGAAGAAGGTCCATCTCACACTGATGTGGAACCTCCTCTGTCCAGCTGACACCCGCTGCCCCTTGTCCTATCACTAGATGTCACTGAGCAGAGCCTGGCCCCATCCTCCTGACACCCACCCTTCACATATTTATCAACATTAATGAGGTCATCCCTCAGGCTCCTTTTTTCCCAGCTCCAGAGCCCCAGCTCCCGCAGCCTTTCCCCAGCAGGGAGATGCTCCCTCCCTCCATCATCCCTGTGGCTCTGCGCTGGGCTCTGTCCAGCAGCTCTGTGTCCTTCTGGAGCTGAGGGGCCACAACTGGACACAAGATTCCAGCCGTGGCCTCAGCAGGGCAGAGCAGAGCGGGAGGAGAACCTCTCTGGATCTGCTAACCACCCCTTTCCGCTCCACCTCAGGATGCCGTTGGCCTCCCCCAAGGACAAGACCCGCACACAAGCACCCTGCTCCACACACAGCGAGCTGCTCGGGCGTTCAGGGTCCCGGTGTGCTCGGCAGGATGTTTACTGCAGCTGGCGGCGAGCGCTGAACAACATCCCCTTCCTCACAAAGTCCTGGTGGGGCCAGCGGTCACGTTAGGGCAGAGACACGCACTCCAGCCGTTAGCCAGGAATACCTGCCCCCAGGGCCTCGCCAACACGCAGCCCCACCGCTGGAGCCGCACGGGCAGGCTCACGGGAGAGCCAGGAGCCCCAACACGCGCTGGAGGGTGCCTGCGCGAGAGACACTGCGAAATGGCTGCAGCCTGAGCAGGCGACTCCGCAAGCGGCTGCCAGAGCAGCCATCCACGAGGAAGCCGCGCGGCGCCCTTCCGGGACGTCTGCGCTGCCCATCGCTTTGGGAGCCGGGGCTTGCTGAGCGAACACGCGGACTGCCTGACGCTGCGGCTGGCAACCGCTGCCGGCACAACGTGGGGGCCCCGACAACAGCAAGTGGAGGGAGGTTGTGCTGGTGATGGATGTCAGGACAGGGCGGGCAGGTCTTTGCAAAAGCACACAAATGCTGGGAAACATCAACAGCTTGAGGAGAGCACCTCGAGATGCCAGGCGCTCGGCCGCGGAGGGGCTGGGCATCAGCCTCCTTTTTCCCAAGCTCAAGAGACCCAGCTCCCTCAGGCTTTCACAGAACCACAGAGCATTAGGGATTGGAGGGGACCTCGAGAGATCACCCAGTCCAATCCCCCTGCCACAGCAGGATCCCCTGGACCAAGCTGCACAGGAACACGGCCAGGCCATTTCCTTGATAAATCCTAACAGCTTCTAAGGTGAAAAAAAGTCTTGTGGGCCTCAGAGAGCAAGAAACACCCCCCCTCCAATTTTGCCACCAGAATTTGAAGGGAGTCATCCATGGGGCTCCTAGAGCCGCCTAGTCGCTACCCACTGGTGAGGCTGGAAGGGAGCTCCACTTGGCAAGCTGCTCCACACCAACACACATCCTGATTCCAGAAACATCGCCCTAATGCTAAAAACAGCCTCCAAACCATCAAAACGTTGATCCTCTTTTTTTTTCCTGGGGAGCTGGAAGCCCTCCTGCTGGCCAGCTGGCACCGGGGCCGTCACTGATGGAAAGGGAGCGGTGCACTCAATCAGCCGCGAATCTGCCGCGACCGGATCTCTGCAGCCAGGCTACCCCCGCGTCCCCGAGATTCCGCACGGATTTCTCCGCGACTTCGATTTTCACTGAACTCCTGACCTTCTTAGCAAACATGTCAGAGTCTCCAGACAGAACAGTCATCACCTTGAAACAATATGTGAGGGGAAAGAGCGGCCGAGATGTTCTGCTTCTCCACTTCAGTGATTTCAAGAGAGAGGAAGGCGCTGGTGTTCACTTCCATCTGCTTCCCTCAAATTATATTTAAAAAAAGGAGATGGAGTTAACAATTAAAAAGTTCCAGTTAACTTCCTCTCAGTAATGTCTGTAGGATGATTTTTTGGCCTGCGAGGAAACTCCAGATGGGAAGAGCAATGAAGAGAATTTAATATGAATAACAGGAGATGAAAGAAGCGCCTTTGGAAGCTGCGGCGCACGGCGTGATTCCACACACACGGTTTGGGGAGGGCTCAGGAATCAGTCACAGAACGTCAGGAACTCAAAAGGGCTGCAGGTCCTTCCCTGCCTCGATGGCTCCGCGATTAGTTGTAGCAGCCTCTCAACGAGCTGCTGGGCGAGCTGGGAACGCATGAGGAGGACAGGGCGAGCTCAAACACAACCCTACCTCCGGCATGCGCGTGCTCCCAGGACATTCCCTGCGCAGCCCGGCTCTGCACCCCCCCCCTTCCCAGTCTGCACCAGGAAGCCCTGCACAGCTGCCCCCAGCATTCAGCACCCCGGCTGCCCATCACAAGGGGCACAGCGACCCTCATTAATATCAACCCTCCTGCACCACCTTCAGTTCACAGAGGCGCTGGTTTCGAACCCGCTGTCAGCACCCGAGTGTTTACAGCTCAGCTGCAACAACAGTGCAAACTCTGCCACAAATAGTTATATCTGCCTGCGAGCTGGCTGGAGCACGAGCCTCCCTGCTGAGAGATCCCAGCAGTTTGCATGCACAGCCAGATGTTCCCTCCTCCTTCCCCAACCCACCCGGAGCCACTGCAGCGCCCCACTGCAGCGTCTGAGCTCAGCTGGCCAGGAGGGTGCCTGTGGTGCTGGCCCACGATAGACGCAAAGAGCTGGCTCTGGCCTTGCAGCAGTGCAGCTCTTGCTGGTCTGCTCTCTGTGTGACTGGATCTAGGGGACCCTTCCGTGGTGAGGGGACTGCACTAGATGATCATTCGAGGTCCCTTCCCATCCCTGGCATTCAGCGATCGCGCGAAGGACTTTTACAACCCGCCCGACCCGCAGCGAAGAAGCAGCCAAGAAGGAGTGAGGCCGCACGGAAACCAAGGCAGAAAGGAACCCAAAACCACTCCGAAGCACTAACGTGGCCATGCGCACGCCAAAGGGAGCCAGATGTCTCGAGCATTATGTGTGCTGGTGCGTTTGTCAGACATCCATCCGAATGACTCATCAACATTATCTCCCCCCTCTTAGTTTTGACAGTTCATCTCCAAACAAATCTGTTGTGTCAGAGCTATTCAAGTCTGGCGAGCAGGAGCTTGTTCTCACTGCTTTACGCTTCGCTTAGAGGTTCAGAGAGTTGGGGCTGTTGAGTTGGAGGAAGAGGAGGCTGAGGGGAGCCCTCATCGCTCTCCACAGCTCTCTGAAAGGACACTGGAGGGATGCTGGTGCTGGGCTCTGCTCACAGGTCATCAGCAGCAGGAGCAGAGGGAAGGGCTTCAGTCCTCAACAGGGGAGGGTTAGACTGGCCATCAGGAAGAAATTCTTCCTGGAGAGAGTGGTCAGGGACTGGGATGGGCTGCCCAGATGGGGGTTGAGTCCCCATTCCTCGATCAGTTTAAAAGTCACTTAGATGTGGTGCTGGGGGATCTGGTTTAGGGGTGACCTTATACAGCGGGGTTGGTGGTTGGACTGGATGATCCCGGGGGATCACTCTGGCCAGAAAAGACCTTTGGGATCATCCCTCTTGTTCTGTTGCTAATGGCTTGTGAGGAGAGCCCAGCACCAACCTCTCCACAGTGTCCTTTCAGGTAGTTGTAGAGAGTGATGATGAGGTCTCCTCTCAGCCTCCTCCTCTTCAACCTAAAGAGCCCCAGCTCTTTCAGTCTCTTCTCCTCAGACTGATTCTCCAGTNCTGGTGCTGGGCTCTGCTCACAGGTCATCAGCAGCAGGAGCAGAGGGAAGGGCTTCAGTCCTCAACAGGGGAGGGTTAGACTGGCCATCAGGAAGAAATTCTTCCTGGAGAGAGTGGTCAGGGACTGGGATGGGCTGCCCAGATGGGGGTTGAGTCCCCATTCCTCGATCAGTTTAAAAGTCACTTAGATGTGGTGCTGGGGGATCTGGTTTAGGGGTGACCTTATACAGCGGGGTTGGTGGTTGGACTGGATGATCCCGGGGGATCACTCTGGCCAGAAAAGACCTTTGGGATCATCCCTCTTGTTCTGTTGCTAATGGCTTGTGAGGAGAGCCCAGCACCAACCTCTCCACAGTGTCCTTTCAGGTAGTTGTAGAGAGTGATGATGAGGTCTCCTCTCAGCCTCCTCCTCTTCAACCTAAAGAGCCCCAGCTCTTTCAGTCTCTTCTCCTCAGACTGATTCTCCAGTCCTTCCCCAGCTTCGTTGCCCTCCTCTGCCCTCGCTCCAGCCCCTCGATGTCTCCCTTGTCCTGAGGTGCCCAACACTGGACCCAGTACTCAAGGTGAGGCCTCACCAGTGCTGAGTGCAGGGGGACGATCACCTCTGTGCTCCAGCTGGTCACTCTATTCAGCAACAAAGACTCTGCTAATACAGAACTGCCACCACAACGGCGTAAAACGCGGAGGTCAGTGAATCTAGGACGCCCTGCGACTAGAAACCCGAGTTCAAGTAAACACGGAGAAGTATGCGGGTCTGGCTCGCTAGTCCTGGCAGCAGGCAAGGAAAATTACCTTTCCACACTGCAGCTGAAACTCATTACCGATGTCGGCGGCAGAGGGATGGGCTGGAACTGGAGCAGCTTGGCAAGCCCCCCAGTTTTAAGAGTGAGCTGGTGGCCACCACTGCCTGTCCAGTTCCTAGATGCTGTGAGCAACAGGGAGCTCAGGATCTTGTTGCAAATGCTGACACGCATCACACCGAGCTGCCACAGGACAAAAGCAGCGCTGCCTCCACCTCGCCCAGCGCTGGGCACCACTGTTCCTTCAGCCAAGCTGTAGAGAATCAAGGGAGAGTCTGGACCCGGGCAACTGCGACAAGAAAAGATGACCTTTCAGATCAGAGTGAATGGACTGGGGCTGATTAATCTAACAGGAAAATCTTAGCAAGATGTTTTCCTGCTTTCTCCCCTCCCCTGCCAGACTTACATCAATGGCCAGATTCATGCACCAAGCTCATGTAATCACAAGATGATCACTCTTCCAGTTTATGAAAATCACATGAACTTGGGACAAGATAAAAGGTCTTTTTAGTTGGCTCCCCTGCTCACCTACCCTTCTTTTTCTTCTTCCCTTACACACAGCCTTGAGTTTTCTTTCTGCACACGCAGCAGTCACTCTGCATCACGGCGGGTAAGTGTGGACTGGTTCAGACAAACGTGGACTGGTTCTTGTGAGAAATGATGTGCTGCAGACCCTTCTCTGAAGCACTCTGCTTATATCTTCCTAAATCTGGAGCACTGCTACTGTTTTGGACCTGCTGACAGCTCACGGGATCACAGTGCGTGGGGCCCCAAGGCAAATCAAGCACCCCAGAGACAGGGAAGATCTTTCCTGTTGGGAAGATTCATGTGGAGAGCGGTCAGGCAGGACACAAGGAAGAGGAGTGAACAGTAGCCCACTGGAGCTACTGTTGCCCAGAGCATCCTGGCCATAAATCTCTGCTTTCCCTCTCGCTCGTAAGCACTTGTGAGGAAGGAGAAGGACTGGCCACAGCTGACAGTAATGGGTCCCATTAAATTGTCTCTTTTTTAAAGAGACTCTGAAATAGGAACCACCTCGCTCCATCAGCATCTGATCAATCTTGCTGCTGCTGCTGCTGCTGCCAGAGGATGGCAGACCCTGCTCACGTGCTGCGGCCGGGGGCTGCTGGCTCTCCCACCAACATGGGAAGTGTCCCCAGCAGCTGCTGAGGTGCCCTGACCAAATCCACGTCGCTCGGCCGCTGTCGCACCTTGTCATTCACGCCTCCCTACCATAGATGAGATGCAGGAACAACAGACCTTATCTCCTTTAAACACGGGCACTATGACACTGCTGTGGTTGCACAACTGCTTGGATTGGACTCTTCCGATCCCTGCTGTTCTGTGAATGTGAATCGCCGCCCCTGCGGCCACACCAGGGCACTCAGGGCCACAGCCAGGCTGGCCTGCAGCACCTCCAGGGATGGGGACTCCCCCACTGCCCTGTGCAGCCCAGTCCAGGCTCTGATCCCCTTTTCCCTGAGGAAGGGCCTCCTAACACCCAACCTAAGCCCTCCCCTGCTGCAGCTCCAACCCTGCCCTCTTGTCCTGGCACTGGGTGCCTGGCTGAAGAGCCGACCGCGACCTGGCTACAACCCCCCAACAGTCACAACTCATCGCGTCTCTGCGCGGGGCACTGCCTCCTGCAGAACGGATTCGCACGCTGCTCCCAGCTGAGAGCAGAGGACATTAGCAGGATGCAGAAAGGTGTCTCCAAACGCGTTTTTCACCCTTTAAAGAAATGATTGTTGGTTTAGCTGAGACTAGAAGCAATTTTCCATGATTTGGGGAATTTTTCATAGCTGTGCATGAATGACACCGGGCTCCTCCGCTGCTGGCACTGTCAGTTACTAATACAGCTTAAATGGAGACGGATACAGCCGGAGCATCCAAGCTGATCTGTATTTCTGTTACCCAAGAGCAGCTTTAACAACTGCATCGCTGCCAACGCTTTCACTCCTGGCCCTGACACAAATCACACTCCTCACACAGTCTCAACCTTACCTTTACTCTTGTTTCAACGGCAGGTGTGTAGCTACCTGAAGGGAGGTTGTGGTCACAGAATCACAGAACATTAGGGATTGGAAGGGACCTCGAAGATCATCCAGACACCACTAACGTTGATAAATATGGAAAGGGTGTGGTCTTGAGCACTGTGAAGGGCGGGTGTCAGGAGGATGGAGCCAGGCTCTGCTCAGGGGCACCCAATGATAGGACAAGGGGCAGCGGGTGTGAGCTGGAGCAGAGGAGGTTCCACATCAGTGTGAGAAGGACCTTCTTCCCAGGGAGGGTGCCAGAGCCCTGGCAGGGGCTGCCCAGGGGGGTTGTGGAGTCTCTTTCTCTGGAGACATTTCAAACCCGCCTGGACATGTTCCTGTGTGACTGGATCTGGGGGATCCTGCCGTGTTGGAGGGATTGGACTGGGTGATCTGTCGAGGTCCCTTCCAAACCCTAATGCTCTGTGATTCTGTGAGATCTACTTTAGATGCTCTGAAACGGCCACCAGAGGAGCTTCTCTCTCCCCACTGACTGCAGAGAACCCAGTCTTCCAACCAACTATTTCTGAGCATCCAGATGAGTGCTGGGACTGACTGCCATTGCATCCCTTAGCAAGATAAAGCTGTACCACAGCGACAGCTCTTCTCCCGCCCTGAACATCCACACAGGCAGTAAATCTCAGCAAAACAAATGCAGTCTAATTTCCTTTTATTTCTTCTCTTCTGCTCTATCTGGTATTTTTAGTGGGAGTCTCTCCTGCAGAGTTACAGATCTCAATTTCCAGGTTTCCATCACTGCCTATTTTTCCTCCTAGCTTTAAGTCAATGCAATAAGAAGACAATAAATACATTTGAGTCAGGAAGGCATCCAGCAAGTAGATAGATTTTTATAGCTGAAGACCTCTGAAAAGATATTAAATGTGGCTACACTTCTGATTTAAAGATCTCACATTAGATGTGATTTCATATGAAAACTGTGACGGAAGGAAAGCCATTCTTCTCCTTTATGATAAAAGCCAACCTGGGATCACTTGGTGCTGCAGCAGATTTATCCACATTTGAGTCTGTTAGCACCAACGACAGGCAGAGAGGCACCTTGATCATTCAGACAAAACTGCTGCAGTGTAAAGCTACCCCCGTACAATCTGTGCTCTCTTCTCTCCTGAAACTGCTCTGGGCAACTCTGCTGCCCAGCAAACCCAAGCCAGGAATGTGAGCAGGGCTGCCAACACAGGACTGCAGTCTTTCAAATGCCCAGAACAAGAGACAAGGCTCCCAGAGACAGCTGAAGCCGCCAGAACACCAGCTTCTCCTCCTCCTCGCCCACACAGTGGTGGCATTGTGTGGGGAGTCCAACTCACTCCTCCCAGCCTCCCTTCCCGCAAGCCCAGCTCCAGCGATGAGTCACATCAGGACCCAACTGGTGAGCTTCTAGTGACAGCCAGCCCTACAAAGCGCCCACACCAGCTAGATAAGGCCAAGTTGCTCATTTAGCATGGGTTTGTGCTGTCTAGAGACACCCAGATACCGGGGGAAAATCATTTCAGAAGCCTGTAACTGGGGTCATGAAACACACAAGCAGATCCCAAAACTTACCTCTAAAAGCACAGAATCGCTCTACAAGGTCACCCCCAAACACCACATCTAAGCCACTTTTCAATATATCCAGAGATGGGGACTCAACCAGGGCCTGACCACTCTCTGCGGGAAGAATCTCTTCCTCATCTCCAGTCCAGCCCTCCCCTGTTGAAGCTGGAAGCCCTTCCCTCTGCTCAGGTATCAGAACTAACGCACGCGCGGAAGCAGAGGTGTGTCTGCAGCCAGCCAAGTCGCAGTGAGCAGCACTGCTGTGCCCCTCTCCAACACGAAATGCAGTCCCCTGGAAGGAAAGGGAGCTGATGGCACTCACCTTACATCCCTCGCACGCGCTGACACCATAGTGATAGCCGGACGACTTGTCTTGACAGACAAAACAGGGCTTGTAAACACGAGGGGGTGGAAGTGGTGAAGGAGGGCTCGGAACAAGTTCCTCAGAACTGGTGCTCTGCGTTTCAACTGCTGCAAAGAGAAGGACAGAAGAAGAGTTGAAGGCTTCATGAATGACTGTTGAACAGCTGATTATTCACTGCGTTTCAACTGTCACACTGGCCCGTAACTTGATCTGTACAATAAAGATTCGTTGTCCTCCCCACAAACGCTTGAGGCAAACGAAAGCAAAGGGAATAGTGACGGGACTACATGCTCGAGCTCCAAACTGCATCTCATGTGTGGATATCAGCTTTCAAAGAGAAACCAGTTGGTGGCATGTACCCCTCCAGCTGGTAACTGATGCTGGGAGAGCCACAGAACGGCCGGAGTTGGAAGGGACCTTAAGGATCATCCAGGTCCAACCCCGCCGCACAGGCAGGGGCACCTCCACCACAGCAGGTTAGTCCTCCTCGTATCTCTTGCCTTTTCCTACAATAGGTAAAACCTGCAATGAGCAACTGAATAATTGAGGCTGGAGGAGCCCCCTGAGCTCAGCCAACCCAGCCCAGGACCCAGCATCACCCCAGCAGCCAGACCAGGGCACTCAGGGCCACAGCCAGGCTGCCCGTCAGCACCTCCAGGGATGGGGACACCCCCACTGCCCTGGACAGCCCACTCCAGGGTCTAAACCAGCAGTCAGAGCAGGAAAGCAGCAGGCACCAGGACGCAGGTACAGACACACGTGACTGAATAGAAGACATGAAGTGAAAATTACCTTGACAAGTTGGGTTTTTTGCTTGTTTGGGGTTTTTTTTAAACCCACAAAAGTAGCACAACCCAGAAACCCTTCCTTACCCAGCTCAGGACTTGAAACATCAGGAAGGAGCTGCTCACTAGATGATCCTTCGAGGTCCCTTCCAATCCCTAACGTTCTGTGGTTCTGTGACACTCACACATTATTTATTATTTATTGCCTCAATATTTGCAGGCAGTCATTTGCTTTGACTCTGCTGAAAAGCCAGTTACCCCTTCCGGGGCTGGGACGTGCAGCCTCTGCGAGCGGCGAGGGAAGACCCGCGAGCTACATCTTCCCCACACATCTGCATCAGTTTTCTGCGAGAGGGAGGCTGTCACCATCGCTCACGTCCACTGCAGACGAGCGATCCATTTCCAAGTCTCACCTGGCCATCTGCTGCTGCTCTAATAAATCCCTCCGACCTCTCAACACATACTCAGAACTGACAGGCTCCGCGGATCCATCCAGAAACGTGAGGCAGGGCTACATCTCCAGAGCCCCAGCAGCAGCCCCTCGCAGTCAGTGGGAAAACCTCAGACAGGATTTACTGTTCATGATGTTTTTCAGATTACAAGGGCGATGCATCGGTAATAAAGTCATGATTCCCTGTCACCTCGTGAGGTGCAGAACCCACAGGGCGTCGCACGGCACGAGGCGATGTCCGATTACTTGAGAGGGGAGGGCCCCTCGCTGCCTCTCCCTGGGGTTAACCCCAGGGATGGACATCCCTCGCGTAGAGAAGACATGCCAGAGTGAGGTGTTAAAGGCTCTGATCCTAAGTCCAGAACTATTAATGACTCAGATGAGGGATTAGAGCACGCTGCCAGCAGGTTTGCTGATGAGACAGAGCTGGGAGGAGCTGCCACACCCCAGCAGGCTGGGCTGCATCCAGCAGGACCTGGACAGGCTGGAGAGCTGGGCAGGGAGACACTGAGTGAACGAGAACCAGAGCAGGGAAGAGTCTGGCATCTGCGCAAGAACAACCCCAGGGACCAGGACAGGGTGGGGACTGACCTGTTGGCGAGGAGAAAGGGACCTGGGGGTGCCCAGGATCCAGCAATGGGCCCCGGTGGCCAAGAAGGCAAATGGCATCCTGGGGTGGATCAGAAGCGGGGTGGTTAGCAGATCCCTAATGACTGGATTGAGGGGATCCTGCTATTGCAGGGGGACTGGACTGGGTGATCTTTGGAGGTCCCTTCCAACCCCTAATGCTCTGTGATTCTGTGGCCTTTCCAGTGTGAACAATTTATTTATGAATCTAACGACACGGAAGCTGAGAAAGAACCGGGACGGAAGATAATGGAGCTCCATAAATCACGACGCTACAGCCGCGGCCAGGAGTGCCCTTCTCCTTCCCAGCATTAAACACGCTCTGCCTTGGCAAACTCGACATCTACTTGCTCCTCCTGCACCAAGAGAACTTCAGTGAAGTGTTTGCTTAATGGCAACACAGACGAGAAGGATAATTTCTTTTGAACAGCAATTTTTGGTATTTAAGAGAGACGGAGTGCACCGTTATTGATCCCCACACAGCCATCCTGTCTAAATCAATAATCTATTAGTACTTGGAAATTAAACCCCCATTCATCAGGTGCCCTTGCGAGGCCTCAAACGCTCCTCGCCTTATTTCACGCTCGCACATGAGTTGTGGCGGCTTCCAGTCGGTTCACTGAGTGATGGAGTTCTGGCTTTAGGACTCTGCCGTCAGCAGTCTGTTTCTTATTGGCTCGCCCGACACGCGTGGCCACGTACAAGGCAGTTGTTAGGCCTCCCGGGGGAAACCACAGGGGTGCCATTGGGGGAACCCACTGCACTCCTGCAGTCCTCCTGTTCTCTGCGTGAGGGAAGTGCTCTTGGAAGAGCACCACCAGTCCGCATCTGCTTTTTGCATCACTTCATCCCGCACAAGTGCCAGCGCCCAGCAGTCGCGCTCACACCACGAACCCTCTGAGCAGCAGAGGTCTGTCAGGCACCGGCCAGGCACCGGCCACGTTCCGGGCTCTCGCACGACCCCAAAGAGATTCAGCGAGCGGCTCCCTGCATAAACATACAACGCGCTCGGCCAGCAAAGAGCTGAAGGTGCTCCAGGGGACTCTTTCTGGACAATTTAAGAAGGTTTATGAGAAGAAAAGAGTCAATGTGAACCAGACGGCCCTTCCCCAAACACTCATGGAGATACACAGAATCATAGGATCATTCAGGCTGGAAAACCCCTGGGACCAGCCAGCCCACCCATCAACCCTACTCTACAAGGTCACCCCTAAACCAGATCCCCCAACACCACATCCAAGTGACTTGTAAACACACCCAGGGATGGGGACTCAACTTCCACCCCGGGCAGCCCATCCGAGGGACTGACCACTCTCTGTGAACCGAGCAGCTGAGGGAACTGGGGTTGTTTAGTCTAGAGAAGAGGAGGCTGAGAGGAGACCTCCCTGCTCTCCACAGCTCCCTCACAGGAGGTTGTAGCCAGGCTGCTGCTGGGCTCTTCTCCCGAATCACTAATGACAGGACAAGAGGAAATGGCCTCAAGGTGCATCAGGGGAGGTTTAGGCTGGATCTTAGGCAGAAGTTCTTTGCTGAGAGAGTGGTTGGGCCCCGGAACAGGCTGCCCAGGGAGGTGGTGGAGTCGCCATCCCTGGAGGGGTTTAAAAAACGAGTAGCTGGAGCCAAGGTGTAGGGGTTAGGGAGCTGTTGAGCTGGGGCTGATCCTGGAGGTCTTTTCCACCCATGATATTTCTGTGATTGTGTGTTTCTATGAGTCTATGATTCTCCAAAGGTCTGCACATTCCAGCTGGAAAAGAAATGGGGGGGCCAAACAGTTGACATTTGCAGAAGAGGTGTTTTTAAAATCAACCTTCCAGTTTGAGTAGTACTTGAAAAATAAACCGAGTGGAGAAAGGCAGCCTCTCTCTCGTCCTGAGGGACGTGACACCTGGGGCTCCCCGCTCACCTGAGAAAACAGCAGCAGTCACCCAACACCTGAACGCAGCCTGAGCACACAGGGGCTCCCAAACAATCGGCCACTTCACAATTCCTGGGATGTCTGAAATACTTCTCGAGGTTAGCTAAAGCAGCAGATAAGATCTTTCCAGCCACAGCAGTGCTTTGTGCGAGCTAATTTACTGCCAGCCCAGCCATGCTGACAGACGGAGGAGGTAGGAGCGGGGCGGCGTGGCGGGACAGGACGGGACGCCTCTGGAAGCAGAGCCCACGCCGCTCGTGCGTTAGCGCGCACTCTGGACAGCGGGGCCTTGAGGACCATGAGGCTGTAAAGCAAATGGCATTTCCTGGACCGCCTCGAGGGAATTCTGAGCGCTGAGCTCAGGGTCCCTGGTGGGAAGCAGCAATTTCAGCTAATTAGGGGGAACAGTGGAGCGCTGCGTTTGGTCAGAACACTCCGAGCCCGCATTTTTGTTGGCACCGAGGAGCGCCCGGGCTTTTCTCCCCCCTCTCCCCTGCCTGCCCCCCGAACTCGCGGCAGGAGCGCGAGGCGCACAGCTCGCATGCATCAGGCAGCGAGTCAGAGGAAACGCCAAAGTTCAACCAGAGTACAAGTAATGAGAACCAGATTCGCCGCGGCCTCGGTGTGTGTGTTTCATTGTCCAAGTTATTTATAAGCCTCCCAACGTTCGAGGGGGAAAGAAAACAAACCCATAATAACTTATGCGCCGAAGAGCACTTCGCTTTTGTGCCTTGTCTGGAAAAAAGGCAAGAAAAGAAAGAGGGAAGAATCTGCTTCTAATCACCCTCCAGGAAAAAGCCAGGACCGGGGCAGGGGGACTCGATTGTTTCAATACAAATTTCACCCTTTCATCTACCACATAAAACTCGCCTGTAAAATTGGATCCAAAGCGCCGTCGGCTCAGCCCCTCCCACCTGAAAGACCAACTGATCACTCACATTCCTTTGGTTTAAATTCTTCCAACTGAGTTTGCATCACACGGGGTTTGGGGGTTTTGGAAGCAAAAAAGAGAGAGAGAGAAAGAAAACACTATGGTGGAGACTTGCCAGCCTTGGCTTAGTAACCTGGCCGTGACCCGTGGGCCCGTGTGTGTTTGACCGGGTCACAGATGACTCTGCCTGCGGCCTGTTGCGGGGCTGGAAGTCCCAGATATTTCGAGTCCACACAGACAACAGGTGGGGATCACAGGCAGCGCAGGGAGGGGAGCACCGTCGCTTCCCTCGTGCGGAGACGCCCATTTTCTTCCTCGCACAGCAAGCGGCGCCCACGCCGGGCTACCATTTCACGCAGCGGCGGCCAGCCCTGGGGCCGAGGGCAAGGAGAGGGAGCAGAAGGCTCGCGGGGAGCCACGCGCAAACGCTAGCCAAAGCAGACCAAACTCTCGTATCAGAAATCTCTCCTCGGAGGGCCGGGCGCGCGGGAGGCTCGGGAGGGAACGGCTGCTATTGCGAGCGAGCGCGCGCGTCTGGCTGCAATCGGGGGCTGCCGCAGCAGCCCAGATTAGGAAATCATGATTTTCAGCAGTGCTTAGGAAAGTTCTGCCCTCCCCACCGGAGGGGTCCATTTGCTCACTCTCGGCGTCGCGCGAGCCGCAAACATCTGCCTTAAAGCCGCGCTGCTACGTGGAAGTGATTTTAATTCCTGGATACAGCTTTTTCAGCATGAATTTTAATCTCTACAAGACTGTCCGGGACTTAAAACACAAGATAACACTTGGGCTGAAAGACCAAACCCCTCCTGTAAGTTTTCAAGACTTCATCACCCTCTAGTCTGAAAGGACCCTGCAGAGATGGCTGGTGCTGGGCTCTTCGCACAGGTCACCAGCAATGGAACCAGAGGGAAGGGCTTCCAGCTCTAACAGGAGAGGGTCAGACTGGCCATTGGGAAGAAAGTCTTCCTGGTCAAGCCCTGCGATGGGCTGCTCAGGGTGGGGGCTGAGTCCCCATCCCTGGGTGTGTTGAAAAGTTGCTGAGATGTGGTGCTGGGTGATCTGGTTTGGGGGTGACCTTGTAGAGTGGGGTTGCTGCTTGGACTGGATGATCCTGGAGGTCTTTTCCAACCAAAATGGTTCTGTGATTCTATGATTCAAGTTTGCTTTCAGTCTAAAAAGGACACTCCACTTTCAACAGGGCCACCAGAAGATGCAGCTGCATGCCCTGGTTTCTCCTTGAAGGTGCCCCATGCAAAACAATCCTTTTCTGCTATTTTAAAAGCTAAAAGAGCATCCCCAAGGTTTTCATTTGTGCCGCTCAGGAGGCTTTTCTTTGTGCGGCTCAGGATTCTGACACCGTGATTAAAATAGAACCACAGAATCATTCCGGTTGGAAAAGACCCCCGGGATCATCAACCCTACTCTACAAATTCACCCCTAAACCAGATCCCCCAACAATACATCAAATAAGAGCAAAACCAGCAAGAAGTAGAGTTTATGGAGCTCAGAAGCCCAATCCCCAAGGTTTTACTAATGGACAAACTGCACAGAAGGTCACCCACGAGGTGCCTCGGGCCAGGTCAGCTGAAGAGCCATGCCCAGGGCACGGGCTGCTGCTGCCAGCAGCTCCCTCAGACAAGGTGCCACCCCGACAGAAGTCTCTAAAGCCAGAGCACTTTTGCCCTTGCAACTTGTGTCAGCAAAAGCGCGACAGGGACAGCTGGTTTGTGTCCTGTCACATCGGGGAGAAGAGAGGTCCTGCTGAACTCTGCCCTGTGCCTTGTGAGAATCAGAAACAGCTCAGGGCACTCTCTGCTCCGACAGCCTCCCCCTAATGAAGTTCCAAGTACAAATTTAGCCCGCGCTGTGCTGCGGGCAGACGCGCTATCAGGACAGCATTTTCTTCCCCCACCCTTCTGCATCTCCTGGACTTAGAACAAGAAGTTATTTTGGGCAGGGTCTGAGAAGATGCTGAATTGGAGCTGGCACTGCCAGTGCAAACCATCGCAATGATCCCGGTCCTGCTGGGTGAGAAGGTATTTGACATCATAAACCTTGAAAGGCCTCCGTAACCTTGAGGGGGGACCCTACAGAACCATAGAACAGTTTTGGCTGGACGAGACCTTCAGGATGATCAAGTCGAACTTCTTCCCAGCCCTGACATCACCACTAAGTCCTGACCTCCGGTGCGACATCTGCCCTTCTCTTCAACACCTCTAGGGATGGCGATTCAAAACCGATCCTTGGACCACTTTGTGTTTTAAGTACTTTATCAGTTCAGTGTTAAAACACAAACTTCAAAGGATGAGTCTTTAAAATAAAGGGCTTCCTCGGATTCAGCAAATCCCAGAATCACAGAACATTGGGGATTGAAAGAGTCCTGGAAAGATCACCCAGTCCCATCCCCCTGCCACAGCAGGATCCCCTAGATCCAGTAGCACAGGAACATGCCCAGGTGGGTTTGAAACGTCTCCAGAGGAAGAGACTCCACAACCTCCCTGGGCAGCCCCTTGCAGAGCTCTGTCACCCTCACTGGGAAGAAGGTCCTTCTCAGGTGGATGTGGAACCTCCTCTGTTCCAGCTCACACCCACTGCCCCTCGTCCTCCTCAGAGGGCTTTTCCAGCCTCAAAGAGTCTGTGACTTCGGGCAAACTGTACCCATATATTTACTACAGTCAGAGCCAAAGGACAACACGGAGGCTGCACCCGCTGCGCAAGAGCACATCCATCCTCTGTTCATTTCCTCGGGCCGATGTTTTCAAACACGAGGAGCTTCGCTCCAGCTTGCAGTGCCCGGCTCCTGCGCGCCAGCCCCGCCAAGCCCGGGGGGCTACTCAGCAGAGCCCACGCCGGGGACGCGCGTTCGCCTCGCCTGCGCTAGGAAAACCCTGCTGGGTTGCAAGCTGCGCGGGGCGCTTCTCGCATCAGCGGAGCAGTGCTGCGCCCGGGCTCCCACGCCTGCGCGGGCAGGGAGACGCGTTTACACCTGAGCAGGCATGGCAAGCAGAAAAGCTTGTCAGGACGCATCCTGTCAGGGGCAGAACCTGCGTCTGGTTATACCTGTGTTACTTTCAGGACAGCGGGGCCTAATGGCGCGCTAGTAACCGAGCGTCTCGCGCTACATAAATGGCCAGGCGGCCGCCGCGAGCCAGCCGGGGCGCGGGAAGCGGAGAGGCAGCATGGCTGCGGGGACAGGCAGAGCTTACAGTGCAGCGGCTCATCACTTTGCATTAGGAGCCCACCTTGGAAATGAAAGAGAAAACCTGTTAAGTGAAAAAAGCAAATCGCATGGAAAACTGAAGAAAAACATCCGAAAGATGCTAGCTCTGGAGTTTTTTCAGGTCGGTGATTTTCTGCCTGGCCGCCACCACGAGCAATCGCATCAGTCTCCACTGAAAATTCCCTGCTAGTGCAAAACTGAGAGACAGGGTCGTCTTAAAAAGCCCACGGATAGCTGTGCTGCCTTCTGGGTGAAGCTGCGGTTTCCCTGGACACATGAACCTTGTTCCATAGGCTCGGAGAATCGCAGAACAGTTTTGGCTGGAAGAGATCCTCAAGATCATCAAGTTCAACCTTTCCCCAGCCCTATCAGCACCACTAAACCCTGTCCCCCAGCACAACATCTACCCTTCTCTTCAATACCTCCAGGGATGGGGACTCAACCCCCACCACAGGCAGCTGTTCCAGAGCCTGACAGCCCTTTTAGGAAAGAAAGTCCTCCTGACATCCAACCTGATCCTCCTCTGGTGCAGCTTCAGGCCATTTCTCCTCATCAGAGAATCACAGACCATTAGGGTTTGGAAGGGACCTCGAAAGACCATCCAGTCCAGAAAAGCCTTTTCGCAGAATCATTGAGGCTGGAGAAGACCCTTGGGATCATCAAGTCCAACCATCAACCCTACTCTACAAGGTCATCCCTAAACCAGATCCCCCAACAGCACATCTAAGAGTCTTTTAAACTCGTCCAAGGATGGGGACTCGCCCCCCACCCTGGGCAGCCCAGCCCAGTGCCTGACCACTCTCTCCAGGAAGAATTGCTCCCTCAAGTTTTCTTCTCTCTTCGAATCTGTTAAGCATCCAAACAGAACAATTCCGAGCACTAGACTGAAGGAACGATGACACGATCCTTCAACCCTCACCTCCTACCCCAGCTGGTATTAGCTTTCAGCATCACTGTGTCTGCCCAGGACATTTTTCCTTCGCTATATATTCAACGTGTTCTTCAGACACCATCCATCAAGATATTTTTTTCTTTGCTGTGGCTTGAATCCAGCAAGAAAATGAATGTTTTAGTATCTTTAATTATGTAAAACTACCGCACAGTTGTTGGGTGCCACATGGCCAAAATACAACTGTGCTGTAAAAGGCAGTAAAAGACGGACTGGCCGCGTTGCGTGCTCCGTATTGTTTTACTTCTCAAACCTCAGGGCCATTAATTGAGGACATTTTGATCTTGATGTGTTTTTGAAAATCTTAAAATTAATAGAGTGGTTCAACGGGAGCCAATTCAGCGATCAAAACCACTTCCAGTCCGTAGAAGAGTAGTTAAAAGGCTTATCATCCCAATTAATCTGTATCTCAGCCACACTGCTGGGTACCGCTAATTGATTTATACGGCCTCCTCTCGGCACCATTTACAAGGGTAATTATGAACTCCATCGCATGTGTTTGAGCGGGTTACATCCGAACGGTGTCTAGGAACGAGAGTGCTGAGCTTAAAAATCTGCAAGGACACGGGAAATCTTCCTTAATGGGGATGTTATCGATTCACTACAAATGGCCTATCACCTTGAAGGCACAATGTGGTATCAATATTTCACCCATCACGGGCAGTTTGGGGAGGGTCTGATGAGGAGAGGCTGAGGGAGCTGGGGGGGTTCAGCCTGCAGAAAAGGAGACTCAGGGTGGGGACCTTCTCCCTGTCTACAACTACCTGAAGGGAGGTTGCAGTCAGCTGGAGGTCGGGCTCCTCTCCCAGGCAACCAGTGCCAGGATGAGAGGGCAGAGCCTGAAGCTGCACCAAGAGAGGGTTAGGTTGGATGTTAGGAAGCCCCTTCTCCCAGAAAGGGTGATCAGAGCCTGGACTGGACTGCCCAGGGCAGTGGTGCAGTCCCCATCATACCTGGAGGTGCTGAAGGCCAGCCTAGCTGTGGCCCTGAGTGCCCTGGTCTGGCAGCTGTGGCGATTCACATTCACAGAACAGTCGGGATCAGAAGAGACCTCAAAAGACCACCCAGTCCAACCCCCTGCCACAGCAGGATCCCCTAGATCCAGCTGCACAGGAACATGCCAGGCGGGTTTGAAACGCCTCCAGAGAAGGGGACTCCATAAGCAGCCCCTGCCAGGGCTCTGTCACCCTCATCGGCAAGAAGTTCCTTCTCAGACTGAGGTGGAACCTCCTCTGCTCCAGCTCACGCCTGCTGCCCCTTGTCCTGTCACGTTAGGTCCTGGGCTGGGCTGGATGAGCTCAGAGGGCTTTTCCAGCCTCACTAATTCCGTGATGAGCTCCACTGCTATTTTTAATCGTTTTTAAAATTGTGCATTACAGGCAGCAGTAAACACAGATCAGTCCCTACCAGCCCCAGCCCTCTGCAGAGCCTGGTTTCTATAAACAAGTTCAAGCACACACATCTGTAAATAATAAGCACAAGTATGCTGAATTTAACGAATCGGGGCACTAAAAGAAATTGAACAGTGGGGGTTCGGCAATTAGAGTAACTGCCCGTTTTATTAAAAATGTATTGTTTCCAGCTTTCCCTTCAGAGGCCTTCCTTGCTCTGCTAGCACTACCTTCTGATGCCCTTCGGGAAGGAGGTCTGGCCCCCGGGCACACGGCCTTCTCTCCATAAGGCAGCAGACAACCGTGAAGCCTCATACGTCGTTGCTGGGGATCTCACCCTGGAGCCCTCACAGCAGAGCTCGTTCCCTGCACACAGTTTACACAGTTCATCAGGGCTGGAAGAGGCCTTCAGAGGCCATTGGCTTCAGCCCTCCTGCCCAAGCAGGACACAGTACAACTAGCAGGCTTTGATGGAACAGTTCTTTATCAAATGAGGTTTCATCACAAAGATGACGCAGGGATTGGAAGGGACCTCGAAAGATCATCCAGTCCCATCCCCCTGCCACAGCAGGATCCCCTAGATCCAGTCGCACAGGATCCTGTCCAGGTGGGTTCTGAACGTCTCCAGAGGAAGAGACTGCACAACCCCACTGGGCAGCCCCTGCCAGGGCTCTGTCAACCCTCACTGGGAAGAAGGTCCTTCTCACATTGATGTGGAACCTCCTCTGTTCCAGGACAAAGGGCATCAGGTGTGAGCTATCATTAGATGACACTGGCTCCATCCTCCTGACACCCGCCCATCACACATTTATCAACACGAATCACCCCCTCTCAGCAACCCCAGTGGGACAGGAACTGACTGTGGAAAACTCTCACACCACCCGGCACAGGGGAGACCCCGCTGCTTCTCAGCACCCCCTGGCATTTGCCAACCCTGTTGCTTGATCGCTGCCTCCTATTGTTTTGTGAGGTGAGCAGGGCCCCAGTGAACAATTAAAGCTTTCAATAAATAATCTGTAAGCACAGCCATTTGACTTACTGTTATTTGATACCGCAGTTAGTTTCAACGGGGCAGTTACTATTGATCACACGAAGTACTAGACAAACACGAACCACTTCCAGAACTCCATGGATTATTAGTCTTTATCTGCCACTCATCGGGGCCACTTGTAATGGTTGCAAAATTCAAAATCAATAACAACAATTAGTGCTCCGCATCCTCTCAGGAATGAATCATGTGAAACGCGCTTCGCGACGGGAATGACGGGCTGGGAAGCCCTGCAAACGCCCTCGGCTCGTGCAAGGACCAACGCGGGGTTTCTCTGGGGCTGCAAAGCACCCAACAGAGAAAGCAAGATAAACCCCTGCGTCACAGGACAGCGGTGCTGGGCTCTGCTCACAGCTCATCAGCGACGGAACCGGAGGGAAGGGCTTCAGGCTCCAACAGGGGAGGGTCAGACTGGCCATCAGGAAGAAATTCTTCCTGGAGAGAGTGGTCAGGCCCTGGTTTGGGGGTGACCTTGTAGAGTAGGGTTGGTGGTTGGACTTGATGATCCCAGGGGTCTTTTCCAACCCGAGTGATTCTGAGAACAAACCTGGAAAACACCTTTTCTGTTGGCTCCAGCTCCATATAAATTAGCCGTGAGCCTAATGAAATGCATGGAAATGACAGTAGTTTGAGATCTCTGGTAGAGTAATAATTCTGGATCATTAAAATGCAAAGCAATAAGAGAGATGTTTCAGCACTAAACTGTAACCAGAGCTCCGTGTGAAATCGTCCATTCAGAAGCCCTGTTTTTCATCAATTATTTGTTATTTATCTGCTGTAAATATAAGAAGGTCTAATTAAAATGTATGACTCCTGACGCAGCTCGCTGTCATTAAGACCAATGAAGAGCGTTCCGAAGGCCATAATGAAATAATTATGTTTGCCTTTAAGAATCCTCCTCCAACAACACATGGCAATACTACACTAAATTAAAACATCAGGAACTAAATTTCTCTTGCATCTATTTCCATTTTCGCTAATTATACCCTCAAGCTTTCCAACGGACCAGGTCTTAAAATTCTTTTGAAGCTGAAACAGCCTCAGCAACAGCAGCCCTCTCACAGTTATGGACTTTGATGAAGAAACAACTGTAATGCAGCCCTGGAAGCATTAATATTTCAAACAGAGTTATCATGTGAAAAAAACGTGTTTGTTTGAAAAATGGGGGGAAAGATTGTTGGGCGGGAGCCAAGCTGTGTCCCAGGGAAACCAATCCTCCCATTTCATCTCGTTTGATGGCGCCAGTCACCGCGGAGTCTCCTTCTCTGGAGACGTTTCAAACCCGCCTGGCCATGTTCCTGCGAGTCTTGGTCTAGGGGGTCCTGCTGTGGCAGGGGGACTGGCCTGGACGGTCTTTCCAGGTCCCTCCCAACCCCTGATGCCTGATTCTGTGAACTGCAGCATTCACACTGGACCCCATTTCGGAGAGCGGGGAACAGCTATCTTCCCCAGCTGCCCGCAGACACGCGGTGCAGATCGCTGGGCCAGTGCTCTCTGCCCGGAAGGGAAGATAAGATCTTCCCTGGGGAGGTAGGATCTTTGATCAGAGCAACCCAGAGAGTTGTGCAAAACCCCCTGAGAGCTGAGCTTTGCAGGGCTCAGGAATTCCAGGTGCCTGAACCAGAGTCCTTGCCAAAGGCTCCCCACCTGAGATCAGTTGCCTTGGTGGCCCCAGCCCTTGCCAAGGGGCAGGCTGGGGCAGGTATCACCAGATGGCACTGTGACACAGTTTTCTAACTCCTCCTCCTTTTGGGTGGGCATGACTGTTGAGTCTTGGAAAGACAGGCAATGTTGGTCTTCGTTGTGTGGCTTGGGATAAGAGATGAGGAATTAAAGACGCGTTCGGGTGACGGAGAGAGATGAGCAGCACAGCAGTCTGCTCCCTGCCCTGGTCTTTGCCCACCACCAACAGCACTGGGGGTTGGAGGTTCTGAGACCCCCCCCAAAAGCCAAGCCCAAGATGGGTGTCAACGAGTGAAATAGTCACATCAGCTGAGATGTTGTTCCATCCCACAGGAACCTGGGAATCCACCTGGAATCAGTCACCAGCTGGTAGAGGACTGAACCTGAGGAAGACTAGAGGATTTCAGAGAAGTCCTGTAGCGAAACAAAGAGAAGAGAAGATACCTCTAAAGCACGTGCTGCTGTGCCAAGAGCCACCCTGGCAAACAAGGCCACTGGTCTAGTGGCCATCTCAGGACCTGCCAACAAGCTGCAGTCAGATGACATAATAATAACAATAATAACAGGGTTCAAGATATATTTTTGTGTTCCTTGCCTGCTGGTTTGTTTTGGTTTGTCTTGTAACTGACCCACTTGCATCCTCCAGCACAAGTGGCTTTCTAGGAATGAAGGGGCTACTGAAGGAAATCCGAGTTCCACCCAACTGTGGCAATCGGCTCTGGCTGGTGCCACAACTCTCCACCACGGAATCACAGAATTGATCAGCTTGGAAAAGATCCCTGGGACCACTGACTCGCATTATCAGCCCCACTCTACAAGTGCACCCCCAAACCCGATCCCCCAGCCATGTTATCTGTAAAAGGAGAACGATCTTTCTTTCTCACCAAAGAAATGTTGGATGTTCACGGTGCTGAACATCCAGTGCAATGAGGTGAACTTTTACTGGTATTTCATAAAAGTACTGGGATATAAATTACACAACTATTGAGGCTGGAGAAGCCCTCTGAGCTCAGCCAGCCCAGTCCAAGACCTAAAGTCATCACAGCAGCCACAGCAGGGCACTCAGGGCCACAGCCAGGCTGTCCTTCAACACCTCCAGGGATGATGGGGACTCCCCCACTGCCCTGGGCAGTCCAGGCTCTGAGCACCCTTTCCCTGAGGAAGGGCTTCCTGACATGCAACCCAACCCTCCCTTGGTGCAGCTTCAGGCCCTGGCCTCTCGTCTAGGCACTGGTTGCCTGGCAGAAGAGTCCGACCTCACCTGACTACAACCTCCCTTGAGGGAGCTGGAGAGAGGGAGAAGGTCTCCACTGAGTCTCCTCTTCTGCAGGCTGAACACCCCCAGCTCCCTCAGCCTCCCCTCATCAGACCTCCCCTGTAGCCCAGAACACACCAAGGGCTCTCTCACACACACTGTGCCGGAAACTCCTCTGCACACACAGGCAGTAGGACCGCGAGCATTTCATCGCTTTACTAGATAACCCTCAAAGAGACAAAAAAACAGACTTCACTTGTCATTTCGTTGTTCAAAGATCCTTCCTAAAAACACAGTGTGAGCCAAGAGAAAAATATTATGGTTCCATGGAAAGACATCCTGCAAGCCATGAAAAGCAACTCAGCAGTGCTAAAAACCCTCTGTCACCAGAGGGTTCTCTGCTCTGCTTAGAGGATGCACTTAGAGGGCAGAATGAAGATGCTGGCAGCGCCCACAGCAGAGATCCCTCCAAACCGTGGCTGCCCTTTAACGGGGTGCTCTGAGTGGTGAGCATCCAGAGCACTTGGAGGATTCATAAACACTCCTTCCAGCTTCAGCCTATTCAACCTGTAAGTGTGCTTGTGTGTGGATAAACTTGCAGAGGTTTAGAATAGTCCGTTTATAAACTTACAGAGGTTCAGAATAGTCAGTTTGTACAGGGTATGAGCAGGGGAGAGAAAAATCACCCGGTCCAAGGAGGAAAGGAGTTGTATAGTCTACGTCTAGGACACTTTACAGAGACTTGCTGGATTATATTCCCATCTTAATGGGTGACGAAGGGAGAGGAACACCTCCCTGATGAGGAAAGGCTGGGGGAGCTGGGGCTCTTGAGCTTAGAATAAGGGAGACTGAGGGGTGACCCCATGAATGTGGATCAGTATGTGAAGGGTGGGCATCAGGAGGATGGAGCCAGGCTCTGCTCAGGGGCATCTAATGACAGGTCAAGGAGCAGTGGGTGTGAGCTGGGACAGAGGAGGTTCCACATCAATGTGTGAAGGACCTTCTTCCCTGTGAGGGTGCCAGAGCCCTGGCAGGGCCAGCCCAGGGGGTTGTGGAGTCTCCTTCTCTGGAGATGTTCCAAACCCGCCTGGCCACGTTCCTGTGTGACTGGATCTAGGGGATCCTGCTGTGGCAGGGGGATTGGACTGGATGATCTTTCAAGGTCCCTGCCAATCCCTAATGTCCTGTGATTAACAAAAGCATTTGAAGAACAGGACATGAGAGAGGGGCCAGTTACATAAAGGCCGGCACCAGTTTGTTACAAGTCCTTTTTCCTACCCGCTCCCAAATAAAAGGACAAAGCAGAGAAGGATGTTGGAATGTGTGTCAAAACCACATGATACCCTTATCAGATTGTCGTGGACAAGGGAGGTTCTCACACTGGGACCCCATGCTGGGGAGCTGCCCCGTCACATGATGCCAGCTCTCTGCTCCCATTCACATCACTAAAACGAGCTGAAGGAAGCTGCACTTCCCCCTCCTGCCTCCACCACCCCAAACCAGTCAAATGCACAGTGACCAGCATCGCATTAACTTGCTGCCACTGGGAAAACAATCCTGAGCAGCTGCTAGTCACAGATGACGAGGGAGTTTATGAAGAAGATAATCCAGCTCTCTAAATCTATACTACAAATTTGAAACTGGCTCAGATGACTCTGATGACCGGCCTTCAATGCAAAGAAGCAGAGAACTGGAGATACCTTTGCATCAGACAAGATGCAGTGGAAAACCCTCAGCTGACTTGTACATTTCTAGAAAGAGCATTATGTTTACATCACAGAACATTCGGGATTGGAAGGGGCCTCGAAAGATCAACCAGTCCAATCCCCCTGCCACAGCAGGATCCCCCTAGATAAACCGCTCCTACGTCGTTTACATCTCTATTTCCACCGCTAATGCTGTCAACTCTGCCACTGAATTAGTTCTTCATATAGTTTTTGGGAAGTGGGAATGTCACAGAATCACAGAACACTAGGGATTGGAAGAGACCTCAAAGGATCACCCAGTCCAATCCCCCTGCCACAGCAGGATCTCCTAGATGAGTCATTCGGGCAAATGCCCGGGCAGGTTTTAAACTTTTCCAGAGAAGGAGACTCCACAACCCCCTTGACAGGCCGTGTGTTTACATTTTGTACCTAGAAGATGATTCTCATGACAGCAGCAGCAAATGAAAGACTCTGCTCTGTGTTTCCCTGCCTAGAAAACTCCACTTTGCTACCCTCCTGCCTGTATTTTTCCCTTGCAGTTCTGCAAGTGAAGAGCGCAGACGATTCCGTTCCTTTAGGGTACTTGGGAGCACTGGGATTGTCATGGCTCCGTTTGGTTTGAAAGGGTTGAGATTTCAACAAGAAGTGACACGGGTCACGCTGCATGGGGATAGGCTTCGTGCTCGCGAGCAAAGGTCAAAATCAATCAGCACTTTAGAACACCTCCCTGAGGAGGAAAGGCTGAGGGAGCTGGGGCTCTTGAGCCCGGAGAAATGGAGACTGAGGGGTGACCCCACTGATGTTTGTATGTATGTGAAAGGGTGGGTGTCAGGAGGATGGAGCCAGGCTCTGCCCAGGGGTACCCAGTGACAGGACAAGGGCCAGCAGGTGTGAGCTGGAGCAGAGGAGGTTCCACATCAGTGTGAGAAGGACCTTCTTCCTAGTGAGGGTGACAGAGCCCTGGCAGGGGCTGCCCAGGTAGGCTGTGGAGTCTCCTTCTCTGGAGAGGTTTCAAACCCACCTGGACAGTTCCTGTGTGACTGGATCTAGGGGATCCTGCTGTGGCAGGGGGATGGGACTGGATGATGTTTCGAGGTCCCTTCCAATCCCTGATGATTCTATGAGTCTGTGACTCAATCCGTAGTGTTCTGTGATTCTGTGGTTTCCAGGTCTGTCCCACCTGGCAGTTCACCCTGCCAGAAGTGGCTAAAATACCTGCCTCACAAAACAAGTAAACACCGGCAGAGTGAGGCATACAGCCGGCTTCTCACCCGCCCAGCAGTGGGAGAGGAGGGGAAAGGATCTCCTCCTCGCCACGGCCGCTGAACCTTCTAAGCTTTAGAAGCAGCATTTTCAGCAGAGCTGGAAGATTTCGCGGCACGGTTAGTCGCAAGGACAATAGGCCTATTTAGGCAATTATATTCTGCAGGCTTTGTTATTAGGCAGCCCTGCTCAGTCCCAGAAAGTCTGGATAATCAAAACTGTCCAAGTACAGGAAGGGGAAAAGTACAACCCCACCCTCCCGCACAGCCGCTGCCAGGACCTCTGGATTTGAAGGGTAAAGTCTATTTACCAAAGCTCCTTGGCCATTTCATACATCAACTGATATCCTTCCTCATGGGGCTGCGCGCCGCAGTCAAGCAAAGCTCTGGAAAGCCCTCCAAAACCACAGCTAATTTGGCCCCGGCCATCCGTCCTTGTAAATTTGCTGCCTGGAGGCTGCTGCCAGCCCCCCAGGCAGAAACTGCGCAGGGGAAGAGGACGCTGCCCCTGCTCGCACGCATATCAGCACCAGTCCTCACGGCCACGCAGATCTGGAAACTCATCGCAGCTGTGCTCTGGTTTTTGAGGGCTCAATAGGACGGGGCACGGCGCGGCGGTCACACAGTCTCGGGAGCACAATGTCCCTTTCACAACCCCGCGCGCAAACCTACCCGCTGGCTGTGTAACAGAGCCGCGTTTCATCGGCTGCGCAAAAGGCGGCGTGTAAATTAGACCTGAGCAAAGCCAGCCGCGTCGGGTGCTCGGGGAGGTGGAGGCAGAATGTGCTGGCCGGGGCGAAGCCCTCCCGAGCGAAGCCCTCGCAGCGCGGCTGGCTGCAGCGCAGGCGTGACGCACGCACGGATCGCGAAGGCAGCTCGGCAGCGAGCGGGGATTAAACTGGATGGGAGGACGACTGACTTCGCTGGCTGAAACACTATCTCTCCCTTTCAACCCTTTAACTTCACCGCAGCCCTCTCCGAGGCAGCTGCCGCCACGGCTTGGCTTTGTTCTGACAAGCTGCACCTTCGCCGCACAGGCTCATCAGGCAAACAGGGAGTCACCCAAAGACCCAGCGCCTTTCCTTCAAGCTTATCCCACCCTCCCTCGCCATCAGTCTTGTCTGCAGGAGTTTTTGACAGCGGGGTATGCGTGTCCATGAGAGTTTTGCCAGAACATTAGGGATTGGAAGGGACCTCGAAAGACCATCTAGTCCAATCCCCCGGCCAGAGCAGGATCCACTAGACCAAGCTGCACGGGCAAATACCCAGGCGGGTTTGAAAGGTCTCCTGTGCCGACAGCTAACCCAGGCTAAGCATAGCACGGGCTACGCAGACAGCAGTTCTCTCATTTCAGCTAACTGGGAGAAAAAGATCCCCCCCGTGTCATTTCACAGAACCAAGGAACATTAGGGATTGGAAGGGACCTCGAAAGATCATCCAGCCCAGTCACCCCCCCACCCTCAAAAGATCATCTAGTCCAATCCCCAAAATAAAATCCCTATTCTATTTTGAGTGAAGGAGATGACAAACAAACACCTTTCATCACTTCTTTCAGGGCATTAAGCTGCAAGTCTGACAATTCAAACAAAGACTCGTATCCCCAAACAAATCAGCCCCGGTGAATTAGCTGCAAAGTTTATAGATGAACTTTAAAGAAAATAACCTGGTTCAAACAGCTCTTGCCTTCTGGGCGCCAGCAAACACACCTGCAGCAATCCGATCCTTGGGAATGCAGATTACAAGTCCTTCACTTCAAAAATGTTTGTTTTTAAAATCAGAAAGATGAAAGAAAATTAAGTGCTGAGCTCTCTCTCCCCCTCTTTTTTTGTTCTCATTGAGCACAGATGTTTCCAGCACTCGCGAGGAGAAAGAACCTGACCCGAATGCTGCAACGACCTGGAATTCGAGGGAGAAACGCCTTCTGCAGCCGCATCTTCGCGAACTTTCTGAAAGTTAATCCCCGCCAGGCAAGCGCTTCCCGCTGATCGAAACAGGAACGCGAGCCTCAGCATCCTATTGTGCTCCGCGGCCCTCACGACTGCACCCAGTCCAGTCCCCCTGCCCCGGCAGGATCCCCCAGACCCAGTCGCGCGGGAGCACGGCCGCGCGGGCTCATCACATTCCTTGCTCTACTAACCCCCGCCGAACGCGGCAGGCAGCAGTCTTCTGCTCGACATAATTAGCCAAAACACTACATCCTGCTAAACAAACTGTTTGGGGTTTGCTCATTTGGGGTTTCTTTTGCCTGTTTAATTCATGGAGACTAATGAAGACCTCTTGGCTGTCCAAGTCCAAATTGCTATTCCTTGCAGCTCCTCTCTTGGGGCCTGGCCCGTTCCCACTCGCACGGCGTTTAGTTAGCTCACGTTTCACAAGTTCACCGCTCGCTCTCAGCTCTAGTCGCTGCACAACCAGGGAGCAGAACGTTACACAGAACCACAGAATGTTAGGGACTGGAAAGGACCTCAAAAGATCACAGAACCACAGAAGGTTAGGGACTGGCAAGGACCTCGAAAGATCACAGAACGTTAGGGACCAGAAGGGAACTCGAAAGATCATCCAGTCCAGTCTCCCTGCTGCCACAGCAGGATCCCCTAGATCAGGTCCTTTCTTTAAAAAGTATTAATTACCCCTTCTTGGAATCTTAACTCTTCTGTCCTCTTATGAACTGTTCTTGTCTAATTCGATTACGACGACCTGATTTTTATCTTGGGAGAAAAGGTGTGAGAATGACTCATGACAAAACGCGTGGCTGTTCCGAACCGTCATTCCCTCTAAATAAAAGATGTCTTTTTAAGCCCGAACCCAACCGACGTCACGCAGACCAGAAACACGCACAAAACCAGCTCTTTTTTGGGTGCTTCTCGCAATAAGACGGCGGCTAACGTTCGCGCTGCAAACCCAGAGCAGGTTTTACCTCCCACGGGAGGCTGGAAAGAAATTACCACACGAGTTAAGGTCACGACTGGGCTGTGCCTTGCCCCCTGTGTCTTGAACTCACAGACTTTGGTGGATGAGAGCATCGGCGATGCTGCAGGAGAGTGTGAATTGTAACGGGATTAACCACCATGGGGACGGGCTGAAGGTGGAGAGCCAGAGAATTCTTCCCTCCTGCTCTGGCAGGGGACTGGACTGGATGATCGCTCGAGGTCCCTGATGTTCTGTGATTCTGTGATTCAGTGGTCAATTTTGCCAGTGTTTCAGCTGAAACCCCAGTGATTCTGTCTTGAATTGTTACTGGCCTGTTCGGAGCCTGCACTATCCCTGTATTATTCCCTCAACAACCATTTCCCCCTCACTCTACAATCACGCCCGTATCAAAGCCATATTTCTAAGGCCTCCAGCAATGACTGCAGGTGTAGTACTTTTATGGCAGAGTCAAGAACACGACAACAAACCAGACCTAAAGGCCCATCTGATCCTTCCAAATGACGCCTCGTAATTCTCAGTGCAGCCACGATTACGTTTCATTAAATCACAGAGGCCTTCCTACAAAGAGCGACTCGAGGCAGAGCTCAGCGCTGCGATCTGTGCATTCACAAGCAACTTTTAATCCACTAAAAGCCGCGTGGACCGCCAAACCCCTCGTTCTGTCAGTATTTCCAGGAGAGCGAGATAAGATCTCGCACGCAGCCCGTTCCCACCGATCAACGTTTGCACACAGAGAGCGCCTATTGCTGCTACAGAATTAAAAGCAGAGCCCGCTCGAGAAATGAAGCCGGAGTTCCTCGGGATGCCGACGAAGCCGCCTCGCCGCATTTCTGTACCATTAACTTTGCAGTTCAGGTTACATCCAGCGCGTTTACGACCCTGGCCTCGGCCTGGTTTTAACTTGCCCACGCGGTGAAGACTAATCCTATCCCATGCAAAGTTAGGAGACCGGATTCCTGCCTCTGTTGTCCCGTGTTTCATGTTAAATTTACTCTGGTTAGTAAGAGCTTCTTTGATTAGTCCAACTCCGCTGTTATCAACACTGGTCTCTTATCACAGGCCCGAGGCAAATGACATATTTACCACTCATTCCATTCTGATAAGGATAATCCTGTGTTTAACTTGCCCGAGAACAAACACCATATATTTTTTGTTTTTACGAATCCTGCTCACCATCGGGAAAAAAAACCCCAAGCAGGGCATTTTTGAAACCAGAAGTTATTTATTTAAGGACCCTTTTGTGAATGTTAAGCTTTTTACGACAGCGTATGCTCCCCACTCCCGGAGAAGTTTACTTAATTCCGAGTTTCCGCATTATCACCGCTGAAGCCCTGCTCCAGTTTTAAGTCGTGGAAGGAGGAAAACACATTTTTTACTGAAACATCTGGTTTGGGTTTTGTTTTGCTTCCCCTAAGTGAAGCCCCCCCATAGCCAGCAACGTTACACCGAAGTAAAAGCTTTGCCTTCCATCGCATTCGAAGCGTTCCTCAAAGCAGCGCAGAGAAAATAAACAGCCCCTCGCTGAACCTCACGCTGGAATTTTCTTGTAAAGACAGCGAAACGTTTCACAGTGCTGGAGCCACTGGTTTTTACAGCTCCCCGCTTCCATTATCACAGAACCAGGGAACGTTAGGGACTGGAAGGGACCCCGAAAGACCACGCAGTCCACAGCAGGATCGCGTCGTACGGCGACCGAAAACTTTCGAGCAGAGAGGAAACCAAACTACTTCACCGAGCGGGCTTTTTGTTTAAATTCGTTTTCCAATTTGCCCCTCCGCCCCGCAGAGAGAATCTGTCCTGCTTCCTAGCTAACTTTTCCACAGACATTCCAAGCAGAATTATAGGGTCGGCGGAGTAGTGAAGTGCCCGAGAGCAAAGTGTGCTAAAACATTTTGATAGATAGCCAAGTCATTTATCTAAATCACCGTCAGAGCAGTGAAGCATCCCGCGAGCTTTTACGCGGGGGTTAACGCGAAGCTTTCTGGCACTTTTTGTCATTTCTCAAGCTCCAAAGCTGCTGTTGAAGCCTCGCCGTTGTTTACCACCCTCTATATTTCAGCCACACATCAAGACCTTCCGACACAGCAACACGCTTTCAGAAGTGTCCTGGTACTAACTCCCCCTCTCCCGTGACCAGTGCAGAGCTGCCCGCATCTCAAGGTACAGAAATAATTGATGGTTAAACTCGAAGGGTGTTCACAGTAGGTAGTTTTCTAGCAAAACAGCAGCTTCTTAGAGCAACAAAGTGAAGAAGAGAGGTGGCAGCAAGGTCAGTACGAAGAAATATTACCTTTTCTTCGGCAACTTAAAAAAACTACTGCCTGATTTCTGGAATGGCAGCTGTGGACTGCGGTTCCACGTTGTCGTTGCAGGAACGGTACGGAGCAGCGTTTTAGTTGCTCGGCTGCCCTGCTAACATGCACTTGGAGACAGCATGCAGCCAGATTAGCAAACCTGCTGCAGAATTAGAGCACTGCAAGGGACCTCGAAAGATCATCCAGCCCAATCCCCCTGCCAGAGCAGGGCCACCTAGACCAAGTTGCAGAGGCACAACATCCAGGCTGGTTTTAAACGTCTCCACGGCTGTAATTGCTTGGCTGCTCTGCTCAAAACGCACTTTGAGACCACACGCACCCCGATTAGCAAACCTGCGGCAGAACTAGGTCAGGGAACCACCGCGTCGCACAACATTAGGGACTGGAAGGGACCTCGAAAGATCATCTAGTCCTACCCCCCGCCAGAGCAAACCTGCTGCCGAATTAGATCAAGGAATCACGGAACGTTAGGGACAGGAGGGGACCTCAAAAGATCATAGAATCATGCGGGATCGTGTTTGCCAGAGCAAACCTGCTGCTGAATCAGATCAAGGAGGCAAAGCACAAACTACCCCAAATACACCAGGTAGATCACCGGAGTTTTGCAAGCGTTTTCTGTGCTAAATTACAATTTCAGGCGCTGCTGCTTGGCTCTGTGACTGTTGGGGCCGGTACGGGAGACGGGAAGGGACACGCAGACAGCAGCACGGAGGAGCGAAAAGGAGTGAAAACAGGGCTGCGAGCGCATTTTTACACGAGCCCCTGCCCCCGCCCCTGCGGCATCGTTACGGGTATCGCATGCAAATGATTATTAACAAACAAAAACACAGGAATAACAACTCGAAAGGGTGAAAACGAAACGGTCGGGACCTACATTGAGCACTGTGCCGGTGTTGCCACTCTGTCTGTGCCAATCCACTGAAGCAGGCTTTGAGAGCCTTCTCCTGGAGCATGCAGGAAGACGGACTCGCCGTGTAGAAATCCAGCATCTGAGCGGGGCTCACTGCTAGGACATCCATACAGTCAAACATGGTCTTTTTCTCGCCCCCCTTTCGCACGGAAAAACGCCTGCAAAAGTGCTTTTTCCCTCTAGGTGTGGAGGAAAATGGCACAGAAAAGTCCACCCAACTCCATCAAACTCTGCCCCTTTTTTGGCACGGAGGCTGTTGGTCTTTTTCCCAGACCAGAATCATGAATTATGACAGACAACACAGCTAAAAGCCTGTAATTGATCCAAATGATCATTTACCATTTTCCAGGCTGCCCAGCCAATCCAGCGAGGTGGGGGGAAGCGAGGCGCGTTCCAACTTTCGCCTCGCTTCGATCCCCGGCCCCCCGACCCCTCGGAGCCGGGGCCTCGGCGCGCGGCGGCGGAGGGGTTCGCGCCGCTTCCCGCGCCCGAGCCGATCGCCCCCTTCCCGCGGGAAAAAGGCCCCGCTCGGGGCGCGGGATCCCCCCCTCGGCCGCGAATAGATCCTTCTGCCTCCTGAACAGCTCACTTCCTACTCCTTGTGTCACAGGGAATGAAAGATTGAATTGCCTAATATATGCGAGTGAACTTTGGGTGAACCCTTCGCAGGCTGCTAACCTTCAAATGACCCAGGCGGCTGACATCACCAGCTCCCAGGATTCTCACAGCCTCCGCGGCTCCCAGCAGCCCTGGCCGGGCGAGTGCCGGCCCCCCCACGCTCCCCTCAGCCTGGCCGCAGCGGAGCCGGGCGGCGGCCGNCCAACGCAAAACAATTGAGGAGGAGGAGGGGAAGTGGGGCGGGAATTGTTGTGCAGAATGGAGGGGTTTTAGATTCCAGCCCGGTTCGCTGGAACTCCTGTCCCCGAGCGGCCCCCCCGCCGCCACATTCCTCTTCTCCCCGGAGAAGCCTCGCCAGGCCGCTGGCTGCCGCTGCCAGGCTGCCGACACCCGCCCGGAGCTGCCGCGGGAAGTGGGGGGCCAAGGGCTGGGAGCCGCCGAGCCGGCCCCCGAGGACCCCCCGTTCAGTGCTGGGGGGAACCTCACAGCCTGGCCCTGCTGGGCGGCAGTGCTCGGGTCCCATCTTTCCTCACTTAGTCTGGATCCCAAATCACCCCAAACCCCCCCACTCCACGACGGAACGGACTGGAAGGGCAGCAGTGCCCGGGAGCACCCAGTCCCCAGCCCCCCGCAGCCCCGCTTCTCCCCCAGCTCCGCTGGGTCCTGCCTGTCTCTGATTAGCAGAGAGGGGCCAGAGCCGCCCCAGAGCCCCGGAGGGCCGGTATCAGCTTTCAGAAGGTTAATGAGCCCCAGCTCCCCGGGAAGGGAGAAGGGCCATGAGCAGGTCTGAGAGGAACAGGAGCCGGCCCAGGGTGCCAGGCAGGGAAACTGAGGCTGCGAGGGCAGGCAGCTCGCACCCTGCGGCTCCACCGCGACACCCACACTCGGGTGTCTCTGGGAGCGGCTGGCCGCCCTCTCGCGTGGCAGGAGCGGGTGTCAAGGCCGGGACACCGCCGCGCTGGGCCCCCCGCTTCCATCAAGAGGCAAGGGAGCCCGTCCTGTTGTTTTAAACCACCGTCTGCGTCCTCTTGCTCACAGTTACAGGCTCCGCTGAGGCCTCTGCCAGTCCTTACTCCTACAGACCATTTAAAAGTGAGGCACAACAGCGTGGAAACACTCCCTCTGCCCCACTGGAGACAGACCACGAGCTCAGCAGCCACGTCCACCCTCCCAGCCCCGGAGCAAGGCTTCCTGAGGCAGCCTCGCTTCCTGACCCAAAGCTAGCTTGCGCTAGGAGGCTGGAAATGAAACCCTCAATTACTGCCTGTTTCTGGAGGGAGAAACCTAACCCTAGGATAGGAGGGTTGGCGATCGCAGCTGCTGCTGCAGCAGGGGGTGCCGTGTGCGGCCGCGGCACCGTGATGAAACGCCGGGGAGCGACTCGCTGCGGGACCTGCGCAGCCGCTCCAATGGATGCACTGTCCCTCTCCACAAAAAGTCCTTTGATGAACTGAAAGCTCTCTGACAATGCCTGCAGACTGTACGAAACTTTTCACACAGGTTCAAGAATTTAGAGGGGGGAAAAAAGCCCCCTCAGGCCCACAACCAAACCAAACCAAGCCACGCCACACACACAGCTCACGCACTCGTTCCCTGAAACTGATACAACCTCACACCAAAACCCAGCGGCCAGCAAAAAGACCTGCTGCGATCTGGAAGCAAATCCGTTTGAATAGATAAAAACAAAAGCTTTTCTTAAACTCCCTCCCCTCCAACGGGGAGAGCTGGGGCTGTAGCTGCAGCAAACAGCTTCTCTTCCCATCCTCCCTTCCAGGCAGAGGAGTTACAATTGATGGAATTTAAAAGCCTCATTTTAAGGACTTGTTAGGCCACTGGGCTGTCCTCCCCCAGCTTGAAGAAGCACCCGACGCTCTGTAATCCAAGACTACATACAGCACAGACGCATTGAAAAAGCCAATCCTTGAGAGAAGCCTGGCTTCAGCCCCTTCAGCACAGCAGTTGGACACCACAGTTTGGGGGGTTAAAAAGGCGAGTGGAAAAGAAGCCAAATCCGGGGGTAAAATCTTAGCTGGCTACATGGCTAGAAGCTTGTTTTGGGTAGCAGAGCTGCATCACAGAGCATTAGGGATCGGAAGGGACCTCGAAAGGATGAAAAGGCAGTATTTTCTAACCAGACAGCACAGGATGCATGAAAAGTTTGGACTATGGACTGTGTCACGGCGAAAATAACAGGGCGAGGTGACACAAAGCAAACCCCCTCCGATTTAGGGGAGGAAAGAGCATTTCCCACGGAGCGTCGCCCTTGGAACACAGTCTAAGCCAAGGAAAATACATTGCCCATGTGAGTTAAACTAACCACCACCGGACAAACAGAAAGACAGTGATGTTTTATTACACTGGCAGCCTTACGGTGTCGTGTGGAAAATAAAAGCTGCCTGTTGGACCTCAAAGTGTAGGCTGGCGACTTCTGAAATGAAATGTCAGCTGCACTTCACTGAAGAAGAGATTTGCTCACTGTATCGAAAGGAGCCGAGCAGCTAGCTCATCGTGTTTGATTCACAGTAGTAGCTGTGATCATGCTTATGCTTATTAATAAATTAAAAATTATTACAATTATTTGTAATTAACAAATCCTTCCAGTGGCCTAACTATTTGCTCACGTGTTTCCACAATGCAGTCATTTCTAGATCCCATGTTTCACTCTGACACAGCGAGATAGCTGATTTTTCCAGAGCACCATGAAAAGCTGCCTTCACAACACGGGTGGTGTTTCCTAATATTCATTGAGAGCAACCTTAGTTGTCGTACTAACAGATAGCCCTCTAATTCAAACATATCTGGGGGATCCTGCTGTTGCAGGGTGCTTGGACTAGATGATCTTTTGAAGTCCCTTTCAGTCCCTAATGTTCTGTGGTTCTGTGGAAGCTCCTTCTCTGGAGACGTTTAAAACCCACTTGGACATGTTCCTGCGTGACTGGATCTAGAGGATCCTGCTGTGGCAGGGGGATTGGGCTGGCTGATCCCTTGAGGTCCATTCCAATCCCTACTGACTGGATATAGAGGATCCTACTGTGGCAGGGGGATTGGGCTGGCTGATCCCTTGAGGTCCGTTCCAACCCCTACTGACTGGATCTAGAGGATCCTGCTGTGGCAGGGGGATTGGGCTGGCTGATCCCTTGAGGTCCGTTCCAACCCCTACTGACTGGATCTAGAGGATCCNCAGGCAGAGGAGTTACAATTGATGGAATTTAAAAGCCTCATTTTAAGGACTTGTTAGGCCACTGGGCTGTCCTCCCCCAGCTTGAAGAAGCACCCGACGCTCTGTAATCCAAGACTACGTACAGCACAGACGCATTGAAAAAGCCAATCCTTGAGAGAAGCCTGGCTTCAGCCCCTTCAGCACAGCAGTTGGACACCACAGTTTGGGGGGTTAAAAAGGCGAGTGGAAAAGAAGCCAAATCCGGGGGTAAAATCTTAGCTGGCTACATGGCTAGAAGCTTGTTTTGGGTAGCAGAGCTGCATCACAGAGCATTAGGGATCGGAAGGGACCTCGAAAGGATGAAAAGGCAGTATTTTCTAACCAGACAGCACAGGATGCATGAAAAGTTTGGACTATGGACTGTGTCACGGCGAAAATAACAGGGCGAGGTGACACAAAGCAAACCCCCTCCGATTTAGGGGAGGAAAGAGCATTTCCCACGGAGCGTCGCCCTTGGAACACAGTCTAAGCCAAGGAAAATACATTGCCCATGTGAGTTAAACTAACCACCACCGGACAAACAGAAAGACAGTGATGTTTTATTACACTGGCAGCCTTACGGTGTCGTGTGGAAAATAAAAGCTGCCTGTTGGACCTCAAAGTGTAGGCTGGCGACTTCTGAAATGAAATGTCAGCTGCACTTCACTGAAGAAGAGATTTGCTCACTGTATCGAAAGGAGCCGAGCAGCTAGCTCATCGTGTTTGATTCACAGTAGTAGCTGTGATCACGCTTATGCTTATTAATAAATTAAAAATTATTACAATTATTTGTAATTAACAAATCCTTCCAGTGGCCTAACTATTTGCTCACGTGTTTCCACAATGCAGTCATTTCTAGATCCCATGTTTCACTCTGACACAGCGAGATAGCTGATTTTTCCAGAGCACCATGAAAAGCTGCCTTCACAACACGGGTGGTGTTTCCTAATATTCATTGAGAGCAACCTTAGTTGTCGTACTAACAGATAGCCCTCTAATTCAAACATATCTGGGGGATCCTGCTGTTGCAGGGTGCTTGGACTAGATGATCTTTTGAAGTCCCTTTCAGTCCCTAATGTTCTGTGGTTCTGTGGAAGCTCCTTCTCTGGAGACGTTTAAAACCCACTTGGACATGTTCCTGCGTGACTGGATCTAGAGGATCCTGCTGTGGCAGGGGGGGTGGGGTGCCTGATCTTTGGAGGGCCGTCCCAATCTCTAATGCTCTGGGATACTGTGATACTCTACACGCTCACCCCTAGATTCATTTGATTTTCCCTTTCTACGACATGATGACAGTCGANGATCCTACTGTGGCAGGGGGATTGGGCTGGCTGATCCCTTGAGGTCCGTTCCAACCCCTACTGACTGGATCTAGAGGATCCTGCTGTGGCAGGGGGATTGGGCTGGCTGATCCCTTGAGGTCCCTTCCAACCCCTAGTGCTCTGGGATTCTGCGATTCAGAAAGCGGCGCTATGAATCACACACTGAGCGCAGGTTCGGGCTGGTCACTGGCTCATTAGGACAAGAGGCTAAGGATGCTGTGATATGCTTCACCGACAGAGAGAGAGAGAGAGAGAGCGAGCGCATTAAGGAGAGTTAGGATGAGTGCTCTGGGCTCTCTAATAAAAACGACTTTACTAGAAGCAACAGAGTACAGCTAGAGCCTTACAGGCGTATTTATAGGGTGGAAAACCTAAGACAAACATGCCAAACCTCCCCAAAACGAAGTACCTCGGGGAAGGAGGCTTCTTTCTGTCCCTGCACTGGACTATTAATCAAACGCAGCACTCTCTCGAAGCAGTTTTGACAGCAGAGTAAATGGTTGCTAGTGAATGATGTGTGTGTTTAAGCGGTGAAAGCAGAGACAAAGTGATGTTTTCTTCTGCTCCCTGGGCAAGAGCTGACACTGAGCTTGCTGCCTCGGCTTTGATGCTCACAGATTCCTTTGTGTCAGTTGCCGGGAGAATCGCTGGCAGTTCACTAGCCCTGCCTCGCACACAGGGGCTTTGATTCTCACCTCTTCATTGCGAAGAGATGCTCACAGGAGCAGTGCTCGTCTGCCTTGGTGGGGTGGGGTGCTTTCGGTCGGCTTCCTCCCTGCACTCCCAGCTGCTGACACAGGCTGAAAATGTGAAGCACCCCCCTCACTACCTGCATTTTGTAGTGTTGGGGGGGAACAATGAAATCACCGGGTAACAAGAGAATGGCCGAGTATGGGAGACCGCAAGGTGGTCTTAAGGAAACGGGTGTCAATCCTGAGCAAGAATAACCCCAAAAAAGGAAGAGAGAGGAGAGGGGAAAGGGAAAGGAAAGGGGAAAGGAAGCTACTGGCACAAAATGGCAGCAGCAATATGGGAACACATGTAATTCAGGGAAATTAAGTAAAAACAAGGGTTCCTTCTGACTGCTATATGCTGCTCTGCACAGCTTGCAATGACTGGAACAGGAATTTGCACATAACAGGAAGAATTACTTCAGGCCTGAAATAAAACAGCAACTGGTGCTGGACTATTTAGCGCAGAGAAGGATTTTATTTTAGATGGGAAAAACAGAGTTAGTCAGCCCCAGACCCAGAACTTGGGGCACGCAACCAGTCTGCAAACCACATAGATTTCATCAGTGGATTTGTACTGGCAAAGATGTCTCTCAAAGCGCTGGCTTCACCTAAAGGCGATACAAATCATGCATCTCCACAAACTCCAGTGCACAGCCCCACTGCTTAGAATCCACACTGCCTTCTACACGCCTTTGGTGTGGAGCCATGGGGAAAAAGACTGCCCTGTGTGCTACAACATCCCCTGGCCAGAGCAGGATCCCCTAGATCCAGCTCCACAGGAACATGGCCAGGTGGTTTTTTGAAACGCCTCCAGAGAAGGAGACTCCACAACTCCCTGGGCAGCCCCTGCCAGGGCTCTGGCACCCTCACTGGGAACAAGGTCCTTCTCAGACTGATGTGGAACCTCCTCTTCTCCAGCTCACACCCACTGCCCCTTGTCCTGTCACTGGGTGCCCCTGAGCAGAGCCTGGCTCCATCCTCCTGACACCCACCCTTCACATATTTATACGAGATCACAGAAACATCTAGGTTGGAAAAGACCTGTAAGATCATCACGTCATACTGATATGGAACCTCCAATGTTCCAGCTGACACGGACTGACTCACAGAACGTTAGGGATTCAAAGTGACCCTGAAAGGTCACCCACTCCAATCCCCTGGCACAGCAGGATCCCCTAGATCCAGTCGCACAGGAGCACATCCAGGCGGGTTTTAGGTATCTCCAGAGAAGAAGATAGTTAGTCATCAAGCCTTGAGACCAAGAAGGATAAGCGTTTCTTTTAAAACACCGTGGAACTCATCAACAGTGCAAACGAGGTAGAACACGGAGCACGCTGCTCCTCTCGGAGGCCCCACAGGCTGACTGCTCTGCCTGCCCTGGGCTCCCGAAAGAGGCAATGACATCATGAACTGAAAGAGGGGCTGTGCTGTGGAAGGATATAAAAAGCAAAAGCGTTATTATATGAAAACTTGGCGACGGGCTGAATCCACAGTCGCTGTTTAGGAGGATCCTCCCGTACGGAAGCAACTGCTAAACAGTTGCCAGCTAAAAAACCAACCCAGAAGTGAGCAAAAAAAAAAACCAAACACAAGTTAGTTTCATTTTTTGGTTGGGTTTTTTTTTTTTTTCAAAATGACCAGAAACTGCTGTTTCAAGGTTTAGCCAAGAGAGAGGTTTTTTTACTGCTGGCCTATAAATCCCTCCAAACACAGAGTTATAATGGAAATGCTGAAGTAAGTGCAGGGCCATGCGTGGCACTGACACGCTGCCTTATATAATCCAGAAGGAATGAGGGCTGGGAGATCTATAAAAGCCTAAGCAGAAGCAAGGCGCAGCGAGGAGCAAGTAGAAATATTGAATATTAAGCTGCAGAGAATACAAGTCTCACATAAAGTCTCCTTCATGCTGAAAATGCTCATAATTGGCTGAAGGTGAAAGAGCACAGAGCTCCCTTCAAAATGAAATAGAGATTCCAGAAGTGTGTTTGAGTAATTGTTTCTGCAGTTTTAAAGAGAAGCAAAAACACCCCTGAACGTTGCCTAGTGAAAGGAGAGTAGTTGCTGTTGTTCTGATTTACTCTGCACTCATGAGACCGCACCGTGAGTACTGGGTCTGTGTTTGGGTGCCACAGGATCAGAAGGACTTTGAGGGGATGGAGCGGGGCCAGAGAAGGACAACAAGGCTGGGGAGAGGCTGGAGAAAAGCCCCTGTGGAAAGCAGCTGAGGAACTGGGGATATTGAGTCTAGAGAAGAGGAGGCTGAGAGGAGACCTCACTGCTCTCTCCTGGGGCCCTGAGCAAGCTAGTGAAGGTGTCCCTGCCTGTGCAGGGGTGTTGGAGCCAAATGATCAAAGTCCCTTCCAACCCCAGCCATGGTATGAGCCTATGACTCTGTGTTGTCCACAACCAGATCCTAAATCACTGAAGCTTTTAAAAAGTGCAACCCTACCTGCTAGATTCCCAAATGTCACAGAATCACACAGAATCCCGGAACACCAGGGATTGGAAGGGACCTTGAAAGATCCTGTCCCCCTGCCAGAGCAGGATCCCCGAGACCAAGTCACACATTTGTGTAATTCATGTGGTTTCAGTGCAGTTTCTAGAAGAGAAAGGAGGTTTCCCAAGCACAGCAGCAGACCCCACTGATGCCGAAGCCGACTGCCAGCTGCAGGACCATGAAGTCACTCGGAGCAGGACTGCACAAGCACGCACGGAAAGCTGAGGGCTTTGCCAACACAAATTAGCAGGCAGAACCTCCCTGGAAAAAATGAGGCACCAACATCTCAGTGTGGAACTCACTGAGGATTGAATGACATATTGACAAACCCCACTCCCCTCTCTTCCTTCCTATCAGGACCCAAGAGCCGAAGCAGAGACTCCCGAGTTGTGTTTTTACAGGCCAAGCTTAGCCTCTCTCTCTCTCTCATGTTATCAGCAGCCTTCAAAGGGCCTGTGGGTGGATCTCCTCCAGGAAAAGAGGAAAAAAAACAGCCCCCCAAAAGCCAATGTTAGAAGTGCCTCCTCTGGCAGACAGACACTTTGGCGCAACCACGGCGGCCCCGCTTGAGCTGCAAGACTCTGAGAAAACACACCTGGCTCTTCTAAAGGAGAAGTTAAAGACACTGTGCTTCAACCCTCAAGCTTTGAGTGGCCTGGAGAAGAGGAACAGCTAGAGGGACTAATCAGGACACAAGGAAAACCAACAATGGCTTCTGGACTATCCCAGGCAGGAAGGAACAGCTTGAGGCTGAGGTGTGTGTTTGGCTGCTGTCCCTGCACACGTGAATGGCCTGGGGCTGGGTGCACAGGTGAGAACAGAGGGGCAGGAGATGGCTTTCTCCATGACAGAAGTGAACCCAGGCACGTTGCTACTCTGATGCTCCTCGGGACATCGCAGAATCCCAGAACATCAGGGGTTGGAAGGGACCTCAAAAGATCACCTAGTCCAATCCCCTGCTCGAGCTGGAGCATCGCTACGCCAATGCCCCTCTGGAAGTCTCCTCCTTTAAAAGTTTTCTAGCTCTGGTCAGGAGCAGTGTCTCTCCACCCCAGTCAGAGCTGTCCAAAGCAGCGGTTTTGGGGGCAAACGCACGCTGTCGTGCTGGTGTGTCCTGACTTTGCTGCGGAACACAATTACTTCAGACTCAGTGGGAGAGTCTGAAAGGAGCAGGAGTGTAATTCCAGTCCCGAGAACCTGCAGTCACTGACAGCACGTAGGAAACACAAGACAGACGCGGCGTGTTGTCAGGCTGGGTCTCGCTGGCTGCAGACCCTCCGCTCCCAGCAGGACTCGGTTACACTGGACTCCTGAGGGCAGGTGAACCCTTTCCCTTGATGTGTCTGGCACCGGCTTGCAGACGCCGTTTGGGCAAAATGGACGAGCTGCCACGAGGGTAGAAGAAAAGCTATCGGCTGCACCGCGGGGTGCTGATGGAACAGCCAGCGCACGGAGCTCAGGCTGCTCTGGAGGGATTTTATATCGCCAGGTGTCAGGACACGAGCAAAACACACCAGGGCTTTCACAGGATCACCGAAGGGCGCTTTCTGTCGCTATTGCCACTGCTAAGGCTGTCAACTCTTCCACTGAGTTAGTTCTTCACATACTTGCTGGGAAGTGGGAAATCACAGAACGTGATCAAATACTTGTGCTCTTCATTAAGCTAATGCCTTCCCGCATCACAAACACGACGGCACAACGTCGAGGTGTGCTCACGCGTCCCATCGCCGCGGCCGGTGACACCGGAGCAGATTTGCAGCCCTATGATTATATCAATCTCCAATATTACTGCGTCAGTCCTATCACTATAATGAACTAGCTGCAGGTCAGATTTCTAATAAATCTTTAGAAATTAAATGTCTAATTTATCAAAACCATATGACTTCATCAATTGATTATTCAGAATTTAGAAGCTTTTTAATTAGGGAGAAATTTATGCAACAGCACGTGTAATAATTGAGAATCAGCTCTTCAGGGATATTTTAGGATATCAGCAAAAATTAAAACACTGGGAAAACATTACCAGGTCATCGCAGTATTTCCACGTCAAAGGAAACACGGGTTTAAATGTAGAGTTGAAAGATATTTCCCCATATCTTTTACACCTTACACAGCCTTATGATCTCAGATTCGGTGTCATTAACCAAATACGAAATCAATGGGGAGAAAAGATCTCAGCTGACCATTGCTCAGGGCACAGAGTCACTAAAACTGATGGATGCCGCGGTAAAACCTTTCCATCACGGTGCCGTAGCGTCACTAAAGACCACACATTCCAGGTCAGCTTCCACCTCATGCTACAGCAAACAGGGTTTTGCTCGTCTCGGAGGTTCCACGCCAGTGTGAGGAGGAACTTCCTCCCGGTGAGGCAAGTGAAGCGCGAGAAGCAGGACTCGCTCCCCTGCTCTCCCCCCTCCTGCGCCTTCGCCAGGGGCTCTGTTCAGGCTCTGCACCCCCACAAGGGCTCTGGGTGCTTTCTGTTGCCATGTCACAGGAGAAGAGTTTTCTGACAAGAGCACACAAAAGCTGCTTTGTTGGCAGCCTGGCCACTGTTTTTTCCTCTCTCCTTAATCAAACCCCGAACGGGAGTGGGACCTCCGCAGGCACACGGCACAAAGTCTGGACCAGCTGCAAGGGAAGGGGCCTCGAGCGCTCGCTGCCAGGCGTGCGCGGGCAGAGCAGGGGGTGCCAGCGGCCCATAATGGCACCTTGTGTGTGTGCACACCCTGGCACAGGCACACGCAGCCCACGGACCCTCTCCAAGCGGAACGTCAACACAAAGGGCGAGTGATGACAAACAACCCTTCCCAGGCAAGAAAAATGTTATTCCCTCTGCAAACCAAACAAACTTCAAGTGGTTTCTCCCCTGCTAGGATCCAACTGGCAGCTCTCAGCTGCACACACGATGTAGCTGTTAGAGAAATGAGACACGGCCCAGCCTCACTGGCTGCTTTGCTTTTGCTCAGGCAGCTCCCGACATTAGGGAGAGATTTACTCTCCTGCAAAAACAAAACAGAACAAACCAGCTCTTTCTTTTGCCCTGAACAAGAGCTGGGGAGGTAGAGCTGATGCCAAGAAAACACTGTGAGGTATCAAGCCACAGATTTCCTACTCTGAGTTGATGCTGCAAGATACAGAATCTGGAGATCTAGATCTAGAAATCATCGAGTCCTAGAATCACAGAACATTAGGGATTGGAAGGGACTGGCCAGGGTTGGAAGGGACCTCAAAGATCACCCAGCTCCAGCCCCCCTGCACAGGCAGGGGCACCTTCCCTAGAGCAGGTCGCTCAGGGCCCCAGCCAACCTGCCCTTCAACACTGCCAGCGATGGGGCAGCCACAGCTGCCTTGGGCAGCCTGTTCCAGCATCTCCTCACCCTCACAGCACAGAATTGGTGCCTCATGGCCAACCTCATTCTCCCCTCTTCAAGCCTGGAACCCTTTCCCCTTGTCCTCTGGCTACCACCCCTGTCAAAAGCCCTCCCCCAGGTTTCTTGTAGCCCCCTTCCTTCAGAGGTTGGGAAGCTGCTGGGAGGTCACCTGGGAGCCCCCTCTTCTATAGACTGAGCAACCCCACCTTGCTCAGCCTGTCCTCATAGGGAAGGTGCTGCAGCCCTCTGATCATTGGAGCTGCTCCCCTCTGGGCACCTTCCAGGAGCTGTCTGCCCTTCTGATGCTCAGCCAAGAGATGGTTCATCATCTGAAGCTCTCTCCCACACACGTATTACCTGCTTTTCGCAGGTGACACCAGTGGGACCAGAACTTGGAGGTGGCGTGCTCCTGGTGGATTTTTTTCCCCTTTGAATCATGACTCACGAAAAAGAGGAGGGTTCAGCCAATCTAAGTGTCTGCAATTTCAAGACAGCAAAGCAGGGGATGAACTGTGCTTACTGCTAGAGAACATAATATTGTGCTTTGACAGTTGCTATGTAAACACATGGGTGTCATTTCTGCCTTTAAAGCCAACTTCAAACACTGCCACTTCCAACTAAAGGAGGAGGAGAAGATGACAAGTAGGTAAACAGACAGCACAGTTACAACAAGAGCCACTGAAAGTCAACTGACACAGCAGAGCTTTTAACATAATTAATCGGCCTCTTTAGGATGTGAGACACCGGGAATGAGAGGCTTTGGGAAAGGATCAGAGAATCCGGAATGATCAGAGGGCTGGAGCAGCTCCCCTCTGAGCACAGGCTGAGCAAGGTGGGCTTGTTCAGCCTGGAGAAGAGGGGGCTCCCAGGGGACCTTCCAGCAGCTTCCCAGTCTCTGAAGGAAGGGGGCTACAAGAAACCTGGGGGAGGGCTTTTAACAGGGGTGACAGCCAGAGGACGAGAGGAAAGGGTTCCAGACTTGAAGAGGGGAGATGGAGGTTGGCCATGAGGCACCAATTCTGTGCTGTGAGGGTGGGGAGATGCTGGAACAGGCTGCCCCAGGCAGCTGTGGCTGCCCCATCCATCCCTGGCAGTGTTGAAGGGCAGGTTGGGTGGGACCCTGAGCAACCTGCTCCAGTGAAGGTGCCTGTGCAGGGGGCTGGAGCTGGTCCCTTCCAACCCCGGCCACTCTGGGGTTCTGTGATACCGTGAAAGAAACAGTAAGACCTGCAAAAGAGGCAGGAGAAGGGCACTGGGAGCCAGCTGATGCCCAAGCCCCTCAGTCGAACACGCTGCTGCTTCCTAGATGACTACATGAAACCAGCTGTTCCTTAAATACTGCTCTTATCTCCCCTTCAAATGCAAGTGGAGCTGTTATTCTGACCCCACGCAAGTATGCAGTGCAGTGATGATGGCAAATTCTGACCATAACCCCCCCCCCCCCTTTGATTTATCCCTCAGTTTGGTATCTTTATCAAACATAATCCTAGAAATAACACAGGGGGAGATCTTTTAGGCCTTTAAATTGTGGAGGGGAATGACTATCTATGTAAAGGCACAGCTCGAGGGCTCCTGACTTTCCTGTTTGGGAGGCTTCCGGGACGCTGCTCGTAAGGTCCTGCCAGCGGGAGCAGGAGGAAAGGCCCTCAGTGTGGGAAGAGAGCATTTTCCCAAGGGTTTTTAATAAAGAGCTTATAGCTGTGGGCTCTGAATCTAACCACACACATGATGGACAGCACAAGGAGCAGTGGGCTCAGGCTGGGAAAGGACTGGTTTAGGCTGGGTATTAGAACAAAGTTCTCCCGTGTGAGGCTGCTCAATGGCTGGAAGGGGCTGCCCGGGGAGGTGGTGCGGGCCCATCCCTGGAGTCAGTTCAGGTCAGGCTGGATGAGGCTCTGAGCAGAGGTGTCCCTGTGTAGGGAGGTTGGACCAGATGACCTCTGGAGGCCCCTTGCAGCCCAGAACATCCTGTGATTCTACAAGTCCCTCTAAATACATAGGAAAACGTAAATATCACTATTAAAGGTGGCACATACGTCCTGCCTGCCCCCACCAGCAGACCTGTGATCCCGACCGCGCGCTCAAAGCTCACAGGAAGCTAGGAGACCGTCCGAACAAGCTCTCTGCTCTTGGTGGCCACGTGGCAACAGCCAGAGCAGCACAAGTAGTTGGTACTGTTTTTTCATGGGATCTAAACAACAGAAGAAGTCGCCTCCACTCACAAGACACAAAGAAACCCTGAAAAGGAAGAGACGGGAAGGTCCAGCACTCAGACTGGAGCCTGCACTGTGAGAAGAGGAGACCCTCCTTCTAACCCTATTGCCACAGCCGGTGCACAACCACCGCAGCAACCGTCACCGCTAGCATTTCCTTGAGCTGATCTCCATCTACCGCACAAGTAATTGGCCTTTTCCATTAGCAGTCTTTAATCTTGCTAAGAGAGTTAGAAGGACCAGAAAGGTTTGTAGTCTCGAGTGCAGCCCTCAGAAACCCTCGGAGCTCAAGTCCCTCCAGTTGATTCTCTCCAGAGCAAGGCTGGCTGCCGTGCTGGTTTCCTTCGGCCCCGCTGCGCCTGGGTTCAGGACTCGGCGCTGGAGCCGGCGGCAAAGACAACGCAAGACTAGAGCTCTTCTTTCCCTCCGGCTGCCGAGGAAAGCCCTGCTTTAGATTAGGAAATAACTAATGAGGGTGTCCCCCCGCACGCTTTGGTGCAGGGCCCTTTATTTTATCGACATGGCAGCTACCTGTCAACGTGTGGTGCTTGGAGTGGAGCGCTGGGAGTTCAGACACACCAAGACTATCTAAACAGACCATTAAGTGCTAGTAAAGTAACACATGTGAACGACAGGTCAATAAATTTTAAACAACCCATGTTGGCTGCAAAGACCTGCCGGTTTGGAGCAAGCTGTGCTCACATCACTGCAGTTTCCACAGGCATCCAAATTGTCAGGGAGCTCATCGTCATCATCATTATACTCTAAGTCCAACAGAACAGTCCCACAGGAGTTCAGCTCATCCCTTACTTATTTATACTGCTTGATTTTTAATCCCCACAGACCTGCCTTCCTAAAAAACCCCTCCTCTTGACAGAGGATGTTAAAATCACAACTTTCAGTCCATGCTCTCACTTTATCCCTTCAAATTGCTTAAAAACCAACAATCTGCCCAGAGCAGCCCATGTGGGTGGGAAACTGGAGTCACAGAACATGAGGGATTGGAAGGGACCTGGAAAGATCACCCAGTCCACTCCCCCTGCCGCAGCAGGATCCCCTAGGTCCAGCCGCACAGGAACACGGCCGGGCGGGTTTCCGCAGCCTCATCTTCCACAGCCTCCCTCTGAGCCGAGAAGCAGACACGCGCTGACACCCAGGGTGCCCCCACACTCCTACTGTCAGCACACGCTGACTGTTAGTGCTGTCTCTGCCCTTCTGCAGCAAAGCTGCTTCTCAGCTCGCCGCCCCTGAGCCCCTGGGACCGCCGCTCACCGCAGGCTGTTTTCCAGAGCGGATTAAGTGCTGCTTGTCGGGAGCTTTCAGCACGGCCAGAATGAATGCAAAAGTAAGAGGAAAGAGATGATCAAAGAGGCCGGGGTACCTGAGCTGCTCTCCCTGCAACAGCTCGCCTTCACCCAGCAAGCCCCAACAGCATCCGTCATGCAGGCAACGGGCCGCTCCACTCAGACATCTGCGGGTCGCATTACTGCACGGCAACGCTGCAGCAGGAGGGAAAGTACAGCTGAGGCGGGTTGTTAATCACTTACTCACCGCTTCCTGTACAACAGGGAGGAAACAATCAAGCCCCACGGTGGTTATTGAGGGAGACTCCTCAGAAGCAGAAATATGTGGCACATCGAAGGCATCGCAGGGGGTGGGTTCAGTCTGGGGGAGCTGCTTGGCGTTTTATTTGGGAGATTGGTAACTGACAACAGCTGCCGCATCAGACAAGGGGAGGGTGGTGCTCGACCTGCATCAGGGATCAGCAGCCCTTCAGATTTACAGGAGGAGGCTGAGGGGAGACCTCATCGCTCTCCACAGCTCTCTGCAGGGACACTGGAGAGATGCTCACAGGGCATTAGTGACAGAAGCAGAAGGAAGGGCTTCCAGCTCCTACAGGGGAGGGCAGCCCAGCAGCCCCCAGCCCCAGCGCAGCGGCCGCCTGGGTGACTGCGGCAGAGCAGAGCCAACTCATAACAACATCACTCAGCAAGTCCAGACAGCCCTTCAAGCACCAGCCCTCTCAAGTGTTGGCGGGGAACAGGTCCATTAGGAGGGCTCCAGGATACACTCACGGGGAAGAAAGGGAGGAAAGGAAGCGCCGGCGCAGTGAGATGTCGCTCGCAAGCAGCTGTGCGAGGCTGCTGAGGTCATTAGCAGAGACCTGTGCTTCGGAGCAGCAGGACAACCCAGGGCAGCTGCAATTCTGTGGCTGGACCTAGCACTGGCTCCTGGGAGCCGAGCTCTGCTCTTCAGCCCGTCCTTGCACCACCTCACTGCCCGCTCACGTGCAGACGCGGGTTTCCTGCAGAGCCTGAGGTCAAGTCTGAAATCAGGATCACAGCGGAACCCACTGCATGTGGGTGGCTCTCACGTTGCTCCACCAGCCTGACCAGCCCCATCAGTCAAGTCTCTGCCCTGTGGAAGCTCACGGGCTTCGTGCCTGCATCACTCACAGATCTCTGGTGTAAGGACTGCTGTGAGACAACAGCCAAAGGGGAGATTTGAAGCCCAAAAGGGAGAGCAGACGACCCCCAGCAGTGGGTTTAACACGTGAGGTGCTCTCAGCGGTGAGGCTGAGCTACAGCTGGGAAGCCCCTGGTTCTGGTCCAGGTCCCTTTCCTCAGCGTCAGCACCAGTGCCAGCAGCCTTTGGGAAGGGCAGCAGAGTGTGTGTTGGTTTATGTGCAGGTCTTCGTCGCTGCCAGATGGAAGGCATCAGTTTTCTCTCTTAAAGCCTCCCCAGACCCCTTCAGGGAGGACTGTGACCCTCCTCCCGTGAAACTGGAAATTCACCTCGTTTGTGTTGAGTTTTTCCACCCTGAAGCGCTGGCCCTGCCTCTGACAGAGGTGCTGCTGGCTGAGGTTCAGCTAACGTCGCCGACACCAGAGCCAGAGGGGATGTGGGGTGGCCCTCGGTGCCAGCGTTCGCAGCGAGGTTGTCTCAAGAGTCAGGCGCCTGTCTCTTCCCTCTGGGCAACAAAAGCCGCTGCAAACCCTCTCCCACTCTGGTGCCGTGGACTGGGAGCCTCAGAAACCTGCAGCGCTTCTGGCTGCTCGCTGCGTGGGGTTTCTGAGGCAGAAGAGACAAGCTCTGTCTGCCCTTCAAAACAAGAACTGACAGTCAAGGGAGGGATTCGCCCCCTCTGCTCTGCCCTGGTCAGACCCCACCTGCAGCACTGGGTCCAGTTCTGCCGTCCCCAGCATCAGGAGGACACAGAGCTTCTGGAAGGTGCCCAGAGGGGAGCAGCTCCAATGCTCAGAGGGCTGGAGCAGCTCCCATCTGAGCACAGGCTGAGCAAGGTGGGCTTGTTCAGCCTGGAGAAGAGGGGGCTCCCAGGGGACCTTCCAGCAGCTTCCCAGTCTCTGAAGAAAGGGGGCTACAAGAAACCTAGGGGAGGGCTTTTGACAGGGGTGGTAGCCAGAGGACAAGGGGAAGGGGTTCCAGACTCAGAGAGGGGAGACGGAGGTTGGCCATGAGGCACCAATTCTTTGCTGTGAGGGTGAGGAGATGCTGGAACAGGCTGCCCAAGACAGTTGTGGCTGTGCCACCCCGGCAGTGTTGAAGGGCAGGTTGGCTGGGGCCCTGAGCGACCTGCTCTAGGGAAGGTGCCTGTGCAGGGGGTTGGGACGGGATGAGCTGTAAGGTCCCTTCCAACCCCGGGCATTCGAGGTGTCTATAACCCAGGAAGTACCCCGACACAGGCAATCCCTGTGCCAGCTGGGCCTTACTGCCTGTGCCCACGGTTAAACTGGAGTCACTGTGCAGGGAAAGGCACGCAACAGATGGTCTTTCAAGGTCCCTTCCAACCCCTAATGTTCTGTGATGCTGTGAACCACACGTCCGATGCCAAACAAACCTCGCTGGCTGTTTGACTGCCGTGTTTCTGTTCCTAAGCGCAGGGGTTCCAAGTGTGACTAGCGATGAGAAGGCAGGAAAGGAACGAGGTCCTTCCACCTGCACCGCTGCTGCTGCTACGATGCCTGGGCCCTGACGTCGTAGGAAGAACCAGCTTCAGCTGCGAAGTGACAACAGCTTTACTCCGCACGGCACCCTGCTGGCTGCAGGCACAGCAGAGGGTCCTCAGGCAGGCGACCCCGTGCCCTTGTAAAGGGTAAGAGTGAAGTTCTGCCCTTTTGAAGAAAAACGCTGGTAGCTGCCTGCCTGCTCTGAGACTCGTCAGTGCACTCTGCCCAGACCGGGCTGAGAACGGACGTGCTTCGTGTTCTGCCTCTGCGCATCTTTGCCCGTCAGTCAACGCCATCCCTTGGTGCTCCTGCGCATCTGAGGAGCTACTGATTACCCCTGCCCCGTGGGAAAGGATCGAAGCGCCAGCAGTGTGCAAAGTATTGGGACGGTCCTGTGCAACCGGATCATCCAGGGGATCCTGCTCTGGCCGAGGCCCTGGGCTGGATGGTCTTTTGAGGTCCCTTCCAATCCCCAATGTCCTGTGAGTCTGTGAAGTGCCCCAGTCTAATTCTTCAACCCAGCATTTGCGACATCCACAGCGAAAGTCGGCGACATCACAAGAGCCTTCCCTCCCCTATCGTCACAGGCAGAGCCCCCGCAAAGAGTGGCGCCGCAAGCTCTGCAGCAACCGGCACGTTGCATCTCCGTCCTCTACAAACCGCGTGCATTGTCTGACAAGCTGCCCTGCACAAGCACCATCCTCTGGGTTCAACCCCTTCAGCCTCCAGCAGCCCTTCCCCACGGGGCGCTCAGGCGGGCACCAGATCACCGCTGAGCCCTTGCTTCGCCAGACTAACCGCGCCGAGCTCGGCCAGCCTGCTCATGGCTGACGCCCCCTCTCCCGTCACACAGCACCCTCCCAGCCCCTCCCCATCCCCACGGTTCCCCTTCTGACGTGCAGAGAAGCGCTGAGCGTGCACAGCGCCGCATTTGGCTTCTTGGGAAAAGAAAACCCCTGCCTGTGGAACGGCGTTCACAAACCAGGCTGCTAGCAGGCTGCGCGCAGAGAACGCCCTGGCCGGGCACCACGCAGCGCAGGCGCCGCAGGATGAGCTTCCACGCACCATTTGCTTCTCGCAGGACCCTTGTTCTGTCGGCGTCAGCAGGATTTGCTGCTGGTCAGAGAGACAACGCAGACAGCCCTGAACGTCAGCACCGCCGTGAAAGACCCGGGCTGGCAGAGCCACCGAGCCACTGGGGCTGGGAAAGCCCCCCGAGCTCATCCAGCCCAGCCCAGGACCTAGTGCTTGTTGTCCTACTTGTGACTCACAAACCAGCCTCACACCGGAGAGGCATTTCAGGAACCTCAGCGACACCGAGTCTCTTTGCCGGCAGAGGCCCAGTTAAAGCAGCGTTTAGTCAGAGATGTGCCCTGGGCTCACAGAATCACAGACATTGGGGATTGGAAGGGACCTCAAAAGATCACCCAGTCCAATCCCCTGGCCACAGCAGGATCCCCTCGATCCAGTCGCACAGGAGCAACCCAGGAGGGTTGGAAACATCTCCAGAGAAGGAGACTCCACAACCCCCCTGGGCAGCCCCTGCCAGAGCTCTGGCACCCTCACTGCCAAGAAGGTCCTTCTCACACTGATGTGGAACCTCCTGTGCTCCAGCTCACACCCGCTGCCCCTTGTCCTGTCACTGGGTGCCCCTGAGCAGAGCCTGGCTCCATCCTCCTGACACCCACCCTTCACATATTGATCAACATCCATGGGGTCACCCCTCAGGCTCCTTTTTCCCAGCTCCCTCAGCCTGTCCTCGTCAGGGCTCTTCTCCTGGCAGGCAGTCTCAATAGGTTTTGTCCCCAAAATGCAGACACTTCCATGAGAACCAAAAGCAATGCTAATAGAGGGGAAAATCATTAACCAGGTCACAATTATTCTCTCTCAGCCATTCGGGGCAGCACCCCAGGCACAATGTGCCTCTGCAGCTGCTGAAGTGAAAAGCACCACGGTCTGCCCATCCCTGCTACCTGCCCCACTGAGCATCGTCGCTCCCCGCAGCGGGTACGACTGGGTGATCTTTCGAGGCCCCTTCCCCTTCCCATCCCTAATGCTCTGGGATTCTGTGCTCCACATGCAGCAGGAAAAGCCTGGTGGCAGCTTCCCAGAGCTGACTCTGAGCACAGGACTGAGAAGGAGAAGTACCCCAGGACGGGCCTTACTGTCCTTCCTCGAGAGCTGGCAGAGGTTTCAAACGGAATTTTCCTCACCGAGCTTCAATAACCACCCGATCGGCTGCTGCCTCCGAGATGTCCCTGCCACATCCTCATCTCCTCTTTGGAAAAACAAGCGAACAAAACCCACTGTCCGAGGAGTTCATCCTGAGAAAACAAACCCCTGTAGCTCACACGGAGCAGATTCCACTGTGAAAACATTCCTGTTCTCTGCAGGAATGTGAAGCTGTTTGACTTCATCTACGCACCCTGGAGAAGATCCAGCCAGGTCCTGCATCTTGAACATCCCACCGCCCGCCGCACGGAGAAGGGAAGGAATACGAGGCCGTGAGGATCTCACGTGCTCTGTGAACCTGCGAGGGATCTTCCCTACGCACTGGTTTGAGCTGCCCTGTCTTCAGATGGTGGAACTGCACTGGTCTTGGGAGGACCTCAAGTACTGGGGCACCACAGTATCAGAAGGACATTGAGGGGCTCGAGCGGGGCCAGAGAAGGGCAACGAGGCTGGAGAACAGGCCCTGTGGAGAGAGGCTGCCCAGGGAGGGGGCCGAGTCCCCATCCCTGGATGAGTTTAAGAGTCACTTTCCCTGACGACGTGTTTCTGCAGCCATAGGTGTTTCAGGCTCTTTTGGCAAATCACTGTGAACTGCTGTAAAAGGTGCCCTGCGCATCTGTGAAAGGATGTGCTCAGCGCCAGGGAAAGCCGGGAGCAGAGGGCAGCGCGTCAGCAGGCTCCTTCCCACTCATCGCGCGGGTGAGACCTTGTTTCCACGGGAGATGACTTGTCTGCAAATCCTGCAGCAGCGATGCTGTGCTTGGATCGTGTTTGTTTAATTCCTTCAGCTGTAAACAGATGAAGAGGAGCCCTTCATCTGCTTTCACCCTGGGTGCAAGGAGTGCAAGGGAGCCTCTTTCATTGTTGCCTTCAGCTTTGCCCGAGCACCGTTAGGGAAATGGATGTGGAGCTCTTCCAGGACATCGTTGCCCAAGTGGTCTTTTCCATCCTCTCTCCGATGCAGAAGAAAATGGGATTTATTGTTTCTAATACAAATCTTTATAGGCCAACGGTTGGAAGCCAGTCTTCTCTAATCTGCTGTCCCACCCTGGTCGTGGGAAAATGGGAAAGTACTTGGCAGAGCAATCAGTGATGGTCCCATCATAACAGTCCCTTTGAATGGGTGTTGAAAGTGGAAGAGACCTCAAAAGACCATCCAGTCCCGTCCCCCTGCCACAGCAGGATCCCCTAGATCCAGTCACACAGGAACATGCCCAGGCGGGTTTGAATCATAGAATCACTAGGGATTGGAAGGGACCTCAAAAGATCATGACACAGCAGGATCCCCTAGACCAAGTCACACACAAATACATCCAGGCGGGTCTTAAACATCTCCAGTGAAATGTCTCCAGAGAAGGAGACTCCACAACCCCCTGGGCAGCCCCTGCCAGGGCTCTGGCACCCTCACTGCCAAGAAGGTCCTTCTCACACTGATGTGGAACCTCCTCTGCTCCAGCTCACACCCGCCGCCCCTTGTCCTGTCACTGGGTGCCCCTGAGCAGAGCCTGGCTCCATCCTCCTGACTCCCACCCTTCACATATTGATCAACATCCATGGGGTCACCCCTCAGCCCCCTTTTTCCCAGCTCAAGAGCCCCAGCAGAGAGGCACTTCTGCTCAGAACCACAGAACATTACAGGTTGGAAGGGACCTCGAAAGGTCACCCCGTCCAATCCCCCTGCCAGGCAGGATCCCCCAGACCACGTGGCACAGGACCGACAAGACGCCCACCACAGCCCAGGGACACCGTGTGCCGCCCAGCAAACCGCCCTGCCACTGCCTCCAGCAGGCTCCTGAAGCCCCGAGGAGAGGGCGCTGGTGCCGCTGTGCAAACGCAGGAGCCTCTCCCCCGGGCAGGGCGGCTCCGCGCTTCCCGCGAGCAGGGCTCTTCTTCAGCGACAGCCTCGCCCGATCGCCGTCGTCGTTGCGGATAACGGATGAGCCGCGCGCACATTTCCAAGTGTAATGACACTCCTGCTTATTAAAGACCCCTCGGCGGAGGGGGCAGGAGATTATGAACTGGCCGGCCCATCCATTTCCCCGCGCGCGGCTCGCGCTTTGTGCCGGAGCGGCCGCCCGCCATCCATCCTCCCGCAATGATCCTTATGTTCAATAAAGCTGAAGTGCCGGCTCGTACATCATCCCCGTCATTTATTCTGCATTAGACACATTAGCCACTATATTCCGTCATCTATTACAATAAGGTGGATTTAAATGCACCCCAAGGAACTGCAATAATAACTTAAGAACCAAATCCAGCAATTAGAGATAAAATATGCCTCGGCCCAAATCTGCGCCGCCTGCGCAGGCTGCCGGAGCTGCAGGCACCGCGCGGGGAGGGCGGCAGCTGTCCTGCGGTGGGGAGGCGGCAAGGAGGAGGAGAGCCTCCCCTCTGTGCTCCAGGTATTTAACCGGCGCTGGCTGCGGGGGAGCCCCGGCTACACCAGGACTATCAGCCGGCGCCTGCTCAGGGGTTATCGGCCCCTTATTACTGGCTCCATTATCTTCCAGCCATGGGTGTGAAAATCCCCTACCCTTCCCGGCCGCCACTCCCACCTGTGGCTTCAAATAGCTTTTTGTCTTCAAAGCTGTCTGGCAACCTCTTTGGACCCCTGGCAACCTCTCTGGATCCCATGTAAACTGCCTGGATCCATGGCAACCTTTTTGGATCACATGTAACCTCTTTGGATCCCCGGTATCCTGTCTGGATCCCCGGTATCCTGTTCAGCTCCGGTTTAAGGTTCTTCCTAAGCGCTACTGGCCCAGAGAAGACCCACACGAGCTGTTTCTGTTCTGGACTCTCTGGCGGGGGAGAGCTGCTGTGGTGCCACAACGCCCCCCGCCCTGTGTGTTTTGGAAGAGAAAGTAAATATTTTGCTTGACGTCCACTGCTGAACAAATAACTTTGACAAATAAGCACCGAGATCTGCATTATCCCGAGAAGAATTCAAATGCCTGCGATAATCCGACGCCGCGGGCACCTGGCTGCGCTCCGCAACCGGCAGCTGAGAAAGGCGGACGCTCTCCCAGCCTGTTCCGGCCTCACGCTGCTCCCCGTGACACCCACATTCGCCCACTTGTGCGGCACAGGAAGAGAAAGGAGCAGAGAGAGCGGTGTCTCATCAAACCACCGTGCACTTCAGTCTGAAGCAGGATCACAGAGTCACAGAACAGCAGCGATTGGAAGGGACCCTGAAAGATCACCCAGTCCAGTCCCCCTGCCACAGCAGGACCCCCTAGATCCAGTCATTAGGGGTTGGAAGGGACCCTGAAAGACCATCCAGTCT
>VXBP01008420.1:398796-455745 GCA_013400115.1 Rhinopomastus cyanomelas | reverse complement strand
CCCATCCAGTCTAAAGACTGGATCTAGGGACCCTGCTGTGGCAGGGGGACTGGACTGGGTGACCTTTCGAGGTGCCTTCCAGTCCCCGGTGCTCTGGGACTGTGATTCTGTGCAAATGCTGCCCCCGCCAGCAGTAACAGGACCGCTCAGACATTGGTGGCCACTGCGGCGGGGCTGGAAGTTGCAATGCCTGAAGAGCCCTCCCTGCTCCCAGGACAGCAGGTGCTGCTGCTGCCCAGCCTGAGGAGAGCAGCGACCGGGGCAGCGTCGCTTGCCTGCCGTCGCCTGCCCACCCCGCTCCCTCCCACGGGGCCGCGGAGGCAGCCCGCGAGGGACCGCAGGGCAGGGGCTGAGCGAGCGGCTCCTCTCCCGGAGGACACCAGGGCTCCCCCCGCCGCTCCCCAGGGAAGCAGCCACTTGGTTGGATTCCAGCAGCCGCTTCCTGCCCGCCTGGCTGGCAAACAAACCTGTGCAAAAGCAAATATGTTTATCGCACAGATTTCCTCTGCCCCGTCTTCAACGCGGAAGGGCTTGCGGCTTTCCCGAGGCAGACCTGCGCCGGGCTGAAGACAAGCTCCGGCGCTCGCCTGGGCGATCCGGGGCGGGGGTGCTAGGACAAACGGAAAAGAGCCCCTCCGCGAAGGAGCCTCCCCTGGCGGTCCCCTCGATCCCCAGGGGCAAACAGCCGCAGCGCGGAGCGCTCTGGGGCAGCCGACGGGCAGCGAAGGGAGCTGGATCCTCCTCGGGAAGCCCCGCGGAAGCCCCCGGCTGCGGGCAGCTCCCTGCGGCTGAGGCCCTGCCTAGCAAACACGGGGCTCGCCCGGGAAGACCCTTCGGGGGAATCCCGCCCTGTTAGCGGCACGAAGCAGCCAGCTCTGAGAGGCACCTGAGCCAGGAACCCTGCCCTAAAGCCTCTGTTAGAATCACAGAATCTAACCTCCAGACTCCACATCTAGATCTCAGTCTCAGAATCCAAAGCCTCAATCATAGCTCTAAAGTCTCTATTAGAACCACAGAGTCATTCAGGTGGGAAAAGACCCCTGGGACCATCCAGCCCAACTATCAACCCCAGGTCTGCAGGGTCACCCCCACACCAGAGCCTCCAGCACCACATCTAAGTGACTTTTAAACTCATCCAGGACTCAACCCCCACCCTGGGCAGCCCAGTCCAGGGCCTGATCACTCTCTCCAGGAAGAATTTCTTCCTGATGGCCAGCCCTTGTGGAGCCTAAAGCCCTTCCCTCTGCTTCTGTCGCCAATGACCTGTGAGCAGAGCCCAGCACCAGCATCTCTGCAGGGACCTTTCAGAGAGCTGTGGAGAGTGATGAAGGCTCCCCTCAGCCCTCATCCTCAAGCTAAACAGCCCCAACTCTCTCCGTCTCTCCCAATCAGATTCATTCTCCAGGCCCTTCCCCAGCTCCGTTGCCCTCCTCTGCCCTCGCTCCAGCCCTTCAATGTCTCTCTTGGACTGAGGAGCCCAAACCTGGCCCCAGTGCTCAGGGTGCAGCCTCCCCAGTGCTGAGCACAGGGTGTAGTAGCTGTAGGTGAATGATGAATCACAGAATCATTCTGCTTGGAAAAGACCCCTGGGTTGTGGAGTCCAACCATCATGAAGATACATCATAGAGCAGCCGGGGTTAGAAGGGACCTCGAAGAGCATCCAGCCCAACCCTGCTGCAGAGGCAGGGGCACCTACACTGGAGCAGGATACTCAGGGCCCCAGGCAGCCTGGTGTGGACCCGCGCGGGGATGGGGCGGCTCCAGCAGGAAGGAGCAGGAGCGGCTGGAGAAGGCAGCCGGGAGCGATGCTGGCTGTGCTGCAGACCCAAAGAGCACTCTGACTCACTGATCCCCTGCCCGCAGTAAAACCTGGAGTGAGATCCTCGTGCTCTAGCAGGGAGGGCTTGCTTCGCCGGCCGCCCTTCACAACATAACAAACGGGCGAAATAAAGCCAAGCCGAGGGAGGCGGGCGGAGGCAGAAGGCCCCAGACGAGGACAAAGACAAGCCAGCAGTTACGAGGAGACGTGGGCTGCGATTCAGCGCCGAGCCCAGCCCGGACCTCGGCCGCAGGTCCGGCCGCTCGCCCAGCCTCGCTGCGGCCGCAGGACCCTCCCGCGAACTGGGTTTTCATTAAGGACTCGGCCTTTTTCCCCGAATAATAGCAAACGACACGTGAACTCGGCGTGAACCGCGGGTCACGGAAGGATTTAGTATTGGCATTTCTAATCTGAAGAGCCTGCGCCAGAAAATCAATACGTTTCAGTCGCAGCATTCGAATGCAATTTTCTCCACGTAGCGGGGCTCGCTCTCCCGCTCCTCCCTTCCCTCTCCCCTCTCTTTCTCTAAAGTAATGACTAATTCCCGGGTTTTCCCCCCCGCGAAACCAGCGGGCGCGTTCGAGGCAGCGACATCAATAACGCGCTCCGTGTAAACAGAAAATGAACAAAACCATCATTGAGGGCCCCGCCGCCGCGGCCGCGCTTTTCATCAGCGCTGTTACAGGGCCCATTCACATTATCGGATGGAGCCGCGCTGCATAACCAAGGTGCTGACAAGCCCTGATTACCCAATAACTCCTGTGTTCCTTTCAGGCAGGTTCACCGAGAGGACAGGAGCGCGGCCGCCTTCCTGTGGGGCAGCGGCTTTCCAGCCGCATCAAGTCACCGAGAGCCAGTGCTCTCCCGGCGCCCCGGCAGCGCCTCGCGCTGCGCTTCCCGAGAGGCACTCGGGACCTTGCCCTTCCCTTCCCTTCTCCTCTCCTCTCAATTGTTTCGGGTAACAATTTATTGTACGTCGGACGGGGCCAACGTAAACATCTTAAAACCCTTCTCATAACACGTGGAGGGGCCTCGCTAAGTCATCTCCACAGTAAATCTGCTGTCGGCTCTTTCCCAGGCTGCAGAGTCAACAAATCCGCCTCTCGCCCAGGGCCAGCTCTGGCTGCACAGGCAGGGGCAAAGGGACCGGGGCGCCTCGTGCAGCGCAGCTCCGCCGGCTCCAGCGTTCCCGGGGGATGGGACTAGGTGCTCTCTCCAGGTCCCTTCCTAATCCTAATGACTGGATCTAGGGGATCCTGCTCTGGCAGGAGGACTGGACTGAATGATCTCTCGAGGTCCCTTCCCGTCCCTAATGACTGGATCTAGGGGATCCTGCTGTGGCAGGGGGACTGGACTGAATTGATCTCTCGAGGTCCCTTCCAGTCCCCAGTGTTCTGTGGGTCTGTGTTTTCAGGCGGTCGTTGGGTTCTCCTTGCGTTTGGATCAGACCCTGCCGCAGCCCGAGGAAGGGCAGAGGGCACCACACGGAGCTCTCGCTCCTTCGAGCGCTAATGAAAAGCAGGAGGTGGGGTTGGCAGCCAGATGTGGGGTGAGGGCTTCTAGCAAAAGGAAGTCAGAGCCGTTGGGGCTGGGGTCCGACAGAGGCTAATCCCCTCGCCATGCCACTGGCCTAATTTCTTGCAGACAGCCCCTTCACCTTCCCCTTGCCACTGCCAAGGAGTCCAGGACAGTCAAGTCCAACGACCACTTGCAGCCGACGCACCTCCGGTAGCGATTCACACTGCACGCAGGCGGTGCTCCTGAACTGATGGGCTCTTAGTCCTGTGTGTCACAGAATCATCGAGCATCAGGGGTGGGAAGGGACCTCAAAAGATCTTCCAGTGCGATCCCCTGCCACAGCAGGGTCCCCTAGAGCATGAGCCAGCAATGTGCCCTGGTGCTCAAGGAGGCCAGTGGCATCCTGAGGGGGATTAGAAAGAAATCAGCCCAACCCAGGACCTCAGAGTACCCCAGCAGCCAGAGCAGGGCACTTAGGGCCACAGCCAGGCTGCCCTTTAACACCTTCAGGGATGGGGACACCCCACTGCCCTGGACAGTCCAGTCCAGGCTCTGATCCCCTTTTCTGTGAGGAAGGCCTTCCTAACATCCAACCTAACTCTCTCCTGGTGCAGCTTCAGGCCCTGCCTTCTCATCCTCATGCTGGTTGCCTGGGAGAAGAGTCCGACCCTCACCTGACTGCAGCCTCCCTTCAGGGAGCTGGAGAGAGGGAGAAGGTCCCCCCCGAGTCTCCTCTTCTCCAGGTCACTCAGCCTCTCCCCATCAGCCTTTCCCTCCAGTCCTTTCCCCAGCCCTGCTGCTCCTCTGGACTTGCTCCAGCACCTCCATCTCTTTTATGAAGCGAGGGGCCCAGGCTGAGACATAACTCTCACAGCTCCAGCTCACTCACGTTTCAAAACGCCCCCTTCGAGCACTACCTGTGCTCTAAGGCCCCACAGCAGCCCCTGCTCCCAGCCCCACTAGAACGGAGACTTTACACAGGAATTGTCTCCAGTCACTGCAAACGCAAAGAGGCAGCATCCCGGTCCCTCCATCCCCTTGTTCGCTGCACGTGCAACTCTGACTGCTGTGGCCTTCCAGCCATCACCTGGACTGGTGGGTCTTCGAGGTCCCTTCCAATCCCCAGTGCTCTGTGGTTCTGTGAACGGCAGCGCTGTCTTTGAGCTTCTCTGCGAAAGCTTCTCCCTTGCTGGAGCTGAACAAACAGCACTGGCACTTCGCTCCGGACGCGCGGGGACAGCTCAAGCACCCTCAGCCCCACTGCAGCCAAGGGCCTCCAGACCTTCGACCAGACTAAGGGGAAATGGATCTTTTCCCAAAAAGCTCCAACCCTGCACACGGAGACATCCTTCCTGCAGTCTCACTAACACGTCCTACCACCCCCAGGATGAGAAGCAGGCGACAGGGAGGAGAAGCAAGGTGGGGTGTGAGGTCAGCTCTGAAGCCGAAGCATCCGCAGCACATGTTCACACGTCGGAACGAAGTCCAGGAGAGCTGCCAACCCGGCAGCCTTCACGGGACGGGCTGTGCTCTGCAACTGGTTTAGGGTTGTGCTGTGTTTACTGATGCTGGTTGATAAGAAGCCTCTACCATCAGAAAAGTCTCTCCTCTGAAGGCACTACCGAGAAGGATTGCTCTTCCCACAGAGCAGAAGAAGAACAGGATCCACAGAACATTAGGGAATGCAGGAAGGGTCCAGAGAGTCAAAGGATTTGGCACCCAGCCATGGCCACAGGCTAGTTTTGGTCACCCAGTGGGCTCCTGACTCAGTCACGAGGATCTTGATCTTGGCCACCTTTCAGTCTGTTGCCCCAAACCCAAAACTGATCCCCTACGACCTTCAACCATCACAGGAGTAGCACCTCTCCCTCATTTCACACATCACACAGAATCACAGAACATTGGGGATTAGGAAGAGCCCTCAAAAGACCATCCAGTCCCATCCTCCTGCCACAGCAGGATCCCCTAGATCCAGTCACACAGGAACATGGCCAGGAGGGTTTGAAACCTCTTCAGAGGGAGACTTCACAGCCTCCTGGGGAGCCCCTGCCAGGGCTCTGGCACCCTCACTGGGAACAATCATAGAATCACTATGGATTGGAAGGGACCTGGAAAGATCACCTGGTCCAATCCACCTGCAACAGCAGGATCACCTAAACCAAGTCACACAGGAACTCATCCAGTCGGGTTTTGAATATCTCCAGTGAGAAGTTTCCTTCTCACACTGATGTGGAACCTCCTGTGCTCCAGCTCAGCCCCTTGTCCTGTCACTGGGTGCCCCTGAGCAGAGCCTGGCTCCATCCTCCTGACACCCGCCCTTCCCACATCGATCAAGCCCTTCACGTTCCTGTCACTCTAAACCCCCCGGAACAACCAGAGTGCCTGACGAATCCCAGTCCAAAGAAGCTTCAAAGGGAAGGAAGAGTTTTAAGGGAATAAAGTTCAAGATCCACCCTGGGCTAAAGGGGAATTTGGATCTGAGCCACCAGAGCGACTCCACGGTCAATTATCGCCGGATCCACGCTGACAGCCGGGCAGGTGACAGCTCTCTCTACACTCCCCGCACAGCCGTTCGGACGGATTCTGAGCATGGGCGCTGCGTGAACACCCCCGAGGCTGCAGCTCTGATGTGTCCCGGCAGGTCCGGCGGCGCCGAGCCGCGCTCCCGGCCGGCCGGGCGGGCAGGCTCTGCCCTGCTCTCCCCTGCGCAGAAGGGACCCATCAAAGGCACCGCTGCCTCTTGCGGCAAAGGCGACGCATACAGCCCGCAGCTGGCGGCGGGACCTGCACGGCTGGCGGCAAACAAGCCCAAGGCGAGTGCTTGCCCAGGAAAAGCAGCCCCCCTCTGGCAGCTGCGCAAAGAACCGCTGCCACCCGCGTCCCTTGAAGAAGCAGCACAAGCTCCGCACTGCTTTGTCCTGCATCACAATGGAAGCCCCCCCTCGCGCTGGCACGTCGGCATCACGGCTCGGCCGGCTCTCAAGGCAAGCAGAGCCCATAGGAACGAGCGTCTGCCGTGGGCGGCACACGCGCGGCGTGGAGAGCTCTGTTTGCCTGTCGAACACGAGAAGCGACTGAGTCCATTGGCCACTCACACGGAAAAGTGGGATCAATGGGGTGGCAACATCAGGCACCAGCCTCCCCGAGAGCGACGGGTCTCCTCGTGGCCGTTTGTCTGGTCTGGTTAATCCCCGCATGTGGGGCTGATGTGGCGGCGGGACCGGGTGGGACGATCTTTTGAGGCCCCTTCTTCCGGTCCCTAACGCCCTGCGACTCTGAGAGTGGAGCGCAGCGCCAGGGAAAACCAGGGACACAAGGTTCCTTCCCCCAGGAAGCCCCCCGAGTGCAAACGAAGCAGCCTCACGGGTGCGAACCACAGCAGAGACCCCGCTCCCCGCAGCTGCGGGCTCTGCGCCTGGTTCGCGGTGACACCGAGAGGAGGCTGGCGGCGCGAAGGCAGCCCCAGGGAAAGCCGGGGAGAGCGACGGTAGCTCCTAATGGATTTAAACCCCCGCGTACCAGGCTGCAGAACGTTCCTGGCCCCCGTCGAGCGGCCGTGCCCACCGGCGCTTCCCCCTGCCCGAGCCCGGTGAAAAGGGCACGACCTACTCCCTTCCACGCAGATCCTGTCACGGCTCATCCTCGCGTTTGTCACTTGGGCCGAGGCTGCGGCACCGCGCTCTGCACAGCGCGAAACGCAGCGCGGGAGCCGGTGCGGGACGGGACGGGACGGGCGCGGACTCGCTGGCGCGTCCTGCCCGGAGCTCCTCGCTCTAACGCGCCCGGTCCTGCCACGGCTGCGCTGGTACCGAAAGGGGTGTGGGGGGAGCTTTCTGATCACAGAACCACCCGGCTGTGGCAGGGGCATTGGACTGGGTGACCTCTCGAGGTCCCTTCCAACCCCTAATGGTCCGTGATTCCTGTGCGACTGGATCTAGGGGTCCTGCCGTGGCAGGGGGATTGGACTGGGTGACCTCTCGAGGTCCCTTCCAGTCCCTGATGCTCTGTGACTTCCTCGCAAAGATGCTGACGGGGTCTGTGACTCTGTCAGTGTGATGTGGCCGTTACAAATACTCCCAGCACACAACTGCCCTCCTCTAAGCGGGAAGGAGACCGCTCCGACGCCCCGGTTACGGCAGCGAAACCCTCCGTCACCGACAGCAGCCGCCGAAGCGCCTGCCTCTGCCCCCCGACAGCCCTCGAGGAGAGAAGCCGGCTCACAGACCCCGCGGAAGGGCCTGAGCCACGCACCAACGCGCCTGGGAACGCGGGGGAAACGACGGCAGAGAGGGATCTGCCCTCCCGGCGCCGCTAACAAACAAGGGTCGGGATCGCCGAGATTCCCATTACGAGGGAGGGAGGCGCCCACCCGACGAAGAGCCGGGCGGTGGGGTGCAGATTGCTGCTCGGCCTGGGGAACAAAAGGATGCTCTGCCGTGGCACCGAGCTTCTGCCTCTGACTGTAAACATTGTTCCAGGGGCCATTTTTCCTTCGCCCAATCTTTAAAGGGCAATAAATTAGAGCGGGGACAGCCATACAAGCTGCTACTAGATGTGAATGTGAATGTGTCTGTAGCAAAGGCTGCCCTTCCATCAAAGTCCCTCGCAAGAATGGCGGGGTTTTCTAAGGGAGCATGTCGTGCCTATTAACCAGCTCACAAAGGGGGCCATTGCCGTGATTTATGAGGGGTTGCTATAGAGACCCCGCGGCACCCCCGGCAGGTGAGGCTCCGCACAACGATCCCACAGGTCCCTCCCGGCTGCGCGCAGAGCCCACGGCAGGCTGCAGGAGGGGCTTTAGGGCTCTGCCAGGGAGCCATCGGGGGTGCGGGGGGCTTCTCGCCCGCAGACGGCGCACACCCCGAGTGCTCTGGGAGCCGCTTCGACCCCGCCAGGCACTTGTCGCTGACCCACCGCTTGTCCAGGAGTTAACTCCTGGCGAGCAGGACTCCAGCAGAGGGCCGCGGGGCCGGGGGCTCTCGGGGGGCTTTTCTGGCAGAGCGCAGGGTTCACTGACAGGGAGCAACTTCTGTCCTGCGACGCTCACGTGGGCGAGGGGGTGGCCACTGAAAAAACCCTCTCCAAAGGCAGACACGGAGAACAGTCCCCCTGCCACGAGCCACAAAACATCACAGGATCCCAGAACACTGGGAGGGACCTCAAAAGATCACCCAGTCCCATTGCCCTGGCACAGCAGGATCCCATAGATCCAGTCATTAAGGGTTGGAAGTGACCTCAAAAGATCATCCACAGTCCAATCCTGCCACAGCAAGATCCCCTGGATCCAGTCACACAGGAACATGGCCAGGGGGGTTTGAAATGTCTCCAGAGAAGGAGACTCCACAAACCCCCTGGGCAGCCCCTGCCAGGGCTCTGGCACCCTCACTGCCAAGAAGGTCCTTCTCACACTGATGTGGAACCTCCTCTGCTCCAGCTCACACCCACTGCCCCTTGTCCTGTCACTGGGTGCCCCTGAGCAGAGCCTGGCTCCATCCTCCTGACACCCACCCTTCACACAGTGATCAACATCCATGGGGCCACCGATGCGTCACCCAGCACTTACAGATGGGGCTAAAATGCAGCCTAGAGTTATATTTCACTTGGATTTGAATTCAAGGGGCAGCAAAGAGAATGTTCACCATCAGAGACTTGGAAGAAGAACCACAGAGCTTTGGCCGTGGCCCTTGTGCTCAGATTGTCTCCAGATACTCGACATGAGGTGACTCCTCCTAAGGAAAGCAGGAGCCATCAAGTCCGCCCTGCTCTGCTGTTGAACCCTGTCACGAGCCTCCTCTTGACACCACTTCTTCCACCCCCTGTTCCTTATCTCTTGCATTAAAATCACCAGCAACATTTTGACCATCTCCTGCTTTAACTCCAAATAATGATGGAGGCAGATTTGACCCGGTTCTGGCAGGGGGATGGGACTGAACGGTCTTTCAAGGTCCCTTCCAACCCCTCATGGTCTGTGATCCTGTCATGGTTAAGGCAGCATCAGACAGTGTCTGTCCCCTGGACTGGACAGTCCCCTGCTAATCCCTGTTTTATGGGAAGCCTGCGTGTCGGCACCGTGTTTTTATACCTTACATGTGTTTTCAGTGTTGAACTTGGCTTCTCCCCGAATCCAATAAACAGAGGAAAGCTCAGCAGACTGAAATCCTGTCCCTGCTCAAGTAATAGGAGCTTTGTCACTCAAGTCCACGGGGTAGGATTTCCACCCTGATTGCTAACAGATTCCAAATACAAAACCGACGCGAAAAAAGAGCTTCAATTTCTGTCTCGGATGTGAGAGAGGTCAGCAGCGAGGGAAAAGTCAGGGCTGCCCGGCGGCTGTGAGTCTCCTTCTCTGGAGACGTTTCAAACCTGCCTGGACTGTTCCTGTGCGACTGGATCTAGGATCTGCTGTGGCAGGGGGTGGGAATGGGTGATCTTCCAAAGTCCCCTCCAACCCCTAATGATTCTATGATGGGAAGGGACCTCAAAAGATCATCCAGCCCCGTCCCCCTGCCGCAGCAGGAGCCCCTCAGTCACACATCATCAGGGCACCCAGCACCAGGACCTGAGCAGCGGGTGCTGAGCAGAGATGGGGACCCCAACAGCAGAGCAGGCAGCAAAAGAAATCACCACCTGCTACTCAAAGCCACCAGCAGCCGAAGGTCTGTGGGCACCCCCCAGAAAACACACCCACATGGGGGGCTGCTGCCTCGTGGTAGCCCTGATGCCAGCAGCCCCATCCCGGGGCGGTGCCAGGGCACGGGCGGCGCTGGTGGGCGCTGCCCTGGATCCCGGTGCCCGCTAACCCTTCTGTCCTTCCCACAGAGGCTGTAGAACAATGGGTTTCATATTCTAATGAAGCAATTATTAAAACAGGTAATTATTGGAATAACCACATCAACTCCCAGCCATTAAAGCCCCCCCGAAGGGAGCGGCCTGATGGCCTGGGCTGTGAGGGAGCTTGGCAGCCGCCCAGCACCGACAATAGCTCCTAATTAATTGATCTCACCTCTAATCTGCCATTGTTAGCCCGGTGCTGATCATTTGTTTGGCCTGCAGATCCTATTGCCCCCTCCATGTGATTGTGTTTGCTCCTGCGGCCGCTCTATCTCCTTCAATTAAGCACAGGTTAAGTGGTGCGGCCACGGGAGAGCAGGAGATAATGGCACCAATCAAAGTAATCTCTTTAATTTGCTAAATGGATTACGGGGAAACCCCAGCCAAAGCCAAGGCAGAGCCGGTGGCCTTCGCTTGAACCACACACAAAGACGATCTAATTGTTAACCCGCCGCACGCCGGACCCCACCGCTGCACCGGTGCTGGCCGCTCGGCGCCCGGTGCTGGCCACTCGGCTCTCCTCGCTGAGGAACGACGTTGCCCGCACACCCTCTGCAGCGGCGCCTCGCGAGGACCTCGGGCTCAGCGCGTCTGGGTGCCAGACCAAACCGCAGCACTGCGCCGCCGCCAGGAGCCTGCACTTAGGATCTGCTCAGGTGCTCGCGCAAGGTGCGGTTCACGAGCCCGCAATGTGCCCTCGGGGCCAAGAAGGCCAAGGGCGCCCTGTCATGCGTCAGAACTGGGGTGGTCGGCAGATGGAGAGGGGTTCGGACTCGGCTCTTTGCATCCTCACTCATCTGGACCCCAAAGCTCCTGCACTGGGATCATGGAACCACAGAACGTTAGGGACTGGAAACAACCGAAAGGTCACCCAGTCCAACCCCCTGCCACAGCGGGACCCCTGGATCCAGCCGCACAGGAACAGTCCAGGTGGGTTTGGAAGGTCTCCAGAGAACCACAGAATCTGGGGTTGCACTGGATGATCTTTCCAGGTCCCTTCCAATCCCCAACTACTGCATCTAGGGGATCCTGCTGTGGCAGGGGGACTGGACTGGGTGATCTCTCGAGGTCCATCCCAATCCCCGGTGCTCTGTGACCTCTCTTCAATCCCAGGAACAGATCAGAACCGCTCAGTCAAACATTTTCGACCACTTAACAAAACCCAGTGAGGCCAAGAGCAAACCCTTTACAGTGCCAGGAAAGCCCCCAACAGGAGATAAGAACCAAACGCCGGCGCCCCAGTCCCTCAGCTGCAAACACGCTCCACATGAGACTGGAACCGAGCAGAGCCCCGGTGCTCCCCCAAACGAACCAGCGACTCCATTCGAGCAAGACAGCGCCAGGCGTGAGCGGTGCAGTTAGCTCCCAGCTCAGAGTGCGGACGAGAACTGGAAGCTAAGGAGGCCTGGGGGGGTTAAGATGCCAGAACTATTCCTATAAAACAGCTCAGAGCCGAGTCGCTGAGGCGAAGCCACGCGCTAAGCCCAGCGCACGGGGACGCCTCTAGGATTACAAGCTCTCGTTCCACCTCCCGGTTGTTCGGTAGCTGATCTGCGCCGGACCCGGGTAACTAAATACGAACCAGTCGGCAAGGAAAACACCCGGCGCTCGCCTGAATATGTAACAGCTGGAGCAGCTGGCCCGCATCAGCGCACAAAGCCCTGCAGTGTGCGGGCCAGCGGCGGGGACCGGGAGCACCCCGAACAGAGCCCTGGCGGGAGGGAACCGAGCAACCGGCTCCTCCAGCAGTAACCGCGGTTGTCTTCCTTCCTTTGAAATCCACTGGAGCTCTGGGCGGGCGTCCCGACTCGCTCAGGGTCACAACCCCCTTCTAGGAATCAGCTGCTCTGAACCTGCTTCTGATGGGGAATGGCTCCGGTTTGGGGGTGACCTTGTACTGGAGGGGCGATGGTTGGGGTCGATGATCCCAGGAGGTCTTTTCCAACCTGAGTGATTCTGTGATGCTACAGGTGCTGGAACCAGAGGGAAGGGCTTCCAGCTCCAACAGGGGACCCTGCTGGGGCAGGGGGATGGGACTGGGTGATCTCTGGGGTCCCTTCCAACCCCTAATGTTCTATGTTCTGCGATTTGCTTCCCTACTGCGCAGGGAGAACGGTCTGTCCCTGCCGCCGTTGTGGCTGTCAGCGGCTCTCCAGCCCCAGCCCGCACCTCACCTGGCCACCTGCTGCTGAGCCTGACCCTTGGGCTCTTCTGAACGAGCACTGGCATCGCTTCAGTGTGGACCCTGCAGCACCCATCGGCAGGAAACCTGCCGGAGCTGGCAGTGACAGATGCTCCATCACCGAGCACCGCAGAGTCTCTTAAACTCGCCGTTACACTGTCTGTGTTTTAATTTTAATGGCAAATCTTATGCTGCAGACATGTCGTAAGAGCCATAAATAATAAGTTATGGAAGCCAAGCTCTCGGGCCTGGGCAGTTAAGGAGATTAATGTGCTCGTCTGCGTCAGTCCTCTGAGCTACTCCGCAGTGAAACCCCAGGTAGAGCCCTTCTCCCCTGCTCCTCACAGGACATCGGGGATTGCAAGGGACCTCGAGAGGCCGTCCAGTCCCGTCCCCCTGCCAGAGCAGGATCCCCTGGATCCAGTCACAGATATACTGCTTCTCACTCCTCCTGCTGAGACATTTGGCCTTTTCACCCAGCCACCCTCCCGGGGCCCAGAACCTGAAGAGCAGGACAGTGAAGAGGAGGCGGCGCTGGAGGCACGAAGCCCTGTGCGCTGTGATGCAGCCGAGCGGGCAGAAGCGCTGGTGCTCCGGGGAGCAGGGCACTGGTGGTGCCCCTCAGACCAGCAGCAAAGCTTCTCTTCCCCAGCTGTTTGTCAGTTCTCTGCCTGAGGCATCAACACGCACTTCAGCCGCAGAATAAAACCTGTCTGCAAGGCAGACAACAGCGACGCACATGCGCGCGCCGACAGGTGAGAAGCTCCCGGCAGCTCCCAGCCTCACGCTCCTCCCAGCTCTGTGCCATCAGCAAACCTGCTGGCAGAGCTCTCTAACCCCTCATCCAAGTCATCAATGAGTAGATTGAATGGAACTGGTCCCAGTACCGACCCCTGAGGGACTCCACTAGATCCAGGCCTCCAACTAGGCTCTGTGCCCTTGACCACCACTGTCTGGCCTCTCTCCCGCAGCCAGCTCATGCTGCCCTATCTCGAGGATGCAGGTTCCAGCGTTCCGAGTGTTTCTGCTTGTTACCCCGACACTTCCTCCAAGCACGCGTGATGTTTTGAAAGGAAAGGAGTCCTCTGCTGCTGAAGGCCAGTCCTTCCTGTTTGTTAGCCCACTCCAGAGCTAAGTTTGCACGAGAACGAGGTGGCCTCAAGTCTGATGTCACACGCACGGCAGAGGAGCGCCCAACCGTTTAGGAGCCACAGTTAGGCCTGTTCAGGGGGTTTTTCCCGACTGGCGTTTGAAGCCGGTGACGCTGTTGGCAGCGCCGCAAAGTCCTGACGTCCCCAGCCATGAGGCAGGAATCGCTCTGCAAATCACTCGTGACCACGTCTGATGCAACCCTCATCTGGGCAGCGAAGCGCTGGAGGACAGCAAGAGGGAAGGAGGGCTCCCCGGCCATCAGACGGGGCGGGTGTTTGCCATCTCGAACGGGAACGCGCTGCCGTGAAGCTCACGCAGCACCGCCAGCTCCCTACGTTCTCTAGACAGGCTAAAGGGGAAGAGACTCACAGTAGGAGAACTACAGCTCGACCTCTCCCGAAGGAAGCGGGCCCTCTCCAAATCCTCGACAGGGCTCCCAAGGCAGTGCTGAGGGGCGCTGGCAGCGCAGGAAACACAAGCCGACAGCCCCAGAGGGTAACGGAGAGACACCTCAGCCCAAGGTTAGAGTCACTGAATCATCCTGGTGGGAAAGGACCTCCCAGATCACAGAGTCCAACCAGACCCACAGCCACAACAAACCCAACCACCTGATGGATCAGCAAACACAAACCAGCCCCCTCCATCCCTGCCCCTACAGCAGGGTGTGAAGCACCAGGGCTACTCGTGCCTTAAACACCTCCAGGGATGGGGGCTGAACCCCCTCCCTGGGAAGGCTCTTCCAGTGCCCAGCCACTCATCCTGTAAAGAATTTCTTCCTAAGATCCAACCCAAACCTCCCCTGCCTCAGCTTCAGACCAGTGCCCCTGGTTCTGTCAGTAGTTACTGAGGAGAAGAGGCTGACCCCCACTTCTCTACAACCTCCTTTCAGGCAGTTGTAGAGGGCAATGAGGTCCCCCTCAGCCTCCTCTTCTCCAGACTGACCCTGCCCAGCTCCCTCAGCCTCTCCTCATCCCACTGGTTCTCTAAACCCCTCACGAGCTGGGCATCTGCTCTGGGCATGTTCCAGCATCTCAGTGTCTTTCCTATAATGAGGGGCCCAGAACTGACCCCAGCCCAGGTGGGACCTCACAAGGGTACGACGGCAGTGCCACAGTTAGCTCCCCTTCTATCCCCTCCAGCTCCTCAGACGATACTACTGCCACATATGTTATCATGCTTGAGAAAAGGCTTGAGAAAAGATAAAGTCCTTCACTCTTCAGGATGCGCTTCAAGAACACCCTGGGCAGAAAGCTCTGGCAAAGCCTGGCTGAAATGTAGTGGGTGACCACAGGATGGACTTTTCCTCCCTGATGTCCCAAAGGACCTCAAAATACACATGTGTGCAGCTGCTTTACACTCTCTTGGAGAAGTTCTCCCCCTGTGAGTCCACGAACGGCAACAAGGATGCACTCACCCAGCACCTCCACAGCAGAGCTGCACCTTCTGCTTTCCTCACCCTGGTGACAAACTCATCAGCCACCTACCAAAGATCTCCAAAGACCTCCGGGGATGAACTGTGTCCACGCGACGCTGCTTAAAGCCTCTGCACCCGGGACAGCTTCGCTCAGGGCCACTCAAACGCCTGCGAACCGCAGACCAGGCTGAGCACACGCGCTCCTCACAAAGCGGCGACGACACTCTGCCGCGCCAGTGCTGCACACAGACCTCAGCCGCAACCTCAGGGGCACGTCATGCAGCCCCACGCATCTCTCGGCCACCAGCTGCCCGTCACGAGGGGCCATGCAGGCAGCAGCCAAGTCAAAGCAGCAGTGGCTACTGCACAGCTCGAGGCATCGTGGCTGCTCACGAACGCCCCGCGGCCAGGTCACCTCTCGACACAAGTCTGCGCCCGGCGCAGCAAAGCAACCCCTCTCACCAAAACCCGCGGCGGGTGCTCTCAGCCCGGTCCCCTCTGCTCTGCTCCATCACAGGGTCTCACTTTAACGAGAACAAGACCGAGCGTGCAGTCTCTGCCCGAGCGCAACGCAATGTGAGCGACCGCAACTGCTCCAGAAGCCGCGTCCACGAGCGACTAGCACCGGGCACCTACCTGCAGGTGACGGGGTGCTGCATCCGCTGGTCGGCGGGTGGCTCTGGAGGCCGTGGAGGGAGGGCAGCGGCAGGCCGCCGATGACCGGAGGGAAGAGTAACGGGTACGGAGCTGCCGGGTAGTGACTCATGTGTCCGCTCACGGCCGGCACGGGACACGTGCGGCTGCTGGTTGTCATGCTGATGCCTCACAGCGAGCGGATGCGATGCTGCATCACTCCGGGATGGCAGGCAGGTGCAGCGGCAAGCGAACAGGGCTGTTGAGCCGGGCTGCCTGTGGACGGAGAGGCGACCGCTAGATCGGGCCTGTCCTGCACCTCATCATGGCCTCCTACGGGTCTCTCCTCCAGGCCATTCTCACTCCGCAAACCGCGAACGTGCCGGCTTCTGAGCCCCAGAGCCAGGGCGCAGCTCAGTGGCTCGCGCACGTGTCTTGTGGAGAGGAGAGCCGCTCGCTACAGGTCCATGGTGATACAGCCTGGAGAGGGAAGAGATCCGGTAGGATGGTCAACACACGTCTGGTTTGAACACAAACACATCGAAACGATCCTGCCTCCCTGCCCTCCTTCAGCTGAGCGATGGCTCCGTTCAGCAGTGTCGTGCAAGACCAGCCTCACGTTATCTGGGCCAGTCATAGAAACTTAGAACCATTAGGGACTGGAAGGGACCTCGAAAGTTGATCTAGTCCCATCCCCCTGTCACAGCAGGATCCCCTAGACCAAGTCACAGAATCATCAGGGATTGGAAGGGACCTCGAAAGACAACTCCCGGCCACAGCAGGATCCCCTAGATCCAGTCGCACAGGGACATGGCCAGGAGGGTTTGAAACGTCTCCAGAGAAGACGACTCCACCACCCCCTGGGCAGCCTGTTCCAATGCTCCTCACGGGGAAGAAGTTCCTTCTGATATTTACATGGAAGCTCCTCTGCCCCAGCTCACACCCATCTGCTTCCTATCCCTGTAGCTGATGGCACTGCTCGAGGAGCCGAATGATTCAGGGCTCCAGCACGACTCCAGCTTCAGGCAGCTGGCCTCGGCCACGTGAGAGCCTTCAGGCTCCGGGCAGCACATGGGCACTTCTGCCTGCTCCCCCGGCCGCCCGACACCAAGGAGCTGCGGCGGCCGAGGCCTCAAGAGCAGCAGCCCCGGGAGCGTGGCTTCCCCTGAAAAAGCAGGGCAGCGACAAACATTCCTGCGAGCAGGGCTCCGGGAGCAAAAGGACATCCACTTATTGTTCAGCCCGTCCCACCGGCCCGCACGCGGCCGCGCAGGCACAATGGGAGGAAGCAGGAAGCAGCCTGGCACATCTGCATGATCTTATTAGGGACTAATGGGCATCTGAGAGGCGCACGCGGCCGGCGCTGGCCGCTCTGCACCCATCTCCCCGGCAATCACTCTTGATTAGCGGCTGTTTGTAGATGGAACTGGGTGAACCCCTGTGTGTCAACGAGGCGCAGGCATCTGGAGGCAGACAGGGCTGTCTTAAAGGGAACGCACGCGCCGCGCACGGAGGGCTGGGCTGGGCTGCCTGTTGGCAACCAAAAGCTTTGCTGAAGCAGAACACAGCCTACAGCTGTTTGACCAAAGAGCAGGGACACAGAGCTGCTGGAGAGAACCCAGTGCAGAGCCACAGGGATGGTGCAGGGAGAGGAGCATCTTCCTGCTGGGGAAACACTGAGGGAGCTGGGAAAAAGGAGCCTGAGGGTGACCCCATGGGTGTTGATCAATGTGTGAAGGGTGGGTGTCAGGAGGATAGAGCCAGGCTCTGCTCAGGGGCACCCAGTGACAGGACAAGGGGCAGCAGGTGTGAGCTGGAGCAGAGAAATTCCATATCAGCCTGAGAAGGACCTTGTTCCCAGTGAGGGTGCCAGAGCCCTGGCAGGGGCTGTCCAGGGGGGCTGTGGAGTCTCCTTCTCCAGAGACCTTTCAAACCCTTCTGGGCAGTTCCTGTGTGACAGGATCTAGGGGATCCTGCTGTGGCAGGGGAATGGGACTGGGTGATCTTTTGGGGTCCCTTCCAACCCCTGATGTTCTGCGATTCTGTGACAGAAGGCAAGAAGAAAGAGAACCCCGAAGCCCAAGCCACACTGTTAACCTCAAGCTCTCCAAGCAAGCAGAGAGCTAATAGTTGCAGCTGAATGACACAACAAACCCACTTTGATGATAAGCAAATAAACAACGGAGCTGAAAACTTCAACTGCTGGCCAAAGAAAAGCTGAAAATAGCAGCTGAAGTCAGAAGAACAACATCTGCATCTTGTATCTGCCAGGAGTGCAGCCAGGAAAGTCAGCGGCTCTACAGGACCAGATGCATGAACAGAGCAGAAAAGGCAGGGAGCAGGACTTCAAAGCCCTGTCACTGAGAAGCGGCTCCGTGCCCTTACATCCCACAGCCACAGTTGTCCTGTGTCGTCAGCTGCAGCCACAGGACTTCACAGGATCACAGGGCATCAGGGAGGAGAGAAGGTAAATTCTTGTAACAGAGACAATCACAGAACACTGGGGAGTGGAGGGGACCTCGGAAGATCACCCGGTCCCGTCCCCCTGCCAGAGCAGGATCCCCCACATCCAGCCATTAGGGATTGAAAGAGTCCTGGAAAGATCACCCAGTCCCATCCCCCTGCTGCCACAGCAGGATCCCCCAGATCCAGCTGCACAGGAACACACCCAGGAGGGTTTGAAACGTCTCCAGAGAAGGAGACTCCACAGCCCCCCTGGGCAGCTCCTGCCAGGGCCACGTCCACAAGCACCCTCCCCAGTGCTGTAACAGTCGGGAGGACGCGGGGATCGGGAGGCTCCCACGCAGACCCTCACTGTGCTCCTCCGCAAGCTTCCGGCTGATGGGGAAAGATGTCCTGGTGCCCAGCTGCACACAGCACTTCCCACCACCGCAGCTGCTGCAAGGTCTTGCGCTGGCTGTCTGCAACCTCCAAGAGTCCTCTGAGAGCAGTGAGAGGGGTCAAGTGATGTTATTGTTTTGGTGACAGACAGAAGGTCCCAGTAAGTGATGGTGGCCAGGGAATCATTAAAAGGAGGGAGCACTGCATCTGCGCAGCGGCTGAGGAGGGCAGCAGCTTTGAGGGCAGCCCCTCCGCGGCAAAGTCCATCTCTCCTTGGGTGGCCAACCCTCGCTGGTCACCCTGAGCTCTGCAGGTCAACTGCTGAAATGGGACCACGAGGTCCTTCACTAAAGGAGAACACAAAGTCCTGAGAGACCAGTGGTAACTTCTACTGGTGATGATGGGCTGCTGCTCCCAAAATGATGACTGGTGGAGCCAGCAGGACAGCAGCTCCTCAGAGGGTCTACAAGCAGCGGGTGCTGCAAACCTTGGTGTGGAGGGCTACACTCTACCTCAAGGCGATTTAGATCTGCACCATGGGCTAGTAGCCCACATTGACCATGGTTTGCTGGAATGACTGCCCCAGTACAGAAGCAAGTCTCATCTCTTTTGACATCTTGGAGGGACATCACAGCATCGCAGGTTGGAAGGGACCTCCAAAGGGCATCTAGTCCCACCCCCCTGCAGCAGTCAAGGGCATCAGTCCCCAGAGAACTAAGGGGATGGATGCACCTCTAAATCATCTAACTTGTAGAATGGCTTCCTGATGCCCAGTCTAAATCCACTCTTTTCCAGCCTGAAACCATGACCCCTTGTCCTTGGGCACTGGAAGAGGCTGTCTAGAGAAGCTGTGGATGCCCCCTCCCTGGCAGAGTTCAAGGACAGGGCTGGATGGGGCTCTGGGCAACGTGGTCTGGTGAGAGCTGTCCTTGCCTGGGGTGGGGGGTTGGGACTAGACCATCTCTGAGGTCCCTCCCAACTCTGAGTTAGATGGTCCAGAGGTGCATCCATCACCTCAGAGCTGCGGGGCTGTGGACGCTGTGAGGACACAGACACCTAATCCCACACCACTGGTCGTATGTCTGCTGGACACCTACAGCAGCAGCTCTGCTGGAGGCTCCTGCAGCTCCCCAAGCTCGTCCGCTGCCTGCTCCAGCCTCCTGAACCTTCACTTATCACATATCACAGGTCCCATTACAGTCCCAGTAAGAGTCCCCATGGGCCAGCAGAACATGCCGGAGGGCTAGTGGAGATTATGAACATTTGTTCCGAGAGCTCTGCTCCCACAGCCCTGTCACAGGGGCAGCAGCAGGGCGACGGCAGGAACAAGCACAGCTGCAGCAGGACCACAGCATCACAGAACATCAGGGATTGGAAGGGACCTTGAAGGCTCATCCAGTCCCATCCCCCTGCCACAGCAGGTCCCCTAGATCCAGTATTAGGGGTTGGAAGGGACCTCCAAAGATCCCCCAGTCCAGTCCCCTGCCACAGCAGGACCCCTAGATCCAGTATTAGGGGTTGGAAGGGACCTCCAAAGATCACCCAGTCCAGTCCCCTGCCACAGCAGGACCCTAGATCCAGTATTAGGGGTTGGAAGGGACCTCTAAAGATCACCTAGTCCAGTCCCCTGCCACAGCAGGACCCCTAGCTGCAGTTGCACAGGAACATGCCCAGGTCTCCAGAGAAGGAGGTTTATGTCTAACACCAGACCCTTCCACACGAGGGTTTTCCATCAGAAATCTCCAGCACACAGAAGAACCCGGAGGCGCAGCCCCTCTGTGTCAGATCATGGCATCAAAGACCAGTCCAACAGTCTAATAATAAAACCTCCTGAGCGACGGGAGAGCGAGAAGTGAAGCCGCAGCCCAGCGCCTGATGTGGTGCTAATCCTCCCCCACAGCCCTGCGCCTGACCAACAGGGGCTGGGGATCCAGCTGTTGACACGCGGCGAGGAAATGAAACACGTTCTCCCCACACGAAGGTCACATTTTTCTGGGTGAAACAAAGCTCACGGGTACCTCCTGTCTTTGAGGCGCCTCCTGAAGCAGCAGGGAGAAGGAGAAGTCGCTCACACCAGCGATATTGTCCGGCGGGCGGGAGGGATCTGAGCTCAGCACTGATGACCTGACCCGAGAGCAGAGCCCAGCACCAGCATCTCTGCAGGGTCCTTCCAGAGAGCTGCGCAGAGCGACGAGGGCTCCCCTCAGCCGCTTCCTCCCCAAACTCAACCGCCCCAGCTCCCTCAACGTCTCTTCATCAGGTTTACTCTCCAGGAAGAGGTGTGAAGGCAGAAACGCCTCCAGACGCCCTCCCCGCCAGCGGGCTGCAGAGCTCCTTCAGGACAGACACTGGTTCCCGTGGCACGTCCCCGTGTTCTTTCTAACTGCTCCTTCCAGCGCCGCCCGCGCAGCGGACAGCCTCTCCCATTTCAGGCCAAGCGTTTGCAGGGCAGGGGAGAAAATCAATTCCTGAACAGCCAGGCGAGAGCCGCCAGTCGCTTCTCTAATTGAGGCATTGACGTTCTCCGAGGATCGCACCGCGATTATCTCCGCAGGCACCTCCACGGGCAGGCCCTGGGTAAATATTGGCACAGGAGCAATTACGGCGATTAACAGCCGCCGCCGGCAGAGACGCCCTGCCCGGCGCCCACGGACACAGCGGCAGCTGCACCGGGGACTCACAGCAGCGCAGACCGTGGAGGGGACCTCCAGAGATCAGCCAGTCCCATCCCGTCGAAGGCACAGCAGGGTCCCCTAGATCCAGTTGCACAGGAACAGTCCAGGCCAGTTCAAAATGTCTCCAGAGAAGGAGACTCCACCAACCCCCTGGGCAGCCCCTGCCAGGGCTCTGGCACCCTCACTGGGAACAAGGTCCTTCTCCCACTGATGTGGAACCTCCTCTGTCCCAGCTCACGCCCACTGCCCCTTGTCCTGTCACTGGGTGCCCCTGAGCGGAGCCTGACTCCATAACGTGGACCAAGCTACCCTGAAAGTGCAAATAAACCCTGAAGCTCTGTAAATACTGAGTGATTCCCAGTCTGCTGGCCATCCTCTCCACTGGCCCACAGCAAGGACCGAAGGAGAGAGCTCCAGGCAGCCAGGACAGCAGCTCCGGGGCAGCCTGCCCCTTTGCTTGACCTCTGGTTGGCTTTGAGGTCACCTGGGATTCATCCCTGCTGGCTGCAGGCTGTCCCCAGGATTATCAGGTCAGGCTTGATGAGGCTCTGAGCAATCTGACCTAGGTAGAGCTGTCCCCGTGCACGGAGGTCAGGCTGGTTGACCTCCAGAGGTCCCTTCCAGCCTGGAACATTCTGTGACCAGCAAAGAGAAAGGGCAACCCCCCCCACCTCAACTATAAACCAGCCAACTGAACTGAGACGGCTCCAAAAGGGAGAAGGAGAAGTCCAAAGGTACCAGAAACTGCTCCGAAGCGGCCCCAGGCTGACTGAGACCTTGAAGAGCCCGAAACAGAAAGGAAGGTGCTGTGACAGCAACGTCAACAAACGGTGGAGCTCAGCTCGACCAAGATAAAGCATCTGCCAGAGCGCCGGCAGTAACTGGAGCTGCCATTCAGCCAGGGCCAAGCAAAACAAGCCCTGGCCGGGCAGTCGGGGCGGAACAGCAGGGCCTTTGTTCGGCCCTCACACAGAACCCACCTTCTTCGCGAGGGAGGGAGGAGGCAGCAAGAGTAAAGGCTTCCCAGGAGGTGGGGAAGGGTCTCCACTGGAGCCCACACCCGGGCTCCCTGCGTTCTCTGAACCAGGGTGAAGCATCGCGTCCCCTCAGCGGGCTGCCCAGGGGGCTGTGGAGTCTCCTTCTCTGGAGGCGTTTCCAACCCTCCTGGACACGTTCCTGTGCGAGTCTCCTCTTCTCCAGGCTCAACACCGCCATCTCCCTCAGCCTCTCCCCATCAGCCTGTCCCTCCAGCCCCCTCCCCAGCCTCGCTGCTCCTCCAGACCCGCTCCAGCCCTTCCATCTCTTTCCTGAAGGGAGGGGAAGCATTTTCTCCACAGAAAACACTCCAGAAAGACCACTCAAAAGAGTGAGGACGGAGCCCACGCAAGGGGAACCCCATGGCTCCCTCTCACCTCAGCGGGACTAGAAAACACAGGAAGCCGCCCAGCTCCAAGAAGCTCACTGGTCCCAGTAAGACGTGAGGGCTCCCCAAGGGAGCTGGGCTGAAGCAGGCAGAGCCCTCAGCGTCTTCAGGTTGGACCTGGATTCCATCCATCACGGAGAAGGGGCAGCTCAAAGGTCAAGGTGAGGAGGTGCTGGTGCACTTCCCTGTTCTGCAGGCTCAGCTTATTGCTGAGAGACTCCATGGGAAAGATAAATCCAGAGACCACGTTGCCAGGCTTCTGTTTTAATTAACTAAGTGCCTGCAAACAAGTCACAGGGCTTTTCCACCGACTTTTCCCACTATCTGCCCAAACAGGGCCCTTCCACCACCACGTCACGGGTCAGCACGTTCATTAAACACAACCCAAACCCTGCTGGCCCAGCGGCTAATTTAAACGTCTCTCAAACTCCACCTGCGCTTCTCCTCTTGGAAATTAGAACATCCCCATCAGGAGCAGACCCCGATCTCCTTCCAGCCTTCGTTCACAGAGTCACAGAGCACCAGGGATCCGAAGGGACCACCCAGTCCCGCTTTTGAGTGACCCCTGAAGTTTCCTTGCAGGCTAAGCAAGCACAGCTCATAGCACTGCTGTGTGCTCCTTGGGTCATCACAGAGCATGAGGGACCTCAAGAGATCACCCAGTCCAATCCTCCACCATGGCAGGATCCCTGAGATCCAGTCATTAGGGATTGGAAGGGACCTTGCAGGACCATCCAGTCCCATCCCCTGCCACAGCAGGATCCCCGAGATCCAGTCATTAGGGGTTGGAAGGGACCTTGCAGGACCATCCAGTCCCATCCCCTGCCACAGCAGGATCCCCAAGATCCAGTCCCATGGGAACAATGACTTGCACACAACTGCACAGTGGCGAGGACCGATGGACAGTATCTTCACATCTGACAGTGATTTGCTGGCCACTTCAGGAAAGCCGTTTGGACTCCATCTGACTCAGCCTTTCCATTTGTGAAATGAAGACCAACCTGCGCTTCCATCTCAAGATAAGTGAAACCCTCAAGGCTGGGACCACCATTAACTACGACTAACGAACGTCCATCAGTCCTCGGCCATGCGACTGCCCCTCCAGGCTCTGGGAAAACACGACCTTGAGTGCAGTGCAGATAACAACTTCCTTTCGGTAGCCACTCAGGAGAGGGCAACGTACGGGCTCCTCAGTGAATCCCAACCCCAAAGCTGACTCAATGACTCAGAAGAAGGGAAAAACAAAACCCACTGGAAAAGAAGGCGACAGGCGGAACAGCCTTCCTGGACCAGAGCTTCTCCGCTCCCCGCCTGTCACAGGGACCTCAGATAACAGGTAACAGCTAGAGCACATCCCACCCAGTTTTCAACAGCCGCGCTCCATCAGATGTCCTCTCCCAGAGGGACTGTTTGTGCCTCTCCACGACTTTAACTGTGGAACCGCAAACTGCTCTAATCAAGTGGCGCTTTCGCCTCTGCTCCGGACAACCTCAGCCAACGCTAATCGCCGCTGCTCAGCTCAGCCCATCTCCAAGGTGTTGATCAGGGGCTGGGATGGAAAGTGCTTCCCCAGCTTCGCTGCCCTCCTCTGCCCTCGCTCCAACCCCTCGATGTCCCCCTTGGACCGAGGTGGCCACAGCTGGACTCAAGGTGCAGCCTGCCCAGTGCTGAGTGCAGGGGGACAGTCACCTCCCCACTCCCGCTGGACACGCAGCCTCCCCTTCCTCCAACTAACCAGCCCCAACTCTCCCCACGTCTCTTCCTCAGACTGGTTCTGCAGCACTTCAGGAGGAGGCACGAAGGCGGCAGAAGCGCCTGCAGGCTTCCTCCCTGCCAGCAGCTGCAGAGCTCCTTCAGGACAGACTCATTTCTGCATCACGCTCCAGGAACGAGCGCGTCCGGGGGAGCAGGGAGGTGACCGTCCCCCCGCACCCAGCACTGGGGGGTGTCTGCAAGGAAGACGGAGGAAAACTGCACCAGGGACCAGCCCATCAGCTCGAGCTCAGCCCACTGGCAAGAAAGCCAACGTCCTGAAGGCTGCGTCAATGGAGACAACCGAACACGGAGAGAGGCAGGATGCCTGGCAGGGCGGAGGCGACAGAGCAGACAGACAAACCACTATGGCCACCAGCAAGTAACAGCCGAGCACCCCGATACCATCAGAGCAGCTCTGCAGAAGCACCGGCGATGCTGCTTCTCTGTTTGATTCATTTTATCTCGCTCCACAGCCTTTATCACCCAAGCACGACATTTCCCTCCAGGTGTCTCGATAACATCCCCCAACAGGAGCAGGACTGGGCGCCCAGACAGCACCATGCTCAACAGAACCAGAACCCCGAGTGGCTAGAGCGGCCCTAGAAATCCAGGGCGGGTAGGAGATGTCTTCTCTACAGCAACGCAGGCATGCAGCGCCATCGGCCAGTCTGTTCCACCACAACCATGAGGTGCGTGTCCACCCCAGACCTCAGATGGACACAATTCTCTGCAGAAAGACTTCAAACTCTGCACGGTCCTCGCTGCTCCCACAAAATTCCCTCTCTTCCCCTCTCCTGGTTATAGTCCCAGTGCAGGGTGCAACACCTGTCAGCCAGAGACATCCTGGTCTCTAGATTGGAATCACAGGACGGCTCCGGCTGGAAAAGACCCCTGGGATCACCAAGCCCAACCACGTGCTCCACCTTCCAAGGTCACCCCTAAAACACCCCATCCAAACCCTCCTTAAACACGTCCAGGGATGGCGACTCAACCACATCCCCGGAAGCCCGATGCAGTGCCTGGATTTGACAGATCCCCTGCTCCATGGATGAGGACGTGGCTGGGTGGTCGCATTCAGAGCTGTGATCAACAGCTCCACGCCCAAGTGGAGCTCAGGTACAAGAGCTGTTCCTCTTCCACTGAGTGCCCACTCAGCAAGTTCTCTGGTGACACCAGGCTGTGTGGGGTGGGTGACACTGGAGGGAAGGACAGGCTGGAGAACTGGGCTCATGCAAACTGCATCAGGTTCAACAAGGCCAAGGGCAGGGTCCATCCCGAGCACAAATCCATGATGGGTGGTGAATGGATTGAGAGCAGCCCCGGGGAGAAGTCTCCCCGCGAGCCCACGGGCTTTGCCACCCATTCTCCCGACAAGCCGCGCTGCGGTGGCCCACTTTTGTCCTGCAGTGGCCCACTTTTGTCCCGTGGACTCTCACAACCACGCTTCCAGCCGCCGAGAGCCTCTTCACGATGATTAACGGCCTCCCGTTGAGCGCCCCGAGAATTTCCCAGCCCGGTTCCCTTGAGAACGCCCCGCGACACGGGGTCCTGGGCGAAGCCAGATTACGGGAGGAGGAGCGATGGCTACAGTCCACCTACCCCGCGGCCATCAATTACGGGCAGCGATAAATCAGCGCGTTCAGCCCAAACAAAGCCCCGCGCGGCAACCAAACAAGGGCGCTCGCAGCCGCGGGCTGGAGGCAGAGCGAAGCTCTCGACGGGAACAATGGGGCCGGCAAGGCGGCTGTCGGCGCACGGCAGAGCCCCGCTGATCGATCGAGACGTGGACGCGGCGGATCCGGTCACCGCCGGCCCAGTGGACGCGGGTTCCTCTCGTGAACGGGAGCAGATCGCGCGGCTCCGGCTCACGGTTACCTGGGGACAGCAGCGGACATCGGGGGGGCCTGCAGCTTCCTTTCAGGAAGCACCGCCGAGCCCAACCCACCCCCACTTCATCTCTGCCCGCGTCTGCCTCGGCGGCACAGACGGCTCTGACCGCTGCGGCTGCCTTCGAGCACCCCGCACACGCAGCCTGCTTTCGCACGGGGCGCACGGAAGGGCCAGAGGGGACACGGAGACAGAACACTGCCAGCCTCTCTCCTCGCACCTCGCTCCCCTTGGGGATGAGCGCGTGTGCATCCCCTTCCCCTCGGAGATGAGCACACACGTCCCCTTCCCCCTCGGGATCGGTGCGAGCTCTCCGCAGACTGTGGGTTCATCCTGTTCCCAGGCACTTAAAACCCCCCTTTTTGATTTACAACAATTGTTTGAGAGCCAAAGGAGGGAGCGCCAGTCCAAACGCAAGTGGGCTCCACCCCAAAGTAATTCACCTGACGGTGGCTACTGCAGGACAGCAGTCAGAGACTCACAGAACATCGGGGTTGGGAGGGACCACGACAGATCACCCAGCCCCATCCCCCTGCCACAGCCGGATCCCCTGGATCCAGTCACTAGGGGTTGGAAGGGACCTCGACAGATCACCCAGCCCCATCAGGATCCCCTGGATCCAGTCGCAGAGGAGCAGTCCAGGTGGGTTTGAAATGTCTCCAGAGAAGGAGACTCCACAGCCCCCTGGGCAGCCCCTGCCAGGGCTCTGGCACCCTTAAAGAAGTTTCTCCTCCTGTTGAGGTGGGATGACACACCTTTCACTGTTTTTGGAGGTGCTCTCCTGGAGTTAGACAAGTTGTCCCTCGGGGAAGCGACGTGACTTTCTGGACAGGACTAACTTCCCTCAAGAGCACCACAGAGGGGCACCCACACACTCGTGGTTCACACCCCCACCTTAGCAGAGCCCTCTCACTGGGGGGTAGACGCGCAGGCAGGCCCCTCTCCATCCACACCAAACCGCACAAGGACCGGGCGTTCGTCTTCCTGACGCTCTGCGGACAGAGCGAAGCCCTGTTTTAGCTCAAAGAGCTTTAAGAGGAACTTCCATTTCTGGCTCCTTTTCACACTTAGTGTCTGTCCGGGTCCCTTCCACAGCAGGGGGACTGGACCGGGTGATCTGTCCGGGTCCCTTCCACGGCAGGGGGACTGGACCGGGTGATCTGTCCGGGTCCCTTCCACGGCAGGGGGACTGGCCCAGGCAATCTTACGAAGTCCCTTCCAACGCCCAACGTTCTGTGTGACACACCAAGGGTCCCAGGACAAGCCCCGCAGCCCAAAGGGCTTTGTTGTCTCTCCCGACCCATTTCCTGCCCTTGTACCCCCTCTCGTTTCAGCTGGGCAGAGCCCCCTGCGCCCGCTGGGTTTCGCCCACAAGAACATGAAGTCTCTCTGCACCTATCCCCCCTCGAGGGGCTTCTCCAGGCGCAGGGCACCCATTTGTTTTCCTGCTGATCTGGTGCCCAACGCCAATTTCTCCTTTCAGGAGGGAGAAGGGCTGCTGGAGAGCCAGCGGTGTCCCCGAGAGCGGCTCCTTCGCTGGACGGCAGGGGCCAGACTGGGAAGAAGATTTCTCAAGCCTGTTTTAATAAGCGGATTTCCAGATAGGGCTGCGCTGGATATTGGCCTGGGCATGCCCCGGGCCCCTGATCCATCGTTCATCCTTCCTACCAATTTCAGACTGACAGCTAAATTAGCTCATGGAAGGGCTCCCGTAGGCAGTAACCAATAACCTGCCATCCGAGGGAGAGCTGCTGCAGCGCGAGGCGCCGAGGGGAGGGTGGGGGGCACGAAGAAATGGAGACAGAGCTGCGCTTGCAGCAGCCGGCGAGGAGAGACGTGGGGGACAAGCGGGATCAAACGCCGCAGAAGCAAAACGTAAGAATAGATGTTCAAAGGGAAAAAAAGAGTAAATAAATCCAGCCACAATGGGAAGAGCCTGGCGGGGTGTGGAGCCTCCTTCTCTGGACACACTGCAAACCCGCCTGCACGTGTTCTGGTGAGACTGGATCAAGAGGGCCCCGCTGGGGCAGAGGGATGGGACTGGATGGCCTTTTGAGGTCCCTTCCAGTCCCTAATGGCTGGATCTGGGGGATCCTGCTGCAGCAGAGGGATGGGACCAGACGATCCGTCAAGGTCCCTTCCAATCCCCACTGTCCTGGGATAGAAGGTGATGCTTGGCAATGGGCTGTGAAGACACAACCAGCCCGACCTGGGGTTTCTCTAGTTAGTACCTTCATTCAGCTTCCAAACATGCAGAATCACAGAGCATCAGGGCTTGGAGGGGACCTCAAAAGACCACCCAGTCCAATTGCCACTCCACAGCAGGATCCCCTAGACCCAGTCATTAGGGATCAGAAGGGACCTCAAAAGACCACCCAGTCCAATCCCCCCAGTGCCACAGCAGGACCCCCTGGACCCAGTCACACCAGAACAGGGCCAGGAGGGTTTCCTTCCTGCAGTATTTACACTCGGCACCACCCAAGCGCTGAGAGGTGCTCGATGGCAGAGGAAGACAATAGCTGGTCATAAAAGGCAGGAGACCATCAATCTCGTGGATCACAACGTTCATTTTCTTCTCGGGCAAAATAAAGCCCTCAGCATGGGAGTGCTGGCGCCGCAGAGCTAATAGAGCACACGTGCTGAATTATTTAAAAAATAATAAAGATAGGAGGGGTGAGGGATCTGCCAGGGCACTGACGGCGCAGCCGCCTTCGCGCTTGCACGGGACCCGTCTGGCCAAGCACCTGCAGCTTACTGACGGCAGAGCACATCCCTCTCTCCATAAAAATAACCTCTTCTCCCTCCATCATCCCCGTGGCTCTGCGCTGGGCTCTCTCCAGCAGCTGTGTCCCTCTGGAACTGAGGGGCCCACAATTGGACTCAAGATCCCAGCTGGGGTCTCCCCAGGGCAGAGCAGAGCGGGAGGAGAACCTCTCCCCATCCACTATCCACCCCGGTTCCGATCCAGCCCAGAACGCCGCTGGCCTTCTTGGCCATGAGGTCGCGTTGCTCTCCGTTAAGCTCTGCCCCGATTGCTCTCCTCTGGTGCTAGTCTGCCCCTGCAAGGACGCCAGCAAACAGCCAAGAAGTCCAAAACGTGAAGAGAGACGTTTGCCAAACCTGGCGCGCGCAGCCGGACGCCACCAAGCGCCCCAGCCCATCACCCTGCTGGAGGTGACAGCGCGGCGCTGCTCCCCGCACCCGGGCCCTCGCTGGACCGGCTCCCTTGAGCCGCAGATGCAAAGGACCGCCCGGGGTCCCCCCGCATTGCGAGTGCAAAGAGCGAGTCCCTTCAAAGGGGGTTGATAATAACCCACAAACAGCAGGTATTTGCTGCTGAGCAGCGTGTAGCTGGCTTGTCACGGCTGGTACGTCTTTAATCATCGTAACGAGCGCGGTGGTAACCGGGGTAAAATATGTCCTCGCTGACAGTGCTGCTCCCTGCCATTTACCACCCTCTGCCGAGGCTCCTCGGCGAGCTCCTGCAGCCCCAGCCCCGCATCTCGCTGAGGCAGCTGCACCAGGAGCTGGCTTCCTGCTCCACAGGGTTGGGTCGTTGTCAGCATTTAATGCGTCAGCATCAGTCCTGCACCATGAACCCAGCGGGGTGCTTGGCACATGGAGCACACCGGGACCTGGCCAGTGCAGGAGCCCCGGCCACGGCGGGGAAATCAGTCCCAGAATTAACTAGGACCAGCCCATCCCACTCTGCCCTTCTCTAATGTGCTCTGGCAGGGGGCTGGACTGGGGGATCTTTTGAGGTCCCTTCCAATCCCTAATGACTGGATCTAGGGGATCCTGCTGTGGCAGGGGGACTGGACGGGATGAGCTCTCCAGGTCCCTTTCAATCCCTGCTGCTCTGTGGCTCTGTGACCCGGCAGTGCAAGGTTAAACGGTTGGACCCGATGAAGGTCCTTTCCAGCCAAAGGAAACCAGTGACTCTGCCTGTCAGGCTGTGGCTTGGACTCCATGGCCAGCACTTCACGTGAGCTTTCACACGGCTCAGCTTGCCGCGACCTGCTGACAGCCCTTCCTACTGCCCCGCACTGCTGCGGCCAGGGCTGCAGCTGACGCTGCCGGGAGGCTCCGATCCGGCGCCACCGCAGCTTCGCTCAACACTTCGGCCGCTCTGTCAGACCTGAGCGACACTGCAAGGTCAAGTCCTCCGCAGGGAGGAAGCGCTTAGGGACTACAACACGAGGAAACCAGCACCCTAAAGGAGAGCCCCAGTTTCCAAGGTCCCCCCGCGTGCCGCTCGCCGGGGCTGGCTGACACAGGCTGCAAGGACCTCTCTCCATTCCAGCCTTCAGCCCCGAGCCCCAAACTGAACCACAGACCACAGCATCGTCACCCCTCGCTGTCACCACTGCGTCAGCAGCTGCTTTTGGCCTCACAGAGGAGGATTTGACCTCTAAGATGGACAGGAAAGCGAAGGAGCAGCAGTGTGTCTGCAGGGGGGAAGAGCCTCCTGTCTACTTTTGCCCTGTCCTGGGAGACACAGGCCACGAGCAGGCAGGGCTCCTGCACGGCACCGTCCGCTGGAGTCTCCTTCTCCAGGGGCAGATAAAACCCACCTGGACACGTTCTTGTGAGAGTGGATCCAGGGGATCCTGCTCTGGGGGGGTTGGACTGGATCACACAATCACAGAGCATCAGGTACAGGCAGCACCTCAAGGCCATCAGGGCACCGCCCGCCCCTCTACCCTTCACAAATGCAAACGGAACGGAACAGCCACAACATGGAAGCGAAGGACAACGAGTGACTCCTGGTCATCCAGCTACGGCGGTGCCAAGACCCCACCAGAGGCCTCCCAGCACACACAGGTGCTGCAGAACAACCCCATGTGCTCAGAGGCACCAACACAGGGAGAAGGGAATCACTCGCTCCTGGAATCATCCAGTCAGTTAGGGTGGAAGAGACCTTTAAGCTCGTGGAGCCCAACCATTAGCCCAACAGCCCCGAGCCCTTTGCTGTCCCTGAGCTCCACAACTTCCAAACACCCCCGGGGGTGGCAGCTTAACCCCCTCCCCAGGCAGCCTGTCCCAAGGTCTGACGACTCCCTCTGCAAAGGGGTTTTTCCTAAAGCCCAGCCAACACTTCCACGGCAAAACTCAGGGCCACTTGCTCCTCTTTCATCACTTATCACTTGTGAAAAGAGACCGGCACCCACCTCTCTGTGACCTCCTCTCAGGGAGTTGCAGGCAGCAATGAGGTCTCTTCTCAGCCTCCTCCTCTTCAGGCTCAACAGCCCCAGCTCCCTCGGCTGCTCCTCACAAAGTCTGCTCTCCAGACCCTTCACCAACCTCACTGCCCTTTTTGGGGCCCCCTCCAGCACCCCCATGTCCTTCTCGCATTGAGGTGCCCAAAACTGAAGCCAGTAGTCGAGGTGTGGCCTCACCAGCACCGAGCACAGAGGGAGACTGACCGGCTGCCCTGCTGCTGGTACAACCCAGGGTGCTCCTGGGCACCCAGCTGGCTCCTATGAAGCCACTGATGGTGCCAGCACATGTGAGGCCAATGAGCAATCAACAGCCCCAGCTCTCTGCTGAGCAGCCTCCCTGCGGAGCAGCCCCCCTCTCTCTGTGGAGCAGCCCCTGCCCCGAGCCGGTCCCGTTGCCCTGGGCTGCTGCGACCCAGGTGCAGGACCTGGCGCTTGGCCTCTCCTCCCCTGCACACACAGTTCAAACTGCCAAACGGGGTTTATGTTCCCATCAGTGGACGTTATGTAAAGTGGGAGAGTCACTCTAAAAAAGTACAATATTATGACAAAGAACCCCCAGAGGTTCACACGAGGATGGTCTCTATTTCACAGACAGTAAAACCACTGAGGCACATCATCACAGCAGTGACTTACTGCTCCTGACGGAGCCGGGGTCTTGAGCTCAGGACTGCTAATGCAGGACACAGCTCTCCCCTGGCCCTGAATAAGCACAGAGCCCTGGCAGGGGCTGCCCAGGGGGGTTCTGGAGTCTCCTTCACTGGAGATGTTTCAAACCCACCTGGGTGTGTTCCTGTGTGGCTTGGTCTGGGTGATCCTGCTGTTGCAGGGGGTTGGACTAGATGATCTTCTGAGGTCCCTTCCAACTCCTAATGATTCTGTGATCCTGTGAAGGGGCAGTTCACAGCTTGGATCAGGATTTTGCTGGACTTTGAATGAGGCTTCGTCACATCTGCATCAATTCTCAGCATCAGCAGGGTCTCCAAGAAATGAGGAGACATGAAAATCACTCAATCACAGAATCAGAGAACGTTAGGGATTGGAAGAGACCTGGAAAGACCATCCAGTCCCATCCGCCTGCCACAGCAGGATCCCCTAGATCCACAGGAACACAGCCGGGTGGGTAAGAGACCTCTCTGGAGAAGCAGGCTACCATCCCATGTGCCCGCAGCACTAAGCACCAGGGGAGCTGCCCCTCTTCTGGCCGCAAGAAGATGCAGAAAAAATTTCAAGCGAGATTTTAACTCACTGTTTCAGAAAAGCAATTCCCTCCCTTCAGCCCCTGCCCTAGAAGTGAATGTTTAGCCTCCTTCCCTCCTGATAATACCAAGAGCTCAGGCAGCACAATGGGAGAGCCAGCGGAGTCCTTCAGACAGTGGAAAAAAACCAGTTCTGATGAAAAGGGCAGTGCTGATGAAAAGCACGTGCAGACCTCTGCAGACCCCCAAACACGGGGGGAAGGACTCGCACTCGCGGGGCACGGAGACCGCACTGCGCCTGAAGGGCTGTTCCTGGCGCTGCCGTGACCCTTCATCCCGCAGTTCACCGAGGAGCCAAGCAGCGGGGTCGTGCGATGGGCAGATGCATGTGGGGGAGAGAAGCCCTCCGGCTGCTGGAGCTGCTCCTGCTCCCTGAGTCCCCTCTGTGACCAGCAAGGCAATGCACACCAGCGGTGCACACCAGTGATGTGATGCACACCAGCGGTGCACACCTGTGATACACACCAGCGGTGCACACCAGTGATACACACCAGTGGTGCACACCAGTGATGTGATGCACACCAGCGGTGCACACCAGTGATACACACCAGTGGTGCACACCAGTGATACACACCAGCAAGGTGATGCACACCAGTGATACACACCAGTGGTGCACACCAGTGATGTGATGCACACCAGTGGTGCACACCAGTGATACACACCAGCAAGGTGATGCACACCAGCTGCCCTGCCCTGAGCTCCTGCGGCCTGGGCAGTGGATGTGGCTCAAGCCCGGAGGCATCTGGCCAGACACCTGACACACGGAACGAGGCCGGGTGGAGAAGCTGCCTCCTCCTCCACAGAAAACCTCCCCAAAACGAAGCCCCTTTGCACATACCGCAAGCGACGCAGGGACACAGAGCCACCCTGCCTCTGGTCTCCAAGGAACACGGAGCCACCCCGGCTCTTCTCTCCAAGGGACACGGAGCCACCCTGCCTCTGGTCTCCAAGGGACACGGAGCCACCCTGGCTCTTCTCTCCAAGGGACACGGAGCCACCCTGCCTCTGGTCTCCAAGGGACATGGAGCCACCCTGCCTCTGCTCTCCAAGGGACACGGAGCCACCCTGGCTCTTCTCTCCAAGGGACACGGAGCCACCCTGCCTCTGGTCTCCAAGGGACATGGAGCCACCCTGCCTCTGGTCTCCAAGGGACACAACTGGATTCCTTAGGGCTGGGCTCTCGGGTTTGACAGCTGAGCCAAGCGACTCCTGTGTGGAGACGATAAAAAGCAGCAGAAATTAATACTAATAACGCAGAGGCTGGGGAGCAGAGGTCAGAGCACAACCCCTTAATGAGGGAGGTATTTAAAGACTGATGACGCAGGGGATTTTTGTTCTCCGCTGCTTCAGCGCAGGGGCCACATCGATCGCTTAAAAGGCCGCTCGATTTTATTCCCAATGTTTAATTGGTCTTTGAGCCCAGTAAGTGGTTGGCCAGAGGAAGTGAAGGATGGGTCTGTCCTTTGTGCATCGTGAGGAACGCAGCCAGCCCCGGCCACCCTTCGTGCTCGCCAACCCACGGCACGTGGGCGGCTGGTCACTGCTGTCAGTCGAGCCCCCCGAGCGCCCGGGCTCGCAGATCTGAACCAAGCTCCGGCTCTCCAGCCTGGACCGAGCCTCTCACAGGCGCGGGGACAGACAGGAGGCGCCTGGTCCTTGTGTGGAGAAACCAGTGGGATCCCACAGCTTGGCTTCCCCCAGAATTTCTGTCTCCTAGGAAAGGGCTCCCTGCTCAGGTCAGAGAACGACTGAGGCTGGAGAAGCCCCCTGAGCTTCCTAACAAAACTAGAAACACCAGATGGTCTTTTGAGGTCCCCTCCAGCCCCTAACGGTCTGTGACTCGGGGACGCAGAGCACTGAAGGTATTTTACCAGAAAGCAGACAGGCAGATGAAAGGCAAAAGCAAGCGTCATCTCCCCTCTGGGGCTGACGCTCTCAAGGATCATCACTGCAGGAAGGGGTGAAACCAGCAAACAAGGAAGCGGCACCAGAACTGCATCGAGAGGACAACCCCGCAGGGCTTTCGGAGGGCGGTCACAGAGCTGAGCTCGCCCAGCAGGATTGGATCTCCAATCTACTCAAGTGTTTATTGATTGACCCCGTGACAGAATAACTGCTGCCCTCACAGGATCCACATCCACCATTTCCGAGTTTCCCAAACAGTGCCCGCGCCGCCCGCGCCGATAGATCAATGACTATTGACCGATCGATCGATACCCGGCCAATGTGAGGAGCAGGCTGCGGGGCCTGGAGTCCTCGGCGGAGCAGCTTCGCCCCCGATGATTAATTTTAATTCACTTTAAAGGATCCTGTTGCACCACAACTTTAATTAAAAACGAAACGAGAAAGTCCATAAAGGCTGCAGAGCATCAATTACCCGGCCCGCCGCCCTGCCCGCCGCCTCCCCCCGCACATGTGGTTCCTGTTAAAGTAATTGCAGAGCGCTGCTCCTGAGCAGTGTCACCCACACGTAGGCTCTCGGAGCGGGGGGCTCCACGGCCGCCGAACGTCACTCATGTTCATAAAGAAGCAATTAATTCTTCATTACCCATTTCTAAAACACGCCGCCGGGCTCTCGGCTCAGCCACAAATAAACCCGCAGCGGCCGTCGGCGAGGTGAGTCGTCAGCGCCGCCCGAGGAGTTCACACCGCTGCCTGCCCCCGCCCGAGGTCTCCTCTGTTCAGAAAGCTCTTGGCCGGCGCCAGGCGCGGCCGCTGTGACACCGCAGAGCCAGAAGTGCTCCAGCTCTGGTGGCCCGAGCTCCCGCGGCTCTCGGCAAGGCTCTCCCCACGGAACGCAGCTTCCGACCCGCCTCGCGCTTTGTTTCGGGGCGCAGGCAGCCTTCGTGAGGGGACTGCTTCAGAAAAAGGCACTAACCAGCACCTCAGAGCATCGTAGAATCACAGAGCATCAGAGGTTGGAAGGGCCCTCAAAAGACCACCCAGTCCAGTCCCCCTGCCACAGCAGGGTCCCCGAGATCCAGTCATTAGGGATGGGAAGGGACCTGGAAGGACCATCCATCCCAGTCCCCCCAGTGCCACAGCAGGATCCCCCAGATCCAGTCGCACGGGAACACGTCCAGGCGGGTTTGAATTGTCTCTGGAGAAGGAGCCTCCACAGTGGAAGGAGGAAGGTCTTCACCACGAGGGTGGACGATCGGGCGAGGTCCTCCCCGATCCCTCATGCTCTGTGTGCTGAAGCCACAGCAGACAGAGTGAAGCTGTCGGCACACAAGTAACCCCCGCGCTGGCAGCAGGCAGGACACAAGTGCGGTGAAAAATGAAGCCGGAGCATTTAACAGAAATTATCTACCCAGCACTTCTGCCACCGAGCCGGCTGCCCAAGTCACGTCCCACCTCATTACTTTTACAATCCTCCTCTTCCCTTGATTTATCCTCACACCAGACAGCCCCACCAGGAAGCCCTGTGCTCTCACACTCTCCCTTTTGCTAATTGAAAACGAACGCAGCCTGCTCGCTGCTCCCGGAGCCTGTTGCCTTGCTCTCTCCATCTGAGTTACGACCCCAAACAAGTCTTTGCAGGCAGAACTGAGGAGTCTCACACTTTCACCCCACTGATCAAGGGCAGGAGGGAGCAGACACTGTGCTCTTCTCCTCCATCTCCTAGAGCAAGGAGATTAGCTCTCAAGACACCATGGAGTAGCTGCAAGGCCACCAGAGGTGAGCCACACTTCCAGAACCGCTGCAGTCGAGCTACCCCAGGGACTGGTAGCAATAAGAGCAGAGCAGCAGAGGCTCTGGCTGGCCAGGAGACAGGGTGTCCTGTGCTCAAGTCTTCCTCTGCAGCTCAGCCAAAGCAGCCTGGCTAAAGCTGAGAGCAGACAGGTCCATCTTTAGGCAGCACATCTGCTTGTACTGTGATGTCAGAAGAACAACCCTTGGCTCCATCCATTCCAGAAGGACACAGAGCTGCTGGAGAGAGCCCAGGGCAGAGCCATGGAGATGATGGAGGGAGGGGAGCATGTCCCTGCTGGGGAAAGGCTGAGGGAGCTGGGGCTCTTGAGCTGGGAAAAAGGAGCCTGAGGGGTGACCCCATGGATGTTGATCAATGTGTGAAGGGTGGGTGTCAGGAGGATGGAGCCAGGCTCTGCTCAGGGGCATCTAATGACAGGACAAGGGGCACCGGGTGTGAGCTGGAACAGAGGAGGTTCCACATCAATGTGAGAAGGACCTTCCTCCCAGTGAGGGTGCCAGAGCCCTGGCAGGGGCTGCCCAGGGGGTTGTGGAGTCTCCCTCTCTGGAGAAGTATCAAACCCACCTGGCCCTGTTCCTGTGCGACTGAACCTAGGTGATCCTGCTGTGGCAGGGGGATGGGACTGGATGATCTTTGGAGGTCCCTTCCAGTTCCTAATGCTCTGGGATTCACTCTCAAGTCAGTACTTGCAGCACCCCAAGTTTATTTGGCTTGCTGGCTTGCAGCGGGCAAGGGTCCCGGAGGCAAACACCGCCTCTCACCTGGCAGAGCAGAGCCCAGCTCCAGTTACAGCCACTTCAGGCTGCCTCTCTTCTGGGAAGCCAAGCAAACCAGCCCGAGAAACAAGCAAGCGCCCCACTTTCCCCGTTGCCCTTCACTTGACTTCAGCACGGTCCACATTAGCAGAAACAGCAGCTAAAGCCCGTCTCTGAAGCTTTATTCAGCGCAGCCAGGAAGGGGGGAGAAGAGGGGAGGGGGCCAAGGAGAGAAAGGGCCCGGTGGAGCGCCTCGCAAGCATGCTTTAATGCAGCTGGAATGCCAGCGATTGCTTCCAGATGTGCGGCTCACGCGCGTCAGGCAGAGCCCTTCGCACCGCAGCCCGAACCCCGGCGCAGCCGCCGGCGTCACCCCGCGGGGCTCGGAGGGGCGCTGCCGGGCTCCCGGGGGCTGCAGCCGGGGTGCCTGCTCGGCAGCGGTCACCCAACGGCTGCAGAACGCGGAGGGAGCCGGGCTTGGGTCTGAAAAAGGAGCCCTCCCGTCGCCGGGCTGCTCCTAACGCGCCGGCTGACACCTCCCGCGGCGACCCCCCGAGGGCCGCGGGCTACGGGCTGAAGCGCATCCCGCGAGCGAGAGCCATGTGGGCTCAGGCCCTGAGCCAAGAGCAACCGAGGGGCTTGGCGGGGCCCCGTGTCCCCCCGGCACGAACACACGCGCCGCACACCTGGGGCGCCGGGAGCACCCCTGCTCGGGGACTCCCGGGGGGCTGCGAGGGGGAGCCAATATCCTGGCCGTGGAGAACGAGAAGAGGGCTGGAAGAGAAGCCCTGGTCGGCTGCTCTGCCCGGGACACCCGGCCGTCGGCTTCAGCGGGGTCTCCACTTGGGGGATGCAAAGGAGCAGCCTGGGGATGGGCGGACAGATCACCCACAGAGTGATTTCAGGGAGACCTACTATTTTCTGGGGTCTCTGCTGAATATTTGGGCTCGTTTTTGATGGCCTTCACGAGGAGCTTTCCCCCTGCTCAAGTGCACCTGCAGCTCAGTCAACGCAGAGATGCTCTGAGCTGGAATCCTGGCTTTTTGTCAGTGAGAGACAAGGGGGGCAGGTCTCCTCACCACTGCTGGTGGTTCAGGGAGCTCAAAATGTTCCACAGAATCCCAGAACATTAGGGACCAGAAGGGACCTTGAGAGATCAGCCAGTCCAGTCCCCTGGCCACAGCAGGATCCCCTAGATCCACTCATTAGGGACTGGAAGGGACCTCGAGAGACCATCCACTCCAGTCCTCCGGCCACAGCAGGATCCTCTAGATCCAGTTGCACAGGAACATGTCCAGGTATGTGGAAAGAGTGGGTGTCAGGAGGATGGAGCCAGGCTCTGCCCAGGGGCACCCAGTGACAGGACAAGGGGCAGTGGGTGTGAGCTGGAGCAGAGGAGGTTCCACATCAGTGTGAGAAGGACCTTCTTCCCAGTGAGGGTGCCAGAGCCCTGGCAGGGGCTGCCCGGGGGAGTTGTGGAGTCTCCTTCTCTGGAGACCTTTCAAACCCATCTGGGCTGTTCCTGTGTGACTGGATCTGGGGGATCTTGTTGTGGCAGGAGGATGGGACTGGAATAACTTTTGAGGTCCGTTCCAATCACTGATGTTCAGTGATTCCATGAAGAAGAGCTCACCTGCAGCCTCCCTTCCTCCTCCTAAGTGTGAGCAGAGAGGTTCAGTCTGACAGCACCATCCCTGCCCCACCAATCCACCGCACGACCCCGTGTCAGCAGAAGACGGGCGCTGGGCATATGCAGCAGTGGCTATCAACTCAATTAGTCAGCTGAAGTCATTATGCCCTCAAGTGTTAGGAAACTGAAAAGCCATTTGGACTCTAAAGCACAGAGACAACCTTTGCTCTGCGGCCAGGAAGACGGCAGCACAGACATCGCTCGCGCTGCGTTTTACCCACCGCTCGAGAGCGGCTCCCGCTGCTCCTGGCGTCACGTTTTCATTGGGCTTTCTACAGCCAAACGCGAAAGCCACGGCAGAGACCCCAACCCGTTCAGACACGCTGCCGCGCTTCCTGCTGACTGGGTCTCAGGAGGAAGCTCTTTGCTGGGAGAGTGGTTGGGCGCTGGAACAGGCTGCCCAGGGAGGTGGTGGACTCCCCATCATCCCTGGAGGGGTTTCCATGATCTATCTAAGTGATGCATCAGACCTTCAGCTTGAGGCAGCCCTGCGAAGCCCCTGGTGCCGCCCTTCTGCTGAGCTGCTGTTACCCCAAAACACCCCCACGGCTGCCCCTTTCCCGGCTGTTTTGGGGTCTGCAGTGGGGTTCTGCTCAAACCTGCTCATCGAACCGCGTTGCAGGGCGGCCCAAGCAGAGGCTGCAGAGCCAACACTGCGAGGTCCAGCGCAGCGAGCGAGAGCAGGCAGAGGCTGCAACCCGACTGCGGTTCCCCAGGGGGGATTTCGAGGTTTGAGCCATTTAGCTTCTAAAAACATATTTGAACAAGACCCTGTTTTATCCCCATTCGAAGTTCAAACCCAGATCACTCCTGCATCAGTCCTGACTTCAAACCTCTTTACTTCAGAAGCTCTTTCAACACTTAAAGGTGCTTTTCTTTTGGTCTTCAACCTAACAGCAGCTCCGAGGCGGCCGTAGCGGAGCTGGCGTTGAGACCCTTCAGAGCAACGTGGTTTTCCTGCCAACACACACAAAAGGCAGCTCTAGGAAAAAGAAAAACACCCCACAGAGGCGACGCTGTGCTTTGCTTCGGCGTTTGAACTGAGAACACACAGCCCAGCCTTCAGCATCAGCTACAGGAAATGAATCTGGTGGGGCTGCTCTGCAGGGCACAGACCAAGGCTCCTCACTGGTGTGAGAAGGGGCTGCCCAGGGGGTTGTGCAGTCTCCTTCTCTGGAGACGTTCAGAACCCACCTGGACACGTTCGTGTGTGACTGGATCTGGGGGATCCTGCTGTGGCAGGGGGATCGGGCTGGATGACCTTCCGTGGTCCCTTCCAACCCCTAATGTTCCGTGAAGAGCACCTGAAGAAGCCCAGAAGAAGGGCAGTGGAGCTGTTGCTCTGTGGTTCTCTCACTCCCCGGGTCAGAGAACCTCTGCAGTGGAGTGAGGAGCAGAGGCGCGCGGAGGTTTGCCCACCGTCGTTAGGGCGGATCTGACTAACTGCCCTGAAATGATTCCGTCATCAGGATTTTGCAGGGGATCGCTTGGTTGGCTGCTTCTCCCTCGAGGCAGAAATTTGTCTCCTACCAAAATTATTTGCAGCGTTTTCCTTCGAAATGGCAGTGCTGAGCTCAGCTGCAGTTTTCATCTTGGCTACCAGTCATGTCAGAGCCTAGCCCAGGCAATCGAAAGCAAATCCAGCAGCACTTGTGCTATTGAATCACACAATCGCGGAACGTTAGGGAGTGGAAGGGACCTCAAAGGTCATCCAGTGCCATCCCCTGGCCCCAGCAGGGTCCCCTAGATCCCGTCGCACAGGATAAGGACGATTCACTGCAGAAGTAGGTTCAGGTGGGGATGGACTAGATGCTCTTTCGAGGTCCCTTCCAACCCCTAATGATCCTGTGACAGACACTCTGAAAAGGGATTTTCCTGGTGTGTTTTGCTCCGCACGCCCCTTCTGCGCGCACGCGCCTCCCCACAGACACACGGCTGAGCAGGCAGTGCGATGAGAACGAGAGGACCCTGCTCCTTCAGACTGAAGAGCCTGTCACTGCCATTAATTTAGATGTAGTATTAGGGAGCCTCTTAAAGGTCAGGTTTCCCCTGGAGCGTTGGTTTACCCTGGACATTTTTACAGATGATGTGCTAAAGATGTAATGCATCTAATAACTACAGCTCGGCTTCATCTACTTGATTCATCAAATACTTTCCTGCTCAATACTGAGTTTTCTCTGGATGTGTTATAGATGAGGTAGTAGAGGACACCACGTCAATACTGGCTTGGATGCAGGGACTGGGCTTGCTTCGGAGCTGTGGAAGAAGGACGAGGGGAAAAATGAAGCTCATTTGTATCACAAAGTCACAGAACATTAGGGATGGGAAGGGACCTCCAAAGATGATCCAGTCCAGTCCCCCTGCCGCAGCAGGATCCCCTAGATCCAGTCACTAGGGACTGGCAGGGACCTCGAGAGATCCCCCAGTCCCGTCCCCTGCCGCAGCAGGGTGCTGGAGCGCGGTCGCACCGCAGCGATCGGCACCTGGGCAGGGACAGAGCCACAGAGCCCTGTGGGCTTTAGGAGACCGCTCCTGGCTCATCAGGGCTTCCTTGGCGACTTGGAGCAGCTCGGTCAGGCCACAGGGTGCGGGATGGACTTCCTTCACCCTGTGGTTTGTTTTCCCCGGGAGCTTGGGCTCCCGGTGTCCCGGCCGGCTGCTGGCATCACAGCGGCACCTGGTGGGACCGGCCCGGCCGAGCTGCCCCGGGGCCCCCCGACCGCTCCGCGCGGGACGCGGCTCCGCTCCCGCCGCCCGGGTGTCCGAACCAGCCCCGATTTGCTCCTGCCCCGTGCGGTGAACATCGCCCAGCCCTGCCCCGGTGTCCGCGAGTGAGCTGCGAGCCGGGGCGCAGCTTCTCCCCAGGGCCGCTCGGCTTTGGACTCGGTAGCCGACATTAAAAACGTATAAAATCCAATTAGAGGCAAAGCTGGGTGCAGCCAGCCACAAGGATTCCAGCAACAGAGTCACAGGACATCAGGGATGGGAAGGGACCTTGAAGGATCACCCAGTCCAATCCCCCCACCACAGCAGGGTCCCCTAGACCCAGTCACCCAGGAACACAGCCAGGCGGGTTTTATTGAGCCCTTTCCTTTTGCTTACTGCCCTCAGCCTCATCATTCTCATCTGAGGAGACACAACACATCAAATCTGGCTTCAGAAACACAATGATCCAAACCGAGTGGCCAATAAACGTTTCATCTTTTTCACAAACTCGACCTTAAAGAGCTTCAGTTATTTATTTTCATCGCGGCAGCGTCTGCAGCCTGTGGCACAGGGAAGGACACTGACCTCCAAAGACCTCAGATTATCTTAAACTCCAGGAAAATCAATATCAAGCCCTGTCTTTATGGTTCTTCCCCTCATTTATTTTAGAGCCTCTGGAAGTGGACAGTGGAGGCTGCTGGGACTGGATGGGATGATCTGTTGAGGGCCCTTTCACTAATGTTCCCCTCATCCTTTCACTGGCCACCAGGGAGAACAGACCAACCCCGGCCCCTCTACAACCTCTACATGAGAAGATGGTGAAGAGGAAAGAGGCCTTGGTCTAGGGGATCCTACTGTGGCAGGAGGTTGGACTGGATGGTCTTCCAAGGCCCCTTCCAACCCCTAATGGTTCTGCGATGGTTCCGTGAAGATGAAGACATCTTGTGGAAACACTTGGATGGACAGAGCATCAGACGAGATGTGTGATTCCTGTTCCCACTTAAAATAAACCCCGGGTGGCAGGGGGACTGGACTCGATGGTCTTTCCAGGTCCCTTCCAATCCCTAATGACTGGATCTAGGGGATCCTGCTGTGGCAGGGGAATGGGACTGGGTGAACATTCGAGGTCCCTTCCAACCCCTGATGCTCTGTGGTTCTGTGACTCCGCTCAGGTTCGGGCAGATAACATGAAGATGAGCTGCTCCATCACAGGAGCTTTAGATATCCCAAGGGATTTCAGTCTTGCTGCTGCTCAGCACAGACCCAAGTCTAACTGACAGGATTGAGGAGAACACACGGTCACGTCAAAGACATTTCAGAGTCTACTGTAGGGGCTTCTCCACTTCTTGTAGGAAGCACCCAACCGCAGCCTGTCTCTAGAGGAAGTGAAGTGACTCAGACGGACCACTGGCTTCATCTGGGGCGGCAAGTGCGACGTTCTCCTGTTCCTGTCGGGCAGCCTGCGGTCACTGGAGTGACAGCGGACAGGCACCATCCCAGGGAGCAAGCCCACCCCATCTCTCTGCTGCTCAGCGCACTGAACTGAGTCACGTCGGGTTAAGTGTTGTCACACTGAATAATCTGGGGCTGCAGCACATCTCCAGAGACACCGCTCCGTGTGACGTGTAGGACCGTGCTCTCACATGTACGGCAGCTCTGACCGGAGACGCCGGAGAAAACAGCCCAACGCCCAACCCCGAGTCTAGTGGAGCTGCAGCACCTACAGCAGCGGTAAGAATGATGAGAGAGCATTTTAATTTCAAATGCAGTCCAGTTCCAGGAATGGAGGCGGCTCGAAAATGCAACAAACGGGCTTTGCTAAGCGCGAACGGTCTTTGACACCAAAGACATTCAAGGGCGTCTTCCACTGGAGCAGTCGTGAGGGAAAAGGAAAAGTGAGACCCCTCTGCTGCTTCTAAAGAGTCACAGCTGTGGGGGCTGGAGGATCTTTTGAGGGCCCTTCCAATCCCTAATGTTCTGTGATTCTCACACTGATGTGGAACCTCCTCTGCTCCAGCTCACACCCAGTGTCCTTTGTCCTGTCACTGGGTGCCCCTGAGCAGAGCCTGGCTCCATCCTCCTCACACCCACCCTTCACACACTGATCAACATCCATGGGGTCACCCCTCAGGCTCCTTTTTCCCAGCTCCAGAGCCCCAGCTCCCTCAGCCTCTCCCCAGCAGGGAGATGCTCCCCTCCCTCCATCATCTCCATGGCTCTGCCCTGGGCTCTCTCCAGCAGCTGTGTCCTTCTGGAGCTGAGGTGTCCAGAGCTGGACACAGGATTCCAGCTGTGGTCTCCCCAGGGCAGAGTAGAAGAGGAGGAGACCCTCACTCCATCTGCTACCCACCCACCCACAGAATCACGCAGAACATCAGGGATTGGAAGGGACCTCAAAAGATCGTTCGGTCCAATCCCTCTGCCAGAGCAGCCCCTCTCAGTCCTCCCCAGGGCGCCAGCGGCCATCTCAGCCCCCCAGTCTTTGAAGCTCAGGGCTGATTTCTCGAACCGCCCTCCCCAGGACCTGCCTCAGCTTTTCCTGCCAGCTCCATCTGTGTGGGGAACGGGCGGCCCCCTGCACCTCCAACCCACGTCGCCGGCTGCAGGTGCTCGTTCCCCTGCGTGAACAGACCTGTTGGCGACTCTTACTCATCCTCCTTATTCACAGGCGCTAACTGCGACTCCAGCGGCTCCCAAAAGGTCGCTCTGCTCAACCGCCGCCCGCGCAGCCCTCAGCCCCTCCTTCGCGGCCGACAGCAGACACGGGCAGAAATAAAAGCGGGAGGAGAAGGGCCGAGGATGCAGAGCACCGCGGAGCAGGCAGCACTTGCAGCCACGGGGCTACGCGGCACCTCCCGGCCGCCGGAGCCAGGCGCAGGCGCCACTGCAGCCGTTGCTGCTGGTGAGTCAAAGCAGCCGCATGCACTGGTCCCACAAAGCAGCGACGCAGCGACATGCAGGAGAGAACAAGACACTGGGCCACCACGCTGTCACAACTACTGGGGACACGGTGACCCCGCGCTGAAGCAACGCGTTGAATCCAAAAGCCTGACAAGAGGATGTCCAGGGACCTCTGCTTCACATCACAGAGAGGATGAACAGCACCCCAAAGCTGTGGCTTTTGGCTGCTTGTTCATGGCCCTCAACATTTCAGAGGTGCTGACACGGGATAGAATCACCGAACCATCCTGGCTGGAAGGACCTCCATGATAGCCCTCATCCCAACAGCTCCCTAACCCCCAGACCTTGGCCTCAAGTGCTCCAGCTACTCATTTTTCTAAACCCCTCCAGGGATGGGGACTCCACCACCTCCCTGGGCAGCCTGTGCCAGGGCCCAGCCACTCTCTCAGAAACTTCTTCTGAAGACCCGATCTAAACCGCCCCTGATGCACCTCGCGGCCACTTCCCCCCATCCTATCATTAGGGATTTGTAAGAAGAGCCCAGCAGCAGCCTGGCTACAGCCTCCTGTGAGGGAGCTATGGAGAGCAGGGAGGTCGCCTCTCAGCCCCCTCTTCTCCAGACTGAATGACCCTGGCTCCCTCAGCTGCTCTCCAGCAATACAAGACGGACTCTCCAGTCCTGACTCCGCACTGCAAAGCAAACGAACGAGCTCCCGCGGCGCTGCCGCAATCCACTCAGGGGGTCATAAAGAACCACGAGGCGCCAGCTGGGTCCTGGGTCCCTGTCTCACCAGGGCTCCTTGCTGTTGCCAGAACAGTGGGAGGCAGCCGCTGCTTGGAAGAACCGAAGCCCAGCAAAGGATGCGCTAGCCGTGGCTGCTACAGCAGGGTGCAGGGCAGCCACACCAGCTGAACCTGGGGAGACAGGGGCCACATCTGGGCGGGAGATTAAATGGAACTGAGCCCCACGTATGAGGAGAAACTCAAATGAAATGACTTGGACCTGAACTGAGGCAACACGCAGTGAGCTCCTGAGCTGGGAGAAAAGGAGCCTGAGGGGTGACCCCGTGGATGTTGATCAATATGTGAAGGGTGGGTGTCAGGAGGATGGAGCCAGGCTCTGCTCAGGGGCACCCAGTGACAGGACAAGGGGCAGCGGGTGTGAGCTGGAGCACAGGAGGTTCCACATCAGTGTGAGAAGGACCTTCTTCCCAGTGAGGGTGCCAGAGCCCTGGCAGGGGCTGCCCAGGGAGGTTGTGGAGTCTCCTTCTCTGGAGACATTTCAAACCCTCCTGGCCATGCTCCTGTGTGACTGGATCTAGAGAACCCTGCTGTGGTGGAGGAGATTGGACTGGATGCTCTTTCGAGGTCCCTTCCAAACCCTAATGACTGGATCTAGGAGATCCTTGCTGTGGGAGCAGGAGGATTGGACTGGATGGTCTTTCCACACCTCTTCCTATCCCTAATGATTCTATGATTCCAGGTCCCTTCCAACCCCCAGTGCTCTGTGACTGGACTGGATGGTCTTCAAGGTCCCTTCCAACCCCCAGTGCCGAGGCACAGACCCCGTAGGTCTACAGGCCAATCTTCCTCATCTTTGCTGGCCGCCGGCAGCGGCTGCACGAGATAAACCCCTGGCAGTTCGTAGCCAAGCAAGCAGGAGTCGGATAATTTACCTCCCTGCCTGGGCTTCCGGAGACTGAAGCAAAGTTTAGTAGCTGCGCGGTCCCATAAATCTTTAGTCTGCGAGGGGGTTTTTAGGGGGGAAATGGTAAATACAGTGTTTTCTGTGTTATAAACCAGGAACTACAATCGCAACCCTCCGACATAGATCTTCCCCCCATTCACTGCAGCAAATATTTCTCGGGAGAAACTGCTTTAAAGTGATTTATGCGGCAGAGACAGAGAGACACCCCAGTCAGATGGGACAGGGTGGCAGATGGTAATGGATTTATGCATATTTATGGGGCAGGGTTGGCTCGCCGGCCTCGTCATCCATCTCCTGCCCCTTCGGAAAGGGGCGATTTATAACAGCCCGCGATGCCGAGACTGCCTGACGCTCCCTCCGCAGCCCTTTCCCCTGGACGGGCTCGAAGGGCAGAGCGGGGCTTCGTGCTGCTCTTCTAGTCGCTGTTCAGCTCTGCCACCAAACATCCTGCCGGTCGCTCGGGCTTCCTGAGGCCGCCACCGCTGCCACCGCTGCTGCTGCTGCTGCGGCTTGAGGCTGCTCCGGGGGACCCGGTTTGGCAGCTGCAGTCGAAGTCACTGAGGTGTTCGGCAACGCGTGAGCATCCACAGCATCACTGACATCGGGGTGGGAAGGGACCTCGGAGAAGGGCCCTCGAAAGACCACCCAGTCCAACCGCCTGCTGTGGCGGGGGGGTCTTTCCAGGTCCCCTCCAACCCCTAATGCTCTGCGATGCTGCGACTGCGCTCTCCCCCGCCCCGAAGAAGTCAGACTGCACCACATGGGACCCGGTCCAGAGGAGGCAGAGGGATCCTCCCGGCTCCCCCGATCCCGCCAGTGCAGGGGATCACCAGCGAAAGGAAAACCAGGGCGGAAGAGCACGGGACCGCAGCTCTCCTCCGGGCCGGAGGGATTATTTCCCAGGGACAGAAGCCCTCTGCTGGTCACAACTTTTTACAGGATGGTCCCACAGGGTGACTTACAGCGACGAACTGCACCCGCGGCTTAATCCATCCGCGCTTTTCCTGCGAATGAGACGCGCCCGAGCATCCTTCACGCCCCTCCCGAGCGACAGGCGGCTCCGCTGGATGCTGCCAGCGCATCCTCTTCACCCCTCTCCGCGGGGCAACTTCGGCTCCGCCCCTCTGTGCTGGCCAGCTCGGAGCTCAGCTGGCTCTGACTTGTAGACCGTGCTCACGGCTTCCCCAGACCCGACCTCGGGGACACCCCACGCACCTCTGCCGCAAGGCTTTACCTCACCGCCCCAGGAAACCCGACTTCTTTAACGGGAGCCAGCAGCGTGCCCAGGTGGCCCCGAAAGCCAAGGGCATCCTGGATTGGATCAGCACTAGTGTGGCCAGCAGGGCTGGGGATGTCATTCTGCCCCTGGACTGGGCACTGGGGAGGGCTCCCCGCCAGTACCGGGGGCAGTGCTGGGCCCCTCACTTCAAGAAGGAGATGGAGGGACTGGAGCTGGTCCAGAGGAGCAACGAGGCTGGGGCAGGGGCTGGAGGGAGAGGCTGATGGGGAGAGGCTGAGGGAGCTGGGGGTGTTTGGCCTGGAGAAGAGGAAACTCAGGGGGGACCTTGTCCTTCTCTCCAACATCCTGAAGGGAGGTTGTAGTCAGGTCGGGGTCTTCTCCTAGGCACCAGCACCAGGACAAGAGAGCAGAGCCTGAAGCTGCACCAGGGGAAGGTTAGGTTGGATGTCAGGAATCCCTTCCTCAGGAAAAGGAGGATCAGAGCCTGGACTGGGCTTCCCAGGGCAGTGGGGGAGTCCCCATCCCTGGAGGTGTTGCAGGCCAGCCTGGCTGTGGCCCTGAGTGCCCTGCTCTGGGCTACCTGACGTCAGGTGCTGGGCTGGCTGAGCTCGGGGGGCTTTGCCAGCCTCTGCTCTTCACGCAGTCGCATTAACCTCCAGAAGACCTTTGCAGGAAGGAGATGCTCAGCACAGCACCCCTAAAGCTCTGGGTATCCGCGCAGGTGCCCTCTGCTTCCCCACCCAGCTGCCGCAGGGAGCCAGGAAGGTCAGGCAAGCAGGAGCTCTCCCCCCGAGGCCCTCGTGACGCTTTCGCTCAGCACGAAGCTGGAAGGCGGCGACGCAGCCACGAAATGCCCGTGCGCGCATCTCCTTGGCAACCTCAGCCAGAGCACGTCGGGTGGGCAACGGAAGACGGGGAGATGCCTCTGAGCTGCAGCGCTCCGGGCTCCCGACCCAGCAAACGCCTCTTCCAGGAGAGACAACAGGACAAAGCAGGAGAAGAGTGGGGGCACCCGGCCCATGTTAACGAACAATATATCTGGGCGCCTGATGTGCCAGTTCTCAGCGCCTCCTGCTCTGCATCCTGGAAACTCTCCCTTCTTCCTTCCTTTTCTTTGGGCTTCCAGGCTTCAAAATCACGTGGACTATCGTTTTCCCTCCAACGTCTTCGCCCGACTGCCCACCAGGATCTCTCTTTCTTCTCTACTTAGGTTTCTCTCCTGTGCCCTCTCTTGTGGATCTTCCCCTCTCTCCTATGGCCTCTCTCGTGGAGTCTGGCATCTGGGCAAGAACAAGCCCAGGGACCAGGAGAGGGTGGGGACTGACCTGTTGGAGAGCAGCAGAGGAGAAAGGGACCTGGGGGTCCCAGTGGCCAGCAGGATGGCCAGGAGCCTAATGTCCTGTGATCCTTCTCTCTCAATCTGCTGATGATCCCCTTCTAATCCACCCCAGGGTGCTGCTGGCCCTCTTGGCCACCAGGGCCCATTGCCCACGACAAACCGAGTGCGAGCCTCTCCACCTCGGAGCAGCATCCACAGCAAACACCAGCCTGCAGGAGTGCTTCAAACATTCAAAGCTTCCAGCAGCGACAGGAGGCTCCCAGCAGCCACCGTTTCACAGGACCGAACACGCAGCGGGACCCCGGCACAACCCCGGGGGCAAACAGGACCCTCCCTGCTTCTCCTGCACGGCCACAGCTCAGAGATAGTCTGGCAGACCCTTCCGAGCATCAGCGACTTCTCAGAGCGAGACCAAGACAACGGGCAGCCCGAGGAGGCCACTGCCACCTGCTCAGAGCCTGCAGCTCCTCGAGGGTTCCCAGCGCTTGGCTGAGCCCGCAGGCGCTTGCACGAGGCTGGAAGGAGGGGAAGGCTCAGCGGTGCCTCAGCTACAGAATTAGCCCCCACACGTGGCCCCGGGCAGCGGGAACCCCGCGGCGCTCCTCGGGGAGCTGCCAAACCTGCAGGGACCTGTTCTTCACTGAGTGAAGAGGATTAAAGGTGCTGCCTGCAGGGGGGCAGCGAGGAAATGGAAGCCCGGCCCAGAGATGCGCTTGCCCGCTGCGTCCAGCGCAGGGCTGCGCTGCCCGGTGCCAGCACCAACGTACAGCTGCTCCGCTGCTGGTCCCCACAGAATGACTGAGGTTGGCAAAGCCCCCCGAGCTCAGCCAGCCCAGCCCAGCACCTGACATCTCCCAGCGGCCAGACCTGGGCACTGAGGGCCACAGTCAGACTGGCCTGCAGCACCTCCAGGGCTGGTGGGGACTCCCCCACTGCCCTGGGCATGAAGCACCTGTCCCCTGTCAGCACCGCCGTTACTGGGGCAGGGGCATGAGGATGTCGGGGTCTGAAGCTGTTCAGGACAGAGATGCTGGGTCACTACAGGCTGTTTTGTGAGGGTCTGTTCTCCCCTGTGGCCAGTGACAGGGCCGGGGAAATGGCCTTACGCTGGGTTCAGGTTGGATGTGAGGAGCAATTTCTCTCCTGACAGGGCTGTCAGGCACTGGAACAGATGCCAGGGAGGGGGTAGAATCCCCATCCCTGGGGGTGCCAAAGAGAAGGGTAGATGTTGGGGGGACAGGGCTGGGCAAAGGCTGGATGATGAAAGGCTGGGCTCCATGATCCTGAAGGTCTCTTCCAGCCAAAACTCTTCTGTGACTCTATGAAGACAGAGGCGACAGTGGAAGAGTCATCCTGCTGCTGCAGGGGGAGATTGGACCGGATGGTCTCTTGAGGCCCCTCCCAGCGTCCAGGGATGCTGTGACACCGCGCGGACATCCCGGCCGCATCACGCGCTGCCGGGGCGCTGGTGCTGGACGGGTCCAGGCCCCCCCGCCCAGTGCTTTCCAAGTCGGTGCATTCTCCCAGCAAATCAAGAAGTTAACTGGGAAAGAGCGGGACTCGGTGGCCTGTGGCTGCTTTTATCCCGCAGCACAATGACCGAGCATCGCCGGGACGATGACTCCAGTCGATTAATCAAGCAACAACAAAACGCAGCCGAACAATGACTGACTGCCCCATTCATGGCGCCGTCCTGGGACCTGACTCCAGCACACACAGACCTGTTTTGCTCCACGGATTTGACTTGAATCCTAATGAAATTAACTGCCACAAGAACCCAGGCCAGGACGAGCCACCAGCCTTCAGGTCGAGCTGCAAACGCTGCTCGAGAAGCCACCAAGTGCTTCCCCTGGACTTGTGTCTACACAGGGTGATCAGCTGCACGGAGCAGGTGTAGCTCTGCTGAGAGCTGCCCCTCACAAAACGAGGGCTCGGCACAGTCCCTGATGGCTTTCACATTTCAGCCTCGTGGGCGGCCCCGCACGGCCCTCGCGCTCAGCTTCTGCAGGACCTTCCTCTGAGCAGTTAACGGGCTCCACGAGCGTGAAGCACATTTAGGATCACCTGCTGGAACACCTTATTGCCTTAGGAGTTTCAGCAGAGCTGCTGAATGTCCTTGCTCGATGCTTCACGGCCACTTCCCCGGCCGGTTCTCGCCTGCGTTCTCCCAGTGACTTCACCAGGGAGCGGATGCGGCTGCACGTGAGTTTCCATACAATTCGATGGGGCTCCCGAGAGGCACAGAACTGGAAGGGACCCCAAAAGATCACCCAGTCCAGTCCCCCTGCCACAGCAGGGCCCCCTAGATCCAGTCATCAGGGACTGGAAGGCACCTCGAAGGATGATCCAGTCCAATGCCTCTGCCCCAGCAGGATCCCTTAGATCCCACATCAGGGATTGGAAGGGACCTCAAAAGATCATCCAGTCCAATCCCCCGCAACAGCAGAATCACAGAACCATAAAATCATTAGGGATTGGAAGAGACCTCAAAGGATGATCCAGTCCAATCCCCCGCAACAGCAGAATCATAGAACCATAAAATCATTAGGGATTGGAAGAGACCTCAAAGGATGATACAGTCCAGTCCCCCTGCCACAGCAGGATCATAGAACCATAAAATCATTAGGGATTGGAAGAGACCTCAAAGGATGATCCAGTCCAGTCCCCCTGCCACAGCAGGGCCCCCTAGACCAAGTCGCACAGGAACATGCCAAGGTACCACAGAACCACAGAACACTAGGGATGGGAAGGGACCTCCAAAGATCATCCAGCCCGATCTCCTCCTCTTTCCCAAAGCCCCGACAGCACACACCTGGCTCAATGCACAGACTTAAGCCCCCCCCATCACCCCAAATCTGAATGTTCCTAAGAATGAAACGACAGACACGGTGATGAGGGCACCAGAGGAAACGTGACCAGGTCCAGCACCACACACCAGCCCCATCGATTGTCCCTTGACCACCGCTCAGGCGATCGGGGCGCCTGCGGTCCTCGCTCCAGAGCTCATTAACGCTGCGATACCAGGCACCCAGTTTGGAGATCAATGCCTCCTTCATCACTGCTCCCCGAAGGATCCCATCACTCACGATTGATTGAGAGAAGTGAAAGGCTGCCATTAGCAGGGGCCAGCTGCTGACGCTCTGCAGATGAGTTATTGACCCTCTGAACGGGAATTAACGCAGCCATCAGCGAGACTTATTGCCCGGTGCTTCTCATGTCAAAGTCGGCGCGTGCGTCGCCACGGGGCCAGGCGGCACAGGGCAGCCCCTCGACACCCCCTCGGCCGCCCGGGAGGCGCTGGCATTGGCACAGGTACAAGCAGGTTACGCATCGCATCCGGGCCTTTCCACAGCTCTCATCGGCTGCTTTCTAAAACTCCAGGAGCGGTGTCGTTCGAGAGCAGAGTGGGGCAAAGGGATCCAGGGGACAGCAGGATGGCCAGGAGACAGCAACGGGCACCAGTGGCCAAGGAGGCCAAGGGCATCCTGGGGTGGATCAGAACAGGGGTGGCTACTAGATGGAGAGAGGTTCTCCTCCTCCTCTACTCTACTCTGGTGAGAGCACAGGTGGAATCTTGTGTCCAGTTCCAGAGACTGGAGAGAGCCCAGTGCAGAGCCACAGAGATGATGGAGGGAAGGGAGCATCTCCCTGCTGAGGAGGAATGAACCAGATAGGAGGAAGAAACTGGACTGTAATCCCAGAACATTAGGGACTGGAGGGGACCCCAAAAGACCATCTAGTCCAACCCCCAACTTACCACTGAGCGCAGGGAGATGTGACAGTCATCTCTGGAAATCCACAGTGGCACCAGTGTGCTGGAGGTGTCCCAGAGGGACTCTGACTGCGGATAACAGGCAGTGCCTTTCTGTCCAGGGGGCACTGTGGGTTTGGCTGACTCGCTCCTCACGGGACACGGCTCGGGAGGATGCGCAGCTGGCGTCAGAGCCGCAGCGCTAGAGCAGCGCGGCCAGCAGCACGCAGCAGGGCGCACGCTGTGGCTAGCGGGAGCGGCACCCGCGGGCGCTCCTCAGGCACGGGCAGCTGGCACTTGTTTCCTCACACAGGGTGCTCACCGGGCAGACCGGGCACCCTCCAGCCCTCCGCTGTGCTCCCAGGCACTGCTGAGAGCCTGTTACCCGCAGCTCTGCTCCTCGCCCGCTGCCCAACGTCTCTCCCTGCGTGCAGAACAAGCACCTCCGGCACGTCCTAACACACTCCAGCAAGGAGAGTGGCCAGAAGCTCCTACCAACAGCCCGAGAAGCAGAAAGGCTGCCACTGCCTCACCACACGTGGAGCGAAAAGGTCCAGAGACACGGAGCCACTGCCACTGCTTCATTGCACGTGGAGTAGGGTCCAGAGACACGGAGCCACTGCCACTACTCCATCACAAATGGAAAGAGTAAGTCCCAGAGGCACCGACAGGGCAGCGAGGGCGCCTGGCACTGCAGCCATAAACTCCACTGCCACGAGCAGCACAGCCCCCAGCAGTCCCCACAGCAGATGCTCCCTGCTTTATGTGCTGGGGCAGAGCTGGGGGTAGAAGATTAATGTCCCCCTTCCATCTGCTCCTGGCTCTGCGGGTCCCCCGGGCTCTGCACCAAGGGCACTCTGCCCCCAGGACAACGCCAGAAGCAGGGAGCTGCGCTCGTTTCCAGGCTGCCCCCGTCCCGGCGACGCTCGCGAGTGCTCGACGGGCTTCACCTCCCTCTGCCCAAACTGCACCTCACCGCCGCAGCTCAGGTGTGTTCCCACCAGACTTTCCAGGGAGATCAGCTGAAAGGAGACCAAACCCCAACGGGGGGGCACTGTTCACCTCTCAGGTGCTCCCCTGACACAGCCCCCTCCGCCAGTCCTCTGTGCCCTGAACTCCCCTCCACGCTCTGGGATTCCCCTTCCTCCATCCCGACAGGCCGCTGGCACCGACCAAGCAACTGGGAAGGAAGAAATCTGCCCGAGACTGCGGGGCACCAGCTCAAGTCTTTGCTTCCTCCATGGGAACCCAACTTACCCTCATGGCTGCACCTTTGATCCTGACGACTGGAAGCGACTCAGAGGCAGCTTCACACCAGGGGAGTCTTCACGGTCTCACGCCGGCTCGATGTCCTGGAAGGGAGGGAGGAAAAAGCAGTGACAAAGGGAAGCTTTGACAGGACAAGGCAACGCTCTTCCCACAGCGACGACAGTCAGGGAAGAGTTCAATGCTCTCTCCAGTATCAACAGGCAAGACAGCAGAACCAAAGTGCTGCTTCATCAAACCCCAGAACATCAGGGATTGGAAGGGACCTCGAAGGATCATCCAGTCCAATCCCCCTGCCACAGCAGGATCCCCCATGACTGGATCTAGGGGCTCCTGCTGTGGCAGGGGGGCAGGACCAGGTGACCTTTCGGGGTCCCTTCCAGTCCCTGAAGCTCTGTGATTCTGTGACCCCTGCACTGAACAGCCCTCCTCGCCCGCAGCACAGAGCAGGTTTCATTCAGAGACCCGGGGAAGGCAGCTTTCCGCGCGACGCTGTCTGGTGCTCCCCACACGCAAGAATGGGTCTAATAAAGCTCCTGGTTATCCTTCACTCAAAGCTTGGCTGCCAGTGCCTCAGAGCTGCCTAAACAGGAGCTAGAACCTCCGCGCTCACGGCTGCCAGCCACTCCAGCAACCACAGCCTGGACCTCAGGGTGAGCTCGATAGGAAGTTCAGACCCTTCCCTCTCAGGAGCTGCAGACGTTTCCCTCAACTCGGGAACCGCAGGGGCTGCCCTCTGCGACCGGCGTCGCTCAGCTCTCCTGCTGAACGCGAGACAGGCTGCGGCACCGCACGAGGGCTGAGGGAAAGCGGTGTCGCTCCCTAGGGAGCCCGCCCTGCCTGGAACCCACACGAACACCTATGGCAGCACAGGGTCCTTGGGAGCACTGAGGCTGGAGAAGCCCTCTGAGCCCAGCCCAGGACCCAGCACCACCCCTGTGGCCAGACCAGGGCACTAAGGGCCACAGCCAGGCTGGCCTGCAACACCTCCAGGGATGATGGGGAGCAGGTCCCCCCTGAGTTAAACCCCCCAGCTCCCTCAGCCTCTCCCCACCAGCTTTTCCCTCCCGTCCCTTCCCCAGCCTCGTTGCTCCTCTGGACCTGCTCCAGCCCCGTTGCAGTGAGGGGCACAGATCTGCCCCCAGTGCTCAAGGGGAGCCCTCCCCAGTGCCCAGTCCAGGGGCAGAATTCAATCCCTAGACCTCCCCTCTGAGGTTATAACACACAACCCGGCAAGGTTTGGCCACTGCCTGTCTAAGCAGAAGGACAAAAGCCACCCTAGGCCCAAAGCTTCTCGCACCTCCACGATGGGCACTTCTACTTCTCCAGGTTTGAGGGGGTTTTCCTCCCCCCTCCTTCTTCCAGTCCCTTCCCTTCAGTTTTCATGGAGACCACCTCCGGAGCGCCGGCTAACTGGCAACAGCTCCGCTCCGCATTAGACACAAAACCAGTCTGAAAACCAAATGGAAATGAAAGAGCCGGTGCGGGGAGCGAACCCGCTCGCGCGCCCTGCGCTGTCTCGCCAGCGATGGAATCTCTCCAGCGATGGAATCTCTCCGCGGCATCCGAGGAATTTTGGTTCTGATCAGACTTGCTGCAGCTGAAATGAAGCCATAAATTAGACGCACGATAGGGCTGGGTCTGCCTCCCTGCAGACTGGCTGCTGAGGGCTCCCGAACGCGCTCGCGGCAGTCACCACAGCCAAGAGCCAGCTCCTCGCCGGCTCCCTGTGCACGGAAGAGGGGAAAAGTAGGGAACAGTCAGCCTGGTGCAGGAGAGGAACGCAAACCCTGCCAGGACTTGCTTCAGCCTGCTGGAGAGCGGTTCAGTAAAACCCAAACTCACAGAAACAGAGAAGATTAGAGTTTGGAAGGGACCTTGAAAGACCATCCAGTCCAACCCCTGCCACAGCAGGATGGATCCCCTAGATCCAGTTGCACAGGAACAGTCCAGGAGGGTTTGAAATGTCTCCAGAGAAGGAGACTCCACAACCCCCCTGGGCAGCCCCTGCCAGGGCTCTGGCACCCTCACTGGGAAGAAGGTCCTTCTCACAGTGATGTGGAACCTCCTCTGCTCCAGCTCACACCCGCTGCCCCTTGTCCTGTCACTGGGTGCCCCTGAGCAGAGCCTGGCTCCATCCCGCTGACACCCACCCTTCACATATTGATCAACATCCATGGGGTCACCCCCCAGGCCCCTTTTCTCCCAGCTCCAGAGCTCCAGCTCCCCCAGCCTCTCCTCAGCAGGGAGGTGTTTGTGCTTTGCTTTCTCCAAGAGCAGCAGCTTCCCGCGGAGGATTCCTTGCAGCTCCACGTCTGCGGCACAAACCCTCTGCTCCTCCCCGTTTTCCATCTGGCTTGTTCCCAGCGGGCCCCGTTCTAGGTTTTCTTGTCTCCACATCCACACACCCAGCGCTGCTGCCCTGAACACAAACTAAACTGCAGACTACAGAGAAGAGCGGGTGGAACGACTCCAACTCTTCGAGCTCTGCCGGCGCCGCTCCGAAGGAGGGAACTAGGATGGAGCTGACATTCCCCGGCACCTCGGGACTCGAAGGCTGCCTCCTAGAGTAGTGAATATTTAATTAGAGCATAACCTACAAAAGGGAAGCCTCACATCCTCCTCTCCCCAAAGTCTCAGCATCACTAGTAGTTTGCACTTCCAACAGCCGCTGCAGCAGAGGCCATCACTGTAATGAAGATCAGCCCAGCTGCACCAGGGATTTCAGTAGCTGCTGTCGCCTCCTAATACATGAACGAGGAGAGAGTGGGTGATGATGAAAGGAAGAGCTTAATGTGTGTAACTCGTGCAGCTCAGTGCTGTAAGACCTCACAGAACCACAGAATCATGGAGGCTGGAGAAGCCCCCTGAGCTCAGCCAGCCCAGCCCAGCAGCCAGACCAGGGCACTCAGAGCCACAGCCAGGGTGGCCTTCAACACCTCCAGGGATGATGGGGACTCCTCCACTGCCCTGGGCAGCCCAGTCCAGGTTCTGAGCAGCCCCCACAGCCAGGCTGCCCTTCAGCACCTCCAGGGATGGGGACTCCCCCACTGCCCTGGGCAGCCCAGTCCAGGCTCTGAGCACCCTTTCCCTGAGGGAGGGCTTCCTGACATCCAACCTAACCCTCCCCTGGTGCAGCTTCAGGCCCTGCCCTCTCATCCTGGCACTGGTTGTCTGTAAGAGGAGCCTGACCCCCACCTGACTACAACCTCCATTCAGAGAGCTGGAGAGAGGGAGAAGGTGCCCCCTGAGTCTCCTCTTCTCCAGGCT
>VXBP01008420.1:351775-386525 GCA_013400115.1 Rhinopomastus cyanomelas | reverse complement strand
CCCGCTGTAAAAGCCGCAGCCCAGCAAACCGAGCAGGGCTCCCCACCCATACAGCAGCAGTGAATCCCATTGGAGTATTTCCTCGTGAAGCATGTTTATGTGATAGTCTTCCACTTTTATGGCTGGAGTTTGTCACCATAAGGTGCGTCCCGTGACAGCCAAATAACTGCGCTCAGTTAGGGCTGTCACCACGTGCCGCCGGTACCAAGACACATGCTGATGGTATCAGGCACCGGCGCCGCAAGCGCAGAGAGGACTGCGCCCTCCCCTTTGGTCGGGATGCAGAGGCAGCCACCTCGCTGGAAGCTGAAGGTCAAGGCGGCCTCGGAACACGAGGAACACGGTCTGTCGAGAGCTACCTAACGCGACGATGATGCACGAAGAGAGGCGGCAGCGGCTGCGCGCGAGCAGCTCTGACTTCCCCGGCCAGAGGCAGCGCACATCCACCAGCCAGGCAAGTGACCCTGCTGGACTTGGATTTTTATGTATTTACATATATTTTAGTACATTTCATGTACTTTCTATGTGTTTATACACAACAGTTCCAAGGACTCTGATGCCACCACTACTTTGCTGTCATTTGTCTCACAAAGGTCAACAAAACCAGTTTATTGACTCTCAAGTATCACAGAACCACAGAACACGAGGGATTGGAGGGGCCCCAAAAGATCATCTAGTCCAGTGCCCCCTGCCACAGCAGGATCCCCTAAATCCAGTCATTAGGGGTTGGAAGGGATCCCAAAGATCCCATCCCCCTGCCACAGCAGGATCCCCTAGATCCAGTCACACAGGAACAGCCCAAGAGGTATGAAACGTCTCCAGAGAAGGAGACTCCACCATCCCCCTGGGCAGCCCCTTCCTCACCTTGGTGAGGGCAGCACCCTCACCAAGAAGAAGGTCCTTCTCAGACTGATGTGGCACCTCCTCTGCTCCAGCTCACACCCACTGCCCCTCAGCTTGTCTCGGCTGTCTCCCCCTCCCCTCCCTTTCCAAGGGCCCAGCTCCGCCTGCACAGCTCCCGCTGCCCAGCCTGTACCCATCCGAACCGCGGCTGGAGAAGACGGATCGCCCATCACGCCGCAGCCTTAAAACAACACAACAGGCACCGTGCCGCCACTTCAGGGACACATTTGCTGGCTGCTGGTGCTGTTACAGATGCCATTTCAGTCCTGCAGTCGGCTATAAACCACAGCTTTCCTTTTTCCAGAGAGGAATAAGAGGCGCCTGAAGGGAGGCGGCGGCGGCAGGCATCCTTCGAGCGACTGATTTACAAGTGGGAGGGAGGCGCGAGATGAAAATCGCAGCTTCCGAGCTCGTCGCACCCCTGCCTGCCTGCGCAAGGCTCTCGCTCTCCAGGCTGCCCCGCTGGCCACCGCGGCGGCTCGGAGGACTGCACGGGAGCTGTGCGACAGGACCAGCCCGGCTCTGCTTCCAGGGACCCGCAGGAAGCGGCTCTCGGGGGCCGAGCACATGGGACGCATCTGCTGCGGAGGCTGCTCGCTGCAGCCCCTTCCACAACAAGCAGCAGGGGCCGCGGCAGCTCCAAGGAGAGGGGGAACGGTCCTGGAGGCTCCAAAAACAGAAAGAAGAGGGCCCCTGTGATTTAAATCAGATGGAGGTTGTTTCAAAAGTAGGAAACCTCTTAGCATAAAATCCTACCCGAGTGCCAGGGAATAAGCGAACGGCAGCACATACTTTATGTGCCTGTAAAAAGCAAACACACAGAAGGGTATTTTTAGGTTCCTCGGCTGGAGAAACCTGGAGCAAGTTAATCTGCTCCAGGCACTGTGCAGCTCCCTCTCCAGCCTGAAGATCACAGAATGGAGAAGCCCTCTGCACTCACCCAGCCCAGCCCATAGCATCACCCCAGCAGCCAGTCCCATCCTCCTGCCATGGCAGGATCCCCTAGATCCAGTCACACAGGAACATGCCCAGGTGGGTGTAGAATGTCTCCAGAGAAGGAGACTCCACAACCCCCCTGGGCAGCCCCTGCCAGGGCTCTGGCACCCTCACCAAGAACAAGGTCCTTCTCAAACTGATGTGGAACCTCCACTGGTCCAGCTCACACCAGCTGCCCCTTGTCCTGTCACTGGGTGCCCCTGAGCAGAGCCTGGCTCCATCCTCCTCACACCCACCCTTCACATCGTGATCAATATCCATGGGGTCACCCCTCAGTCTCTTTTCTCCCAGCTCCCTCAGCCTCTCCTCAGCAGGGAGATGTTCCCCTCCCTCCATCATCCCTGTGGCTCTGCACTGGACTCCCTGCAGCAGCTCTGTGTCCTTCTGGAGCTGAGGGGCCCACAACTGGACACCAGATTTCAGATGGGTCCCACCAGGGAAGGGTAGAGTAGACCATCTCTAGATCTAGTCACCACCACCATTCTGCTCAGGAATTTATTTCCCCTCGATTGGAAATAACACAAGAGACTGATTCTGCAGAAACACTTTTGAAGCAGGAGTGTAAAAACAACAGCAAATCTAAAGGGTCCCAAGGTCTCAGAGCACAGACAGAAGTCAAGGATGAAGAGCTGATGGAGAAGTCTTTGCTTGTGGCCACCCCATCGCCAGCAGTGGAGGCCAGGCTGGCTGGGGCCCCGAGTAACCTGCTCAGGTGAAGGTGCCCCTGCCCGTGCAGGGGGTTGGATCTCAATCATCCCTAAGGCCCCTTCCAGCCCCGGCCGTTCCAGGAGTCTGTGCAGCCCATTGTTCCAGAGCAGCCTGCACGGAGCCTCTCAGCTGTCTCCACAGCACCAGCTCTGTAGAGCAGGTGCCATCTTCTGGCAGTGCCACCGTTGGATGTTAGTGCCCATCGCACACAGCTCACGGGCACCAAAGGGGGAGGAACCAGGCAAGGAACGGTGAGGAAGCTTTTGAATGGTGACAACCGTGGAAGGACGGCGTTCTGCCCCTAGAACTGACTGGAGAGCCCTTCAGAGGCATCAGCCAAACATCCTGCACTTCCTCAGACAGCTTCTAGTCCCCAACAGCCTTGCAGCAGGGTGCTGTGTGTTCAAAGTTCAACCAAACCAAACCCACACAGAGGTGCTACAGCATTTAGGGTGGGAAGGACCCACAAGATCACCACATGCAACCCTGAGCCCTGCTCTTACCTTTATCCCCCCTGGAACAGATCCCTGAGCACCTCATCTGCACAACTTCTAAACACCCCAAGGGATGGTGACTCAGCACCCTCCCTGGGCAGCCCATCCCGGGGCCTTGCAACCCTCTCAGAGAAGACATTCACCCTGATGTCCAGCCTGAACCCCCCTTGGTGCTGCTTCAGGCCATTCCCTCTGGTCCTGTCATTGTTTGCTTGCAAGAGGAGGCCAGCACCTGCCTCTCTGCAAGCCCTTTTCAGACAGCCACAGGGAACAAAAGGGTCTCCCCTCAGCCTCCCTCTTCCCCAGGCTGCAGTTCCCTCAAGCACTCTTGACAAGACTTTCTCCAGGGCTTCCACCAGCCTGGCTGCTCTCATCTGCCCCAGCACCTCAGTGCCCATCACGTACCAAGCTACCCAAAATCAAACACAATACTCAAGGTGAGGTCCCACCACAGAGTTAAAGGCCCCCCCATGGGCAAACAAAGGCCACCACAGAGAACACCTAAGAGATACACAACCCAGCTCCTCACCCCAGTCCAACTCACCATGTTCTGCTGCCCTCAGAAGCTCCACCTCGCAGAGATAGTCCCAAGTCCTCCAGGTAACAAGGACCTCCCAAAGCACACCCCTCCAGAGACAACCTTCCACCTCTCTCTGCAGACAGGCTCTGCTTTTATGCTGGGAGGGGCACCAGGGAGGGTCACTCAGGACCCAGGTGCAGCCACTCAGGACCCAGGTGCAGCCACTCAGGACTGTCAGGGCCCTCCAAGAGCAGCTCACGAGCTCAGCCTGCCTTCCTAGGTGCTCCTCTTATAACAGAGGCTGCCCTCATGCCAAGGTCCGATGTGGTCTGCACCCCCACGGCTCGGTGCTTACTGGAGAGCTGGGGCTGGTTAGTTTGAGGAAGAGGAGGCTGAGGGGAGCCCTCATCACTCTCCACAGCTCTCTGGAAGGACCCTGCAGAGATGCTGGTGCTGGGCTCTGCTCACAGGTCATTAGTGACAGGAGCAGAGGGAAGGGCTTCAGGCTCCAACAGGGGAGGGTCAGACTGGAGATGAGGAAGAAATTCTTCCTGGAGAGAGTGGCCAGGCCCTGGACTGGGCTCCCCACAGTGGAGGTTCAGTCCCCATCCCTGGATGACTTTAGAAGTGACTGAGATGTGGTGCTGGGGGATTTGGTTTGGGGGTGACCTTGTGAAGTGGGGCTGACGGTTGGTCTCGCTGATCCTGGGGGTCTTTTCCAACCACAACGAGTCTGTGACCCAGCAAGGAGAAACACATTTAGAAGAACCACCCAGATACCAAACGCAGAGAGGAGAACACTCCCGAGGGCTGGGAGGAGCAGAGAGAACAGCCGGGACTGTCCCTTCCTGTTGCAGCAGCTACAGAAGGTCTTTGCTGCAGATCTTTCCTCACAAGTGGGAAGAAAGCGGAGAGACAATCTCTGCCTCTTCCTGCGCCGGGTCTGTTCCCTCTCTGGGCTTCGCTGGAGCCCGCGGCTCCGGCCGGGGGTCGCAGCTCCCGCCGAAGTCAGGGCAGAGGCAGAGCGCATCCTCGGCCGAGCGCAGCGCAGGCACAAGAGCTCCTCTCCTGGCTGCTCTGGCGCCTCGAAAAAACAGCAACCGAGGCAAAACAAAGGAAAACCAGCTCGAGAAAACGCTCCCCGTGGCCTCAGGACAGCGCCGGGCTGCGGTCAGAGGCTGTTAGGGTTCAATAACGCAGAGCGACGGGGACGCGGCGGCATTTAACTGTGACCTTTCGCAGCTGGACGGTCTTTCTTCCCCTCCAGCCTGGGAGTTAGATGTAGGAGAGAGACACTTCTCAGCGTGACAGCGGGTGCCGCTCGTCCCCTCAAGAAATGAATGTGAGCGACGAGAGCGCGGACGTGGAGATCAGAGTGTGACTTCCACACGTACGGAGGCGGCCGGCGCTTGGTGCCCGACCTGTGAAAACAGCACGGTTCCACTGCAGTGGTTTACACTTGGCTAGTGAGGGGTGAAAGAGCTGGACCTCCCGGCCACAGGAACCCGGCTAAATCAGGCAGAAGAGACACTCGGGGCAGGACCAGAGAGACAAAAGGGTGAGGAAGACAAGACCACATCTGGGATGTTGTGTCCGGCTCTGGGCCCCTCAGCTCCGGAAGGACACGGAGCTGCTGGAGAGAGCCCAGCACAGAGCCACAGAGAGGATCACAGAGCATTAGGGGTTGGAAGGGACCCCAAGAGATCACCCGGTCCCATCTGCCTGCCAGAGCAGGACCCCCTAGAGCAAGTCGCACAGGAACATGGCCTGGCATGATGAAGGGAGGGGAGAATCTCCCTGCTGAGGGGCTCTTGAGCTGGAAAAAAAGGAGCCTGAGGGGTGACCCCATGGATGTTGATCAATGTGTGAAGGGTGGGTGTCAGAAGGATGAAGCCAGGCTCTGCTCAGGGGCACCCAGTGACAGGACAAGGGGCAGCGGGTGTGAGCTGGAGCAGAGGAGGTTCCCCATCAGTGTGAGAAGGACCTTGTTCCCAGTGAGGGTGACAGAGCCCTGGCAGGGGCTGCCCAGGGGGGTTGTGGGGTCTCCTTCTCTGGAGACATTCTACACCCACCTGGCCCTGTTCCTGTGTGACTGGATCTGGGGGATCCTGCTGTGACGGGGGCTGGGACTGGCTGATCTTTGGAGGTTCCTGTGAATCCCTAATGACTGGATCTAGGGGATCCTGCTGTGGCAGGGGGCACCGCACTGGATGATCTTTCCAGGTCCCTTCCAATCCCTGATGCTCTGAGACTCTGTGAAAACAGGGATCTGAAATGTGAGAATGGTAAAACAAAACGGGGTTATTCTGACCACTGGGATTTCCGTTGGAACAACAAAAGGCTTCGTTCAAACAGGATCATTTTCCTTCTACGCTGCCACCTCCCTGGCTGTTGACACTGAGAACCAAGAGTTCCCAGGCTTGCTTTGCTTTACGCTCACATCTGGACTCCTCAGACATCGGAGGTGCCAGTGTTGGCTCTTCTTCTCTTCGCGGGAGATGGGGTATCAGACCCTCCCTTCCCCTAATTCCCGTGGGAGAGAATTAACAACATAACAAATTAAACAGCTGAAAACAGCCTGAGCTGATAAAACCATCAGGACTGAATTACACATTTCCCATTTCCTGGGTGTGATAAAGCTCCCCGGCCCTGCCAGATCTGTCTTCCGCACGGCAAATCAAATGGAAACCCTCGGCGCTTGGTCGGGGTTTTTTTAATACATCATGAAATATTGAACAAAAAAGAGGTCATAAGCCATTTTATTGACTTTATGTGTCTCCTGAGGCTTCTTCAGGCTCTCGATTGCTGCCGTACATCTGGAGTGAGAGGCAGCCGGAGACAAGATGGCAGCTGCAAGTTGCTCTCGCACATGTAATGCGTTTGTCTCCGCAGCACTAACCCTCCCTTCCCCGTTTCTGATGAAGAGTAAAAACAACTTCATGAGCCGTGCTCTTAACCCTGGAACCCGCTGCATTTCCCCCAAATCACGGAACAGCAGGGATCAGAAGGGACCCCAAAAGATCAGCCAGCCCCATCCCCCTGGCACAGCAGGATCCCCCAGATCCAGTCGCACAGGAACAGTTCAGGAGGGTTTGAAATGTCTCCAGAGAGGGAGATTCCACAACCCCCCTGGGCAGCCCCTGCCAGGGCTCTGGCACTCTCATGGGGACGAAGATCCTTCTCACACTGATGTGGCACCTCCTCTGCTCCAGCTCACACCAGCTGCCCCCTGTCCTGTCACTGGGTGCCCCTGAGCAGAGCCTGGCTCCATCCTCCTGACACCCACCCTTCACATATTGATCAACATCCATGGGGTCACCCCTTGGGCTCCTTTTTCCCAGCTTCCACAGCCTCTCCTCAGCCAGGGAGATGTTCCCCTCCCTCCATCATCCCTGTGGCTCTGCACTGGGCTCTCTCCAGCAGCTCTGTGTCCTTCTGGAACCGAGGGGCCTGCAGCTGGAAACACAAAATCACAGAACATCAGGGATTGGAAGGGATGTCAGAAAATCACCCAGTCCAGCCCCCCTGCCAGAGCAGGACCCCCTAGATCCAGTCATGCAGGAACACGGCCAGGAGGGTTTGAAACATCCCCAGAGAAGGAGACTCCACAACCCCCTGGGCAGCCCCTTCTGCGCTGGAGGTTCGGGCTCCTCTGAGCGCTGCTTCAAACGAGCCCCATCAGCCTCGGCTCTCGGTGACGAGAACCACCAGATGGCATCGCAGGAGAGAAGATGCTTCACGGGCCGTGGAAGCCGTCAGTTCTCATTCTTTGGGGCCCTCGCTCGTTGCTGAAATGACATCTCCCTCCTGTGCAGCAGAAGGACTGAACACTGCTCCTTCGCTGCAGTCAGTGATTAATTTTACTGCTCTCGAAAGCTGCTGGAGAGCAAAGAGTGTCTTGGACGTGCTTCCCCTTCAGCAAGAGAGTGATGTAGGAGCTGATGGACTGAAACAAACTCGTTTTGCTTAGCAAATCCAAGAGCCTTCCCATGCAGCTCTGTGATGGTTAAACCTCTGTGGCCAGGTCTGATCTCGCTTTCTTTGCACTTAGTCTATTTGACCAGCACTACTTGCATCATGAACCTCTCTAGATAAGAATCACAGACCATCCTGGCTGGAAAGGACCTCCAGGATCATCCAGTGCAGCCCTCAGCCCAACAGCTGAGGAGCAGCCAAATGAGGAAGAGGTCTGCAGGTGGTGCACTGCTTGCTTCAGGAGGCTGTGCCAGAGACCACCAGCCAGCGCCCGGTACCGATCAAACCGCTGCTTTCAAGGGACCACACACACAGACAGAAAGCAGAGCTGGGAGGATGAAACGGCCACGTCAGAGTGGCGGTGGGAAATAACAGTCGGTCTTCAAAAGTGGAAGTTGTGTTGAGAGGAGGAGAGCAGGGCAGAGCACAAGCTCTTCCACATTTAACATAAACACTTGATAACACAGGCCAAGAAGACGCTGAGGAAGGACTTGTGATCAGCCTAAGAAGAAATCATGAAAGTGCTCTCTGAACACATCAGAAGTGTGAAGAGTGCCAGACAGTTTGCAGGCTTCGGGATATGAAAGGAGGGTTCGAAGGAGATCAGCCCAAAGCAGAAATGCTAAATGAATTTTTCACCTTAATGATTTCTGTGGACAAGCTCAGGCAGGTTTCCACAGCAGAGCCTTTGTGAGGGGGCCAAGGCAAAGGAGTTATCTTGAACTCAAGAGCCAGAGAGGAGAATCTAACTCAGAGCAGACGAAGCCAAACGGTACTAAATCAGCTCCACAGGAAGCCTGACCCGTGTGACAAGTTATGAATGGTGATGTGACTCAACACACACCGGCCTCTGTTCCAAAGGCACTGAACATGGCACATGTGAGGGCCTTCCTCACCCAGCAACTTACACCTTGACTTGAAATTCACTTCACAGAATCACAGAGTGGCCGGGGTTGGACGGGACCACCCAGCTCCAGCCCCCCTGCACAGGCACCTTCACTGGAGCAGGTTGCTCAGGGTCCCAGCCAACCTGCCCTTCAATGCCGCCAGTGATGGGGCAGCCACAACTGCCTTGGGGAGCCTGTTCCAGCATCTCCCCACCCTCACAGCAAAGAATTGGTTCCTCATGGTCAACCTCAATCTCCCTTCTTCAAGTCTGGAGCCCTTCCCCCTTGCCCCCCTGGCTACCACCCCTGCCAAAGCCCTCCCCCAGCTTTCTTGCAGCCCCCTTCCTTCAGAGACTGGGAAGCTGCTGGAAGGTCCCCTGGGAGCCTCCTCTTTTCCAGGCTGAACAACCCCACCTTGTTCAGCCTGTGCTCAGAGGGGAGCTGCTCCAGCCCTGTGATCTTTGGAGCTGAATGGCAGCCCAGACTGCTGGGGTGTCAGCTACTCCTCCCAGCTCTGTGTCATCAGCAGACTTGCTGACAGTGCTCTCTAATCCCTCACCCAAGTCACTAATGGCTACGTTGAATAGTCCTGGTCCTGGTACCAATGCCTGGGGGAGTCCCCTTCTAACCTTAACTGACTGTGTGACTTGGTCTAGGTGAGCCCGCTGCAGCAGGGGGATTGGACTAGATGATCTTTCGAGGTCTCTTCCAATCCCTAATGATTCTATGAATCTATGAATCTATTCCAGCCAGACCCTGTCCCGTTGGCCACTGCTCTCTGGCTTCTCTCCTTCAGCCAGCTCACAGTCCACCCCGCTACCTGACCGTCGAGACCACCCTGCCCCTTCCAGCCTGACGCTCTGCTGGAGCCTCTGCAGCACCGCGTCTCGTGTCCTCTGCAGCAGAGGTCCTGCCAGCTACAGCGACGCCTCAGCGCGCTTCTGTGCAGATGCTTTTGCCGAAGACAGCGCCGGAGGAGCTAATGAAATATAGATTGCAGCGTGATGCTGCAGTGGGAACACCCTCCACAGCTGAAGCACCAGCCTTCTCCCAGTGGAACCCGTAGCTCGGGGTTAGTTGCATTTCCACAAGTCTTTTTAGCCGTTGCAGGTGAAGGAGCAGAAAGTCGACGCTGAGCCTCCTCGCTGACGCAGAGCTCAGCTGTGACAACGGAGATAACAGCAGGATGTTGTGCCAAACGGCTTCCCTCTGGCACAGAGAGGCCATCTGGCTGGGCCAGCGGCACAGTCAGGCAACAAACCCTGTCACAGGGGAGGCAGCCAAAGCGGAGTCTGCGTAGAGAGGACTGCGGAAGGGCATTAGCACCGGGCTCCCTGAAAAGGCTTCTGTAAGGCCGTGGTGTCCCGACACTAAGCGGGTCGGGATGGATGGTCGTAGTAATCCATCCAATGGCTCTAATGAGAGTTGCCATGGGACAAACACGTAACCGTAGTGTTTAACTTACACAACTACAAACCCCGAGGGTGTCCCGGCAGGTGTCAGCTCTGTGGCTGGGAAGTGATGTCCACGTGAGACAGACACGAGGGGAAAGGGGGCACTTTTTGACTAATGCAGTGGCGGTAGCTCTGTCTCCTTTCAGCTGCTCCTGCAGAGTGGAATGAATCATGGAACAATAGAATCATCCTGGCTGGACAGGACCTCCAGCATCATCAAGCCCAGCCCTAAGCCCAACAGCTCTGAGAGGCTGTCCTGTCCTGGGTGATCGTAGAGGTTGCAGAAGACCTTACAGGGAGCGTGCACCTTCTCAAACCCCCCGATCCTGAGCGTGCACGACGCTTCAGACTGTTCTGGCCCTCCCTCACCTTTCTTCTCTGGGAGCCTCCTCTTGTCCAGGCTGAACAAGCCTCATAGAGGAGGTGCTCCAGCCCTCTGAACATTTGAGTTGCTCTCCTCTGGGCACCTTCCAGGAGCTCTGTGTCCTTCTGATGCTGGGGACTGCAGAACTGGACCCAGGACTCCCAGTGGGGTCTCACCAGTGCAGAGCAGAGGGGGAGAATCCCCTCCTCGACTGGCTGTCCCTGCTGCTTTTGCCGCAGCCCAGGTGGGGTCTCACTGCAGAGGAACATGCTGCAAGCCCGAAGTTGAGATGGGAAAACACAAGGAAGTGAGGAAACAAGAGGAAAAGTGGGGAAACACGAGCAAGAGAAGAGAGACTTCAGCAGCCAAAAAGATGCCCCAAAAAAACAACCTCTCCAAAACCCCCCTTCAGAGAAATAAGAGAAGGAGAGGAGGAAGAAAGAAGAAGTAGCTTAAATAGGACCAAATTGCCTCGTTGCTCGTGGTCAGCAGCTAAGAGGAGGGAGGAAACAGCTCTTGGGAACGCTGCAGGAGCACAGCTGTCGATGCCCCGCCAAGCAAACCCGGGCTGCCACGGGAGCAGAGCTCCAACGCTTCCTGCCGTCCGGAGCCCAGGCTCAGGCGGAGCAGGGATCGCGATCGTCCCCGCTCCGCGGGGCGGGTGTTCCGCAGAGCGGGGGTCCCGGCTCCGTGCCTGCGCGGCCGCGCTGCGTTACGTAAGGGGCCGGCTGCAGCCGAGGCAGCGACGCGGGGAGCCTGAGCCTTCCGAACGACCAACTGGGACTTCGCCTGCTCCACTTTCCGCAGCAGAGACGCTGTTTCTAATTTAAACGGTGGAAATTAGTTTACTTGTCCTTTTCTAAACTTACCCTGCTACTCAAAAAGAAGAGGATTTGAGACATAAAAAGGAGTCAGGCAGTGCTAGTGGGGGATGCTAAGCAGGTCGGGCTTTAAACACACTCCTTCCCTGCCCGGGGGGGAGAGCGCTGGGAGGGCAAGCGGCACAGCTGTGTCTGCACGGCGCAGCCTTGTGGTGCCTGGAGATGGAGAGAATTACTTGCCTGTGGCACAAAGATGGTAGGAATCCAGCTGAAGCTGGCGACGCTGCTTGCAGGGGGATGGGACTGGATGATCTCTCGAGGTCCCTTCCAATCCCTAGTGACTGGGTCTAGAGGATCCTGCTGTGGCAGGGGGATTGGACTGGATGATCTCTCAAGGTCCCTTCCCATCCCTGATGCTCTGTGGTTCTGCGAGTCTGCTGGATGTGATGCTGCTGCTTTCAAAGGCAAAAGCATTTGCTTTTGAGAGGTGTCTTTGTGAGCCCCTGGTACGTCCAGGCCGACAGAGCTCTGCCAGGCTGCTGGTGCTTGGCAGCCCCGTTGTGCCGCAGCTGCACCGAGCTACAGCCCCGTGGCCGCGGTAGGGACAGATGATCACAGGCTCCTGACCCGCAGCGGCAGCTGGCTCCCGCTCCCTTGTGAAGCATCACACGGCCACCCGCCCGCTCTCAGCTCTGGCTCCTGTCTGGAGGCTGGTTATTTCTGCGGCTCTGGTCCTGGCCGCCGTGGACACATCTCACGCCCTCTCCACGCTGTAACTGGCCCCTTCGGCTTGTGCTGTCGTGACACTAGAGGGTGACAAAGATCCGAACTAGAGCCGCAGCGGAGCCACTCGGAGCTGGCAACGCGAGACTCGGTGGAGTGTCTCCAAATCCGTCTGTCTTCCAGCAGAGCAGGAGGGAAGGCTCAGCGCTGCCGAGCGAGGTTCAGTAGAAGCGAGCGGTCCTGCTGTCGTGGGGGATTGGACCGGATGGTCTTTCGAGGTCCCTTCCAATCCCTGATGTCCTGTGAACTGCGGCTCTGTGACGCCCAGTGGAGGTTTGTTTCAGACCAACACTGTCTGAAACTTGATTTGACAGGATTTTTCCAGGATAGAGTTGAAATGACCGGAGCCATATTGCAAATCTGATGGGAGGCAGAGAAAATTGGGGATTGGAAGGGACCCCGAAAGATCAGCCAGTCCAGTCCCCTGGGCTCAACCAGTCCAGCCCAGCACCTGACATCCCCCCAGTAGCCACACCAGGGCACTGAGGGCCACAGCCAGGCTGTCCTTCAACACCTCCAGGGATAGGGACTCTCCCACTGCCCTGGGCAGCCCAGTCCAGGCTCTGATCCTCCTTTTCCTGAGGAAGGGCTTCCTGGCATCCAACCTAACCCTCCCCTGGTGCAGCTTCAGGCCCTGCCTGCTCGTCCGGGTGCTGGTGCCTGGGAGAAGAGCCCGACCCCACCTGATTGCAGGGTCCCTTCAGGGAGCTGGAGAGAGGGAGAAGGTCTCCCCTGAGTCTCCTCCAGGCTGAACACCCCAGCTCCCTCAGCCTCCCCTCATCAGCCTTTGTTCTGGTCCCTTCCCCAGCCTTGTTGCTCCTCTGGATCTGGAGTATAAAATAGTTTGGACACAGTTACCAAAAGCTGTGGAATTACTGGCCAAAACAGATGACACAGAAGCCAAATCCTTCCTGTGAATCTGCCTTTTCTGAAATTCACTGAAGTAAGTGGAAAGCTCTGCACTGCTTCCACGAGGTTTGGAACAGATTGTGTAAGGTTCTGCCTGAGGAAAGGTTACAGGAATCCGCTTCTATTCTGAGAAATTAAGAAAATGCCTATTTTAAGAGATTTTCATGTAACATCTTTGGCTGAACTGAGTTACTTCAACAGGACTGCAAAAAAATCACCTGCTAGCCAGATCGACTGCTCTGCTGCTGTCACAGAATCGCAGAACATCAGGGATTGGAAGGGACCTGGAAAGATCACCCAGTCCCATCCCCTGCCACAGCAGGATCCCCTAGATCCAGTCACACAGGAACATGCCCAGGTGGGTTTGAAATGTCTCTGGAGGAGACTCCACAGCCCCCTGGGCAGCCCCTGCCAGGGCTCTGGCACCCTCACTGCCAAGAAGGTCCTTCTCACACTGATGTGGAACCTCCTCTGCTCCAGCTCACACCCACTGCCCCTTGTCCTGTCACTGGGTGCCCCTGAGCAGAGCCTGGCTCCATCCTCCTGACGCCCACCCTTCACATACTGATCAATACCCATGGGGTCACCCCTCAGTCTTCTGTTTCCCAGCTCCAAAGCTCCAGCTCCCTCAGCCTCTCCTCATCAGGGAGATGTTCCCCTCCCTCCATCATCCCTGTGGCTCTGCGCTGGGCTCTCTCCAGCAGCTCTGTGTCCTTCTGGAGCTGAGGACCCCAGGACTGGACACAAGATTCCAGCTCTTTTAATTTTGTTCCTCTAAATAACAATTGATGAATAATTAACATCTAAAATGATTAAAATATCAAGGAAGAAAGCTGAGGGAGTTATTTCACTAAGATTTCAATATTATAAATATTTTGCAAGTCATTAATCAAAATTATTCTGGAAGGCTTAATTAAGTGTAAGTATATTCTGGCATTTGCGTTGCAAGATTAATTTACTCTGCTGATTTCTTAATAAATGCTTCCTTTTTCTCACGTAAGAGTAGATAGAAAAATGATGGAGGTAATTTCTGCAGTACAGAGAAATGTTTGAGCTCCATTACATCAATTACAGGCTAATTATTCTGGCTGTTCAGTTGCTGCTTGTTCCAACCAGGGTAGTAATAAATAGAATTCTAGAATGGCCAGGGTTGGAAGGGACCTCAAAGATCACCCAGCTCCAACCCCCCTGCACAGGCACCTTCCCTAGAGCAGGTTGCTCAGGGTCCCACCCAACCTGCCCTTCAACACTGCCAGGGATGGATGGGGCAGCCACAGCTGCCTGGGGCAGCCTGTTCCAGCATCTCCCCACCCTCACAGCAAAGAATTGGTGCCTCATGGCCAACCTCAGTCTCCCCTCTTCAAGTCTGGAAACCTTTCCCCTTGGCCTCTCAGTGCACACCCATGTCAAAAGCCCTCCCCCAGCTTTCTTGTTGCCCTCTTTCTTCAGAGACTGAGAAGCTACTTGAAGGTCACCTGGGAGCCCCCTCTTCTCCAGTCTGGACACCCCCACCTTGCTCAGCCTGTCCTCAGAGGGGAGCTGCTCCAGGCCTCTGAGCACTGGAGCTGCTCTCCTCTGGACCCCTTCCAGGAGCTCTGTGTCCTCCTGATGCTGGGGCCTGCAGAACTGGACCCAGGACTCTCACCAGCACAGAGCAGAGGGGCAGAATCCCCTCCCTCGAGCACCAGCTGTCCCTGTTCTTTGGCTGCAGCCCAAAGCACAGTTTACACCCCTGCTGTCAGTCAGTCGGGTTGATGGTTTGGTCGAGACAGCCTTGCCCTTCCTGGCTCTATTCTGTGTCGTCTGTGAGAAGTCTTATAACCTTGTTTATTCTAGAGACATGCTCTGGGGTGTTTTCTCTCCTACACACACATTTTTAGCTCTTCAGAGCAGGAACACTAAGAGGAGTCCAAAGTTGTACTCCTCCCACCCCCTCTCCCTTCCAGAAAAGAAGAACAATAAGGAATAATTCTGGGGCTGGTGAGAAATCACTTAACAAATATCCTTTAGGAAATTTGCTAATGCAGTCAGAACCACAGAGCATTAGGGACTGGGAGGGACCCCGAGAGATCCTCTAGTCCAATGCCCCTGCCACAGCAGGATCCCCTAGATCCAGTCCCAAAGACCTTGCCCTGTGGAGAGCAGCTGAGAGAACTGGGGTTACTGAGTCTAGAGGAGGCTGAGAGGAGACCTCCCTGCTCTCCACAGCTCCCTCCAAGGAGGCTGTAGCCAGGCTGCTGCTGGTCTCTTCTCCCAAATCCCTAATGATAGGACGAGGGGAAATGGCCTCAAGATGCACCTGGGGAGGTTTAGATTGGATCTTGGGAAGAAGTCTTCCTGAGGGAGTGGTTGGGCCCTGGACCAGGCTGCCCCAGAAGGTGGTGGAGTCCCCATCCCTGGGGCGAGCAGCTAGAGCACTTGAGGCCATGGTGTAGGGGTTAGGGGGCTGCTGGGCTGAGGTCCCTTCCAGCCAGGGCGGCTCTATGACTCTAAGATTTGGTTGTGTCTGCTCATGACAAAACCACACAAGTAATTTAACGACTGATGCTGGAAACCCTTCGCTCTCCCAGTTCGCGTGACGGAGGGCGGTGGAGAGATTTATACCAGTCAGGGTTTGAAATCAGCCAGAGGAGATGGAAAAACAAGTACTGGCATCAGTGAGATTTGCTGAATTGAGCCTCTAATCTGCCATCTGCAAACGTGGCCCAAGAAAGAGGGATTGAGCTCTGCCACCCAGTAGTTAACAGCTCCAGATCGTGTTATCTGATAAACCCTAACGGAGTGAGCGCACCAAGGGCTGTGAGGGGGTACAAAAGGGTTGCCCTCTTCACTGCTCTTCTAGCCAAACCTCGTACAGTCGAGCAGCACCAGCTGCATTTATTCCCTTCCCCATTTTTTAATTAACATCTATGAAGGCAGCAGCCAGGAACAATATCTCTGGGTACATTAAATAGGAAATTCTTGGCACCTAATAGGATTAAATCTTCAGCTGTGAAAAATAAGGGTCTTTTTCAGAGTGGCTAAGCCTGTAACAGCTCCCAAAGCTGTTGGTTCTAACAATCCAGAATGACACTCGATGCACAAGGGAGACATCGAGGGGCTGGAGCGAGGGCAGAGGGGGGCGACGAAGCTGGGGAAGGGCCTGGAGAATCAGTCTGACGGGGAGAGATGGAGACAGCTGGGGCTGTGGAGTGTGAGGAAGAGGAGGCTGAGGGGAGACCTCATTGCTCTCTACAGCTGTCTGAAGGGACCCTGCAGAGATGCTGGTGCTGGGCTCTGCTCACAGGGAATCAGTGACAGAAGCAGAGGGAAAGGCTTCAGGCTCCAACAGGGGAGGGTTAGACTGGCCGTCAGGAAGGACTGGGATGGGCTGCCCGGGGTGGGGGTTGATTCCCCATCCCTGGGTGAGTTTAAAAGTAGCTGAGATGTGGTGTTGGGGGGATCTGGTTCAGGAGTGACCTTGTAGAGTGGGGTTGAAGGTTGGACTCGCTGATCCCGGGGTCTTTTCCAACCTGATGGTTCTATGATTCTATGACACGGTCCTTCTACGCTAAACCTACAGGATTCTACGGGTCCCCATGCAGCCTGTAAAACACATCCTCAGTGGAGAGCGTCCTTGAGAAGATCCTTTTAACACATCAACCTCTAACTTAGTCTTTCTCAGATTTTCTCACAAGTCACAACCTCATCATTTCAGTTGGTTGCAGAGAACGCAGTTGCCAGTTGGGATCAAAAGAGGCTTTATTTTCACAGAGGCAGTTAGAATCCTCTGGGCTGTGGAGCTATGCTGGAGGGAGCCCAGAGCAGGCGCAGAAAGGGCGGCTCCTTCCACCACATCACGTGTGAAGAGATAATCCAGGGAGAACTCCCTCCCGTGCTGAGCACGAGAGGCCAGGCTTCGCGGAGCGCTGAGCGGCTGCCAGCTCTCAAAATCTCTCAGCAGCTACTGTTCCTCCTCAGCGCTGAACGTGTAGCTGTCCTCGCTGTTGATCCCATTATTTACGACGGATCTGTGGAGTAACTTCTTCCAGCTTCAAGAGGTCCATAGGGAGGTTTTAAAACAGGTACCTCGTGCTGCTGCCAGCTTGCACAAGGCAGCTGAAGTCTATGATTGTGGGGAAATCACTTAGAACACAATCACAGTGCTTGTTTGTGATGGACGGACTCTTAAGATCATCAGGTCCAAACAAGTCCTAACATGGACATCAACAGGATCACAGAATGTTAGGGACTGGAAAGAACCTCAAAAGATCATCCAGTCCAATCCCCCTGCCACAGCAGGATCTCCTGGATCCAGTCACACATCAAGCCCAAACTCTTCTCTTTCCGTTGCTAGGATGGCATTTCACTCTTCCATTGTGTGGCTAGCTGGATCACAAACAGACACAGGTCATTAGGAGTTGGAAGGGACCTCCAAGGGTCATTGAGTCCAACCCCTCTGCTCAAGCAGTCCAGGGCAAGTTGCACAGGAATGCATTGGGACGGGTCCTCTCAGCCTCCTCTTCTCCAGACTCAATAACTGCAGTTCCCTCAGCTGCTCTCCACAGGGCAAGTGCTTTGGGACTGGATCTAGAGGATCCTGCTGTGGCAGGGGCATTGGACTGGGTGGTCTCTCGGGGTCCCTCCCAGTCCCTAATGCTCTGTGATTCTCAGTGCACAAGGGCTGTCCCTTAGGGCACGGGTGTGAAGTACTCAAGCTGCTGCCTGGGCGAGTTTGGTTAAGGCCGCCTGCAGTCCAGCAGACGGGGAGGCTGTGACGCCCGGCCCCTCCGTGAGCAGTCCAAGGTGGGTTATTGTGTGGGGCAGGATGAAGAGGGTTCTGGCCCCCTCGGTCGGTCTGACCAGCCCAGCATGGTCCCGTGTTGTCAATGCCTTGATGCGAGCCTTTACCTCACCGCTTTACTTCCCCCCTCTGTCACGTTAGGACTGAAGAATGAAAGTGGAATAGCTGATCCGTTCCAGTTCTGAGCACGAACCCCCTGCCAAGTCCCACAGGCGAAATTACAAGGTCTGGTGAAATCTTAGGCTTAGCATTTATTAGATCTGTCCAATGAATCATGCTTCTGGGCGATCAGATGCTGTCAGGGTTTCAATAGACGCAGCCGTAAATGCCAAAACAGACGGTATCAGAATAAAAGTTTCATGTTTAATGCGTTTGGGCTCATGATTGCTTCAGGCTGTCCTGGGCAGAGAACGTAGGAGTAACACTGATGTGGCACGACACGGCGAGTGCCTGTCACCACAGAACCACAGAGCATCAGGGACTGGAAGGGACCTCGAAAGATCACCCAGTGCCATCCCCCTGCCAGAGCAGGATCCCCTAGAGCCAGGGGATTGGACGATGATCCTTTGAGGTCCCTTCCAGTCCCTAATGTTCTGTGATTCTGTGACAAGGGGAGATGGCCTCAAGTTGCATCAGGGGAGGTTTAGATTGGATCTTAGGAAGACGTTGTTTCCTGAGAGAGTGGCTGGGCACTGGAAGGAGCTGCCCAGCGAGGTGGTGGAGTCCCCATCCCTGGTGGGGTTTAAAAACCGAGTAGCTAGAGCGTTTGAGGCCATGGTCTGGGAGTTAGAGAGCTGTTGGGATGAGGGCTGGGCTGGATGATCCTGGAGGTCCTTTCCAGCCAGGATGATCCTGCGATTCCATTTGTACAGTTTACAAAGGGAAAAAGTGCCCATTGAAATCTGCTCCCGCGGTTCCCGTCCTTGTAGACCTCATTGAGGGGTTTCTCTGGTGTCTGCTTTGATGTGCAAGACACAAATAACTACATTAGCAGGCAAACACCAACAGCGTGACCAAATCTAAACAACTGTCAGTAATCACCGTGGAATTTCTCTTCATCTGCAAATTCACTACAAGCTCTGAAGAAGGCAGAGACAAATCCTATTTGTACGACTTTCCAGGAGATGAACCCCGTTGCAGGGATCCCTCGCGCAGCAGAGCTTCAGCTGGAAATGAAAGAACGCAGCCTAGTCACATTGCAAGGCCCTGGCTCCTGCAAGTACCCGGGGAGCACTGGACCTGTTCAGCCCTTTGGGGGTCTGGAGACGTTTAAAGCCCTCCTGGCCACGTTCCTGTAGGACTTGATCCAGGGGATCCTGCTGTGGTGGTGGGATTGGACTGGATGGTCTTTTGAGGTCCCTTCCAATTCCTAATGACTGGCTCTAGGGGATCCTGCTGTGGTGGTGGGGTTGGACTGGATGGTCTTTCGAGATCCCTTCCAGTCCCTAATGACTGGATCTAGGGGATCCTGCTGTGGTGGTGGGATTGGGCTGGATGGTCTTTCGAGATCCCTTCCAGTCCCTAATGACTGGATCTAGGGGATCCTGCTGTGGTGGTGGGGTTGGACTGGATGGTCTTTCGAGGTCCCTTCCAACCTCTCACGTTCTGTGACTCTGTAAAGTCAGGAAAAGCTCCTGGGGCTTCAGATGGAGCCTGTCCCAGACGCTACAGAGCAACTCAGATTACAAGTGTGTTTTCTAAAGAGCGACGCTAGAGAAACGACACCACTGCGCTGTGTTTTCATACCGTTCCGATTCCTCCCAGACAAAACACATCCAATTAACAAGCGGGGAATAAAAGCTCTCTCCCTTCTTAGTCCCAACGGGTTCACTTGCCAATACTTGGCTCTAGCCGCTTGCTTAGAGCCGAATGTCATTTTGGATCCTCTCTTCTGTTTCCCAGTGTTTCTGCCACCAGGAACGTTTGGCAATTGTACTGCCTGCAGCAGCTCTGCTCACACACAGTCACAGAACGTTAGGGACAGGGAGGGACCTCGAAAGATCACCCGATCCCATCCCCCTGCCATGGCAGGGGATCCCCTAGATCCAGTCGCACAGGAACACATCCAGGGGGGTTTGAAACGTCTCCAGAGGAGGAGATTCCACAACCCCCCACGCAAACAAGTCAACAGGAACACTAACAGACCAAGGCTGCAGCAGCGATGGCTGCACTTCTGCAGGGTCCTGTGGGCCAGTCATCCTGCATCAGAAAGCGACGGGAGGCTGCGCCTAAGGCACAGGCAGTCTCTCTCTTCCTCGCAGTCCCTGCTGCTGAATGTCTGGTCCACTCAGCGAGACTGGATCTGACTTCTCTTGGAGAACAAGCCCACGTTATCCATCGCCTTGGCACCCGCTCAGCCCGCAGCCTTTCTTCTCCCATCGCCAGGAGCGTGCTGGTGATTCAGATGCACTGGTGCGTCTGGGCTGGGAATAGCTGGCTGCTGGGAACAATAGAGGGACTTTATTGTCTTCCATAGCCCATCATAAACCAAGAGTGACTCACCACATGGAACTGAGCCTGCTTTGCATTTTGAATCCTACAGCATCAAGACTTCTCATCTATTTCAATTAATATTTCTTTTCCCCCATTGCTCTTGGAGAGGAACAAAACAGCTTCATTCCAGCGCAACAAGAAAGTCAGGGGCTATCAAGAGGCAGCTTAGGGACTGTTTGTGGCTCGCCAGGCAAAGTTATGCAGTTCCTAAGTGTTTAGTCAGCACTGCAGCAAGAATGGGCCATTCCTGCATGTCTGCTGGGACAAAGAGTTCAGCAGGTTGGCCAGAACATGAGGGAGTGGGGGGGACCTCAAAAGACCATCCAGCCCAATCCCCCCTCCAGAACAGGACCTCCTAGATCAAGTCGCCCAGGAACATGGCCAGGTGGGTTGAGGACTCCTCAGCTTTTTACTGCAAGGCTTCAGGTGGGTCCTCAGGATCACACAGACGTCTGTGCGCTGGGACACTTCCTATAAGACGAAGTGGTTTCGCCAGTTTTGCAACCTTGAAAGAAATCCTTCTATCCCAGAGAGGGGTGGAAAACCCCTCCTGGTCTGGAAAAGCACAGGATGCTTCATCTGTGCTGAAGCTGCTTTTGAGAATAAACAATTCTCAAAGAATTCTCAGGAGCACCAGTCCTTGTCACGGAGCTGCCGCGAGACACCTCACACCGCCATGCTCCAGCCGCCCTGCGCGGGAACGCTGGTGCCTACGGAGCCGGCTGAGAGTGATCTCGTGTGGAAGGGTAACACACCCACGGCACGGGAGACAGCCTGACTCTCCCGGGTGTTTGCAGAGACTGCTGACTTGTAAAGAATGCAGTCGTTCTGGAAAACACACCGTAGCCTGAGCTCGGCACGGGCTTGTGCTTCGCTCCGGGTCGCTGACCTGCAGGGTAGTCAGAGAGGACCATTCGCAGGAGAGGCAAGAAGTTCACAGAGTCATCCACGTTGGAAAAGACCCCTGGGATCGTCCAGGATGAGGGCAAGTGGCCTCAGGTTGTGTCAGGGGAGGTTTAGATCAAATCGTGCTTCTGACTAACATATTTTTACACAAATGTGGGGGATTTTGCCTTCTCTCTTCTACTTATTGAGTGGATTTCCTGTGAGGTTCTAAATTACCTTGGGAATTCCACAGGGTGAAGGCATCACACCCAGCCCAGAGGAGATGCCTACAACTGGGAACCAGCTTCTGTGCGGTGTGAGAAAGCAATGGGGAAAGGGCCAGAAATGTGACCACTCAAACATTTTAAATTGTGACTGGGAATGAGCAGGTGTCTGACCTTTGAAGTCACAGTCCTCTAATCCCTGTGTTCTGCAGGGTGAGTGGGAAACAGGCATCAAGGGACACGGTGCTTTACTCTGAGGTGCTCTGAGCTGAGGATGACACATGGATGATACCTCTTCCAGGTGAGAGGCTGCCAACATCCGCATTCTCGTGGGGGTCTGTGGAGGAAAACTCTCCCTGGCTGCCTTCCCAGAGGCAGGCAACTTCGAGAGGGAATCCGGGTTGGATGGACCACAAGTGTTTTGCTTCAGGATTAAATGGCAACAGGTGTTTTGCTTCAGGAGGAAATCGTTGAAGTAGCAGCACAGTATAAGAGACAGGCTGCTTGTGGAGGAGCCCTCTGGAAGAAGGAGATGGAGCTCTCCCTGAGGGAGAGGTAGAGCTCTGCTGCCTGTCTCAACAAGGTTCTGCCTCTCCGTGGACAGACTGCTGCCAGCAAAGGGCTCTACCTGGTGGACTGTAAGTTTAACACATAGCTGCTCTGGCTGGATTCTCCTTAGGTTATGGGCTTGCTCTTTACCTCTGGGTTTTGTCCTTGGGTATTTCTGCTCCAAAGCTTTGCCTCTGTGACAGTGGGTTGTGCAATGAGTTGCATGATCTTCTCCTTAGAACACACAGGGTCCACCAGCGAGCTGTGCCTTCTGCTCATGGCTGTGCTCCTTGGGCTGTGGTACAGCCTCATCAAAGCACACTCGTGCTCAGTGGGAATGCTGTCTCCCTAGGGGGGGGAAGACACCACAGTGAGCTCAGTGGGCAAGAGAGAGTCCAGACAAGAAAAGGTCTTCTTACAGCAAACAGCCTCTGTTTAGAGCCTTCTCCTGCTTCAGGTCACCTCTGACAGAGTCACTTATTGACAGGTGCTATCTCTCATTGTTTTGAGCTTTACAAGCTACAGGGGCAATTAGTAAATGTTTCCATGGCAATTGATCGACGTCTTCCCGTAGATGAGAACAGACTTTAAGACAAAGACACCCTTCTTCCTTTCTGCTCTTCAAGTGGTTTTAAGGCTAATTGAGTAGGATCTTGTAGGAGGATGTTCTCTTGCAGTAACAATACCTCTGTGAGGATATGTGGGGAGGTCTAAGCTAAGAGCAGTCTATTCATGGCTTAAACATCCATGTTAAAGACCCGTTATGATGGGATCCGTGTGTATGCAAATCACTGGGGCTTCTGCTGTAGAGAGAGAAACCTCTCGTGCTCTCTCCTGAAGTGGGCATGTTCCTGTGCTCCCTGCTCTGCGCTGGCAGGGGAGTGGACTGGATGGTCTCCCATCGAGGTCTTCCCAATCCCTGATGTTCTGTGACTCTGCCAAGTGGCCAGGATGGCTTGTTTGCTTTCCCTCTCTCCTCCCCTCGCAGAGGATTCTGTTCCCTATCAGATCCCCTGTGAGAACGAACTAATGAGACCTTCTCAAGAGGTTTTGTTATTGGCTAGAAGAACTGTGGCATGTGCATGCACACGTGCAATGAGTCATGAGTGAAACGAGATCAAACGTTGTGCTTGATGATGAGCACTGAGCAGGGTGGCACTGACCAAGGAGTGCCAGGGCCCATCAACAAGCAACGCCGGTGAAAACGAGTGAATGCTGTTTGCTGTCTACTGGTCTGAGAGGTTTGGGCAGCCAGACTGTCAGAGAGCAGACTTTATTTGCTAGTCACTTCAGTTGTGTTCACTCACACATGGAAGTCTGGGCAAGTGAGATAGAGGGCTACTGAGCAGGCTGAAGAAACATGGGACAGGTAACAGTACACAGAAAAATAACTCAAATAAGAAACCTGAGATTCAAACGTTGATTTAGAAGGCAAAAGAGTGCAAGAGATGAGTCAATCTCAACAGCTTGGCAGTGGGGATATCTAGGAGGGAATAATGTCACAAGTTGGTGAGAGAGAAACTGCTTTCATCTGCTGAAATAGGAGTCAGTCCTTGAAAATCCACAACTTAAAGAACAGTCTGAATATTCAATTCATGTTATTTTCCACTTAACAGATGGATGTGAAAGCTGGATATCTACTAAAAGTATAGAAAGTCCTCTAAGTAGCCTGATTAATTACTCATAAAATGTAAACTTAGGAGAATGGTGTTAATTAAAATAAGCTCTAACAAATGTTCAGAGTGTAGCAGGAGGGAGGTGATGGTGCCCCTGTGCTCTGCAATTGTGAGACTGCACCTTGAGTATCGGGTGCAGTTTTGGGTGCCACAGTGTGGGAAGGACATTGAGGTGCTGGAGCCAGGCTAGAGAAGGGCAGTGGGGCTGCAGAACAGGGCCTGTGGAGAGCGACTGAGGGAACTGGAGTTATTTAGCCTGGAGGAGGCTGAGAGGAGACCTCATTGCTCTCTAGGGCTAACTCAAAGGAGGTTGTAGCCAGGCTGGTGCTGGTGTCTCCTCCAAAAGTACTAATGATAGGATGAGGGGAAATGGCCTCAAATTGTGTTGAGAAGGTTTAGATTAGATCTTGCGAAGCAGCTCTTTGCTGAGAGAGTGTTTGGGCACTGGAACAGGCTGCGCAGGGAGGTGGTGGAGTCCTCATCCCTGGAGGGGTTTAAAAAGTGAGTAGCTGGAGCACTTGAGGTCTAGGGGATAAGGAGATGTTGGGATGAGGGATGACCCCGAAGGTCCTTTCCTCCCATGATGATTCTATGATTCTGTGATTTATACCAACAAACATAAAAAGAAGATAGCTGTGTCTGGGACATGCAGGACCTGTTAGTTATGAAAATGATTAGTGTTCCGGAGAGAAGCCCACTCTGCAGTGTGTGCTGAAAAGGGAGATCGCCTTCCGCTGGCCACTGTGAAGGGTAACGCTAAGAGACTGCGGGGAGGGTCGCCGGGGGAGCTGTTCCTGAGGAATCTCCGGCGGCGCAGCCCGACCACGGACAGCTCCTGCTGCCCAGGGTTCCCGGCGCCGGGGAGCACCCGGTGCTTCCCAGCCAGGAAGCACCTACCGCCTTGGGAAGTGAGTCAGCCTTTTTCCCCAGCTCCCTCAGCCTTTCATCACCAGGAGGATGCTCCTCTCCCTTCAGCATCTCTGTGGCTCTGTGCTGGACTCTCTCCAGCGGCTCTGTGTCCTCCTGGAACTGAGGGGCCCAGAACTGGACACAACATTCCAGGTAGAGTTTCAGCAGGACAGAGTAGAGGGGGAGGAGAACCTCTCTTGATTTATTAACCATCCCCTTCTGATCCACCCCAAGATGCTGTTGGCCGTCAGGGCCCATTGATGGCTCGTGGTCTTCCTGCTCTTTATTTGAAGAGATCTTCCTGCTGTGTCCTGGGGGTTGGACTGGATGATCTTCTGAGGTCCCTTCCAGTCCCTAATGTTCTGTGATCTCAGCCGGCTTTGCGGGATTGCGACGCCCTTTACGTGCAAGCTGAGGCCGTGGCCAGCACTGAGGCACAGCCAGCAGACTCCTCACGTTTTCACAGCAGAATCTCAGGATAGGCGGGAAGGCTGCTCAAGAAGTTTTTATGCTGACTGGGCTGGAGCTTTAATCCCTTTACTGACTTTGAGCTGCGCTTCTGTCTCAGCTGGGCTGTTATGAGGCAGTCTGGTCAAATTAATTGCATCCCCTGGCAGCAGCCATGCAGGTTCTTATCTTATTGAGGCATTTCCAGCGCAGGCAGCGCCGCGATAGCCCAGCTCTGCTTTGGCTGCGGCTCCTTCTCCTTCCTCCGAGCCCTTATCCTGCAGAGCTGGGAACAGAGCGAAGCCGGATGAGGCCTGCGACCCAAACGGCTGTGCGGTTTTGGCCTCCTCTGGCCGTTGGCCAGCTCGCCAGCAGTTTGGGCGGTGGAAGCAGCGGCCCCGCGGTGCCGGAGCCGCGGCGGGTCTCGGGCTTGGGTCGGCCGCAGCGCCCCCCGCCCGGAGGAGAGGCCTCCGCCTCCGGTCCCGTCCCCGCCCGGGGTCACCCAGGGACAGCGGCCGCCTCTCGCCGCAGGAAGCGCTGCAGCCCCGCGGCGCCGCCCGCGCTCTGCTCTCTCCGGGGGCAGGTGAGGCCCCGCAGCGCCGGCCCCTCGCCCCTCGCCGGCCGCGGAGGGCAGCCCGGGCGGGCGGGCGGCGGGGCCGAGCTCCTGTGCCGCCGGGATCGAGGGCGCTGCCGCCGCGGTTCCCCTCGGGCCTCCCCAGCGGTGCGAGCGCTGGGAGAGCCGAGTGTCCGCGGCCCCTCGGTTCAGGCAGGGCAGGCGCTGGTCACACGGGAAGAAGCCTGGCTGCAGGAAGGGCTGCGCCGTGTTTGCTGCTCCTGCGGAGCTCGGCCCTCTCCCCAGCCCGGGAGCCGCAGGGAGATCGCCCCAAGGGCCGGGAGGCTGCCCGGGGACTCCCCTGGAGCGGTGCGTGATGTGGGACGAGGCTGGGAAGCTCCTGTCCCCGATGGCACCATCACTGTACCGCTATCACAAACGAGCTCCCCTGAGCTCATCCAGCTCGGGCCAGGACCTGACATCACCCCAGCGGCCAGACCAGGGCACTGAGGGCGACAGATGTTGCTGCTGGTCTCTTCTCACAGGTCGTTAGTGACAGAAGCAGAGGAGAGGGTTAGACTGGACATGAAGAAGTTGTTCTTGGAGAGAGTGGTCAGGCCCTGGACTGGGCTGCCCAGGGTGCTGGTTCAGTCCCCATCCCTGGATGAGTTGAAAAGTCACTTAGATGTGGTGTTGGGGGATCTGGTTTAGGGGTGACCTTGTAGAGTGGGGTTGATGATTGGACTCAATGATCCCGGGGGTCTTTCTGAAGGTGAATGATTCTGTGATGGGTTTAACATATTTTCCCTTCCATGTTGCTGGAGCAGTAGGTAGATTAAATGATTGGGGGTGAACGAACACTTTAACTCCTATGGCCCAGCTGTAAAACTGCAAATTGAAGAATTGCATCAGAAGCACCAAGAACTTCATCAACAGCAGAAAAAGGCTGGGATGTGGTCAGGAAGCCAAGGTCAGGCCAAAGAGTAAGGTCTGTGTCACCTAATGTGGAGGGTATCTCTCGTTGGCACGACTGCTGTTACTCAGAACTGATTGCAACTGCGGCTGAGTCGCTTTGTTGGCCTGCAAAGGTCAGGAGTTTACCCTGTTTTCCCTCTCATTTTATTTATGTCAGACCTTGTCTTGAATTATCTTGTAACTGCACCCCCCCTCTCTGTCTACTTGCCTTGAGCTTTCCTTTTCATTCATGGTTGCTTTGCTGAGGGGGTTTTCCTCTGTCATGACTGCAAACACCCTGTTGAAAACACTTTTCTTTTGGTGGCTGAAGACCTCAGTAACTGCCCCCCTTTCTTTCCATGAAATGCTGGTTTGCCACGGTCTGCAGGGCCCAGCTTGGTACAGGATGGCTGTAGGCTGCTCCCTTATCTGAGGAACATCCTGTTACTGCCTGTATGGGCACAACTGGACACCACATTCCAGACGTGGTCTCAGGAGGGCAATCTTTGGGCTGCTTTCTTTTTAATAAGATTTATCAAAGATGCCGGCATCAAAGACATTTCTTTAGACTTCACTTTTTTCCCCAACTGCCTTTTTTCTCTAAACTGTTCCTTCTGAGATGTTTCCAGGAAAACAAAGCATTGTTGTATCAGCGGGTTCCCTTTCTTCCCTTCTGCTAGGCCTCATTTTTAAGGAGATTTCCTTTCTAAATCTGAGACAATATGTCTCTCTTAATTTCCCTAATAAATCCTGAAACCATTTCCCAAGACTTTGTTGCTAACAATGCCTTCCCATTTGTCCTGCTCGAGTTTTATCTCAACGGCTCTGTATAAGTTTATATTAGAAGCTGTATGTTTGGGGTTTATGTTTATTGATTCAATGAAAAAGACTGAGACCTTAAACTCTTGTAACCCAACATTGTGTTATGCTTGGAGTTATTAACCCAGTCCTACTCCGTTGAATTCTTAACCAAGTCCTACTTGCAGATTGTAGAGTCACAGAACTTTAGGGACTGGAAAGGACCTCGAAAGACCACCCAGTCCCATCCCCAGCCACAGCAGGATCCCCTAGATCCAGTACCATAGGAACATGGCCAGGTGGGTTTGAAATGTCTCCAGAGAAGGAGACTCCACAACCCCCCTGGGCAGCCCCTGCCAGGGCTCTGTCACCCTCTCTGGGAACAAGGTCCTTCTCACACTGATGTGGAACCTCCTCTGCTCCAGCTCACACCCACTGCCCCTTGTCCTGTCACTGGGTGCCCCTGAGCAGAGCCTGGCTCCATCCTCCTGACACCCACCCTTCACAAATTTACAAACACTCATGGGGTCACCCCTCAGTCGTTTCCCAGCTTAAGAGACCTGGGTCCCTCAGCCTTTCCCCATAAAGGAGATGCTCCAGTCCATCTCTGTGGCTCTGCCCTGGGCTCTCTCCAGCAGCTCTGTGTCCTTCTGGAACTGAGGAGCTCAGAACTGGCCATGATACTCCAGATGTGGTCTCGGCAGGGCAGTGCAGAGGGGAGGGAGAGCAGAACCTCTCTGTGCACTCATCCCCCAGTCTGTAGCTGCAGGGGGTAACTGTGGCACAAATATAGGACCCTGCCCTTGGCCTGCCCTACTAGCCACCCCTTTTCTAATCCACCCCAGGGTGCCATTGGCCTTCTTGCCCACGAGAGCCCATCGCTGGCTCAATCTCATTAGACTCAGAGTCTGCAGTCAAGTCCAGCCACGTGCAGATGCTAAACATCACGCAGAACTCGAATGGTTGTTTGCAGTTAATTAAAATGCTATTTTTGTTTGTTTTCCCTCCCTCTGGCATCTTCAAGTCCTAATTAATTCTGAACCGTGGGCGGAGGGATTAGGGCTGGCAGCAGCCACACACCTCCCGCAGCCCACCGGCACCCATGGCTGTACGAGCAGGAGTCCTAGAGAGGCAGAGATAGCATTCCTGAGGAGCTGGATGAAGGCTGCTATTGTTCTCGCTGCCAAGAGTATTTTTATCACTTTGTCAACACAGTTGTTGCTGCACAAACAGGCAGGTGAGATACAAAGCGCACGAAACCCATAAAAAGGTGAGGGCTGCAAATACACCTGAAATTCGAGCACTGAAGATGAGCTGAGTAGAAAAAGGCTGGAGGGGAGTAAGTGCTCGCTTGACAGATTAAGGAGCTGGCTGGCACCCTTCCCTTCTGGTGAACTGCTCGCTGACATTTATGGCCCTGATAAAGGAAATCTGAGAGCAAATATCATTAATTGATGTGGTTCAAGGAGGGGCCGTCTGGCAGGCCGGTGGTGTTTCAGGAACACAACCGCGCGGTGACTGAGGGGGTTTGGCTTGGCATCTGGTTCCTGTAGTGTCGCAGTTGTTCCAAGGTACAACGAGGGGGTTTTCTGACTTTAAAACGCTGCTGGAATTGGTTTGTAGGGCTTTTTTGACTTGACCTGACGGGACACTTGAAAGGCTGCCAAAGCACAGGGTAGGGTCTTGCCAGCTTCCCATCAATGATTAATAAAGCTCAGATTTGAAGACCAGTTACAGTCCTGAAAAGGTTTTGAACAGGAACTGTTACAGAAGCACAGAATCGAGGAATCGCAGAACATTGGGGACTGGTAGAGGCCTCGAAAGATCATCCAGTCCTGTCCCCCTGCCACAGCAGGATCCCCTGGGGCAGTCACACAGGAACAGTCCAGGTGGACTGGAGACTGAAATGTCTCCAGAACTGGACACACTATTCCAGACTTGTTCTTACTAGGGGCTGTCCAGGGGGTTGTGGTGTCTCCTCCTCTGGAGATATTTAAAACCCGCTGCCTGGCCATGTTCCTGTGTGACTGGATCTAGGGCATCCTGCTGTGGCAGGGGGACGGGACTGGATGATCTTTTGAGGTCCCTTCCAATCCCTAATGGTCTGTCCAGATAGGTTTGTCTGTAGTCAGAGGACTGACTAGGGTGGGTAAGTCAACAAGCTGCAAGGTCTCTGCCCGTTGGAATTAGCTGCTTATCTGCCTCATGCATTGCCTGTCTGTTCATGTTTTGCTTGTTCAGATGTAGATGAAAGAAACAAGAGCCCCCTGCACTCTGGGTGCCGCTGGCTGGCTGCTGCAGCACCTCTGTGCTGGGGAAGGTCGCTTAGAAAGCCAGCGTTTTGATTCAAGCAGGACTCGCTCTCCTTGGCAGCTTTCACTGGAGAGGTTTTTCAAGCCGGTCTCCAAAGCGGCTGCAGGGTTTCCTGACGGATGAGGTTTTCTGAGGAAAGGAACTGCTGCTTTTTTCAGACTCTATTAGCATAAATATCACAACATGAAGCCCGTCACGGCACTCAGAAGACGCTTTCCTCCTGTACGTCAGGCAAATCAAGTGGAAATTGGCATTTACTGAAATATGGCTGCTGGAGCGGTCCCGGCGCTGCGTGGCGCTGAGGCAGGCGGGCAGTAACGGGGTGGCTGGGGGCAACCAACACTGCTTCACCATGGGCAACTCCCCGAAGGGATGTTATAGCCAGGCTGGGATCAGGCTCTTCTCCCAAGCCACCAGTGCCAGGATGAGAGGGAAGGGTCTGAAGCTGCCAGGGGAGGGTTGGGTTGGATGTTAGGAAACCCTTCCTCAGGGAAAGGGGTTGATCAGAGCCTGGACTGGGCTGCCTGGGGCAGTGCTGGGGTCCCCATCCCTGGAGATGTTGAAGGCCAGCCTGGCTGTGGCCCTAAGTGTCCTGGTGTGGCTGCTGGGGTGCTGTTAGAGGCTGGGCTGGCTGAGCTCAGGGGGCTTTTCTAGCCTCAATCATTCTGTTCTGAGCTTCATAGAAAGGTGGAATCTCAATTTCTGCTTTTTGTTATTTTTACTTAGGACTGGAGGTTGCTTCCTGGCATCTCCATGTGCCTTGCTGTGCTTTCCAGAGCAGTGCTTGCTTAGGAAGAGCAAGTTGACTTCAAACACAGCGAGCTGCACATTCCCTCGATTAATACACCCGCCCCCCTAGTACTTGAGCTCCATATGGTCTTAGACTAAGAATGAGAGAACTTGCAAAGAGATGTTTGTCAGGCCTCCAAAATCCATCCTCTCCCCGTGGGCTTTAGCTTTCCTTCGGAGTACCCAGTTATAATTATTGCAACTGCAGGAGCCTTTCCAAGCCCTAATCTTTTATCTGAAACCACAGTGGTTTGGGACAAAGGGATCTGTTCTCAATAGGACTTGTAGCCTCCTTCCCACTCCACCAGCTCTCAGGGCTTCACTCCTTCTTGCTTTGATTTTTGGGAGGTTCCTTACCCCCAACTGAAGGGGCACTCCTGTCTGTGAAGCCATTGGTGCTGCAAAACCTTTCCTGTGGGTCAATTAACAGCTGTTCCTAGTGTGTCCATCTCACCCTTTGTGCATCCCAATCAGTAGCCGAGCTAATGAAGCCTGTGGCTTGTCACCTGCTTTTCCCATTAGTGCTGATCTATTCACACGGAATTGCTTCTGCTGAGTGCTCTGGGGAGATCCCAGCGAGGTCCCCCACCATCACTTTTAGGAGTCATAACCTGGGTCATTACATTCATTTTGTTTTCTCCAGTCACCCACCCAGCTCCGTTGCTGACCGGATCTGCTGGACAGAAGATGCTGACAGAGACTGGAAGAAATGGGACAAGCTCAGGATTTCCCAACTTCTGGCTGCTGGGGGCTGTGGGAATTTCCTGAGCCACAGTTTCCACTGGGTTGCATCCTCACATTTCCTCGTCACTGTTAGCCTTATCGACCATAAATTGTCTGATCTGCTCTGAACTGACTTGAACCTCCCCATCACCCTTTGATGACTGTCCAAACCAGCCTTTTTTAGTAAAGCAGCTTTTGCAATAGATCTCAAATATGCACCGGTTCCCATTTAGCCTGGAAGCTGCTCCAGTGTAGGAGACCTTCAGACTGCTTTTTTCCCAATACTTCATTGCTGAAATTCAAGAAACAAAGACTGTAAAAAGAATTTGTGGTGATTTTTCTTTCCATTGGGATATTCTTTTCACTTTTGATTTGGGTTTGTGGACTGAACCCTAATGTTTTGTACTTGAAAAAGGCTTCCTACTGTGTTTTTGCATAGAAGATCAAAAGTGGATCTGAGCTAGGACTAGGTGGCCCTGCTCTGGCAGGGGATTGGACTGGATGACCTTTCGAGGTCCCTTCCAACCCCGAATGTTCTGTGATTCTGTGAACAGTGCGTGAGAGGTTAGATGGTGCCACTAGGTTGGTTGTTTTCCCCACTCTCGCTTTTGCTTTCCTTCTGGTTATTTTTCTTCTCTTTCCTATTTGTCTCAATTTCCATTCATTTCACTTGTGTTCTCTGTGGTTCCACTTGAGTTCTGATGGCAGGCTGGAACTGGATCTCTGAGCAAAACCAAAGGATTATTAAGTTAGGTTTATTTTTAGGTTCCCCAGGAATTCTGAAGCAGACAGATATTTCAGTGCTCAGTAAAATGAAAATCCATTTTCCTTCTTTTTTGTTTGTAATCCTTCTTTTTCTTTTCCAGATGAAAAAGGGAGGATGTTGGCCAAATACTGAGTCACAGAACATCAGGGATTCGAAGGGACCTTGAAAGATTGAGTCCCATCCCCTGCCACAGCAGCATCCCCTAGATCCAGTCACACAGGAACATGGCCAGGCGGGTTTGAAATGTCTCCGGAGGAGGAGACTCCACAACCCCCTGAGCAGCCCCTGCCAGGGCTCGGGCACCCTCACTGGAAGAAGGTCCTTCTCACACTGATGGGGAACCTCCTCTGCTCCAGCTCACACCCACTGCCCCTTGTCCTGTCACTGGGTGCCCCTGAGCAGAGCCTGGCTCCATCCTCCTCACACCCACCCTTCACACACTGATCAACATCCATGGGGTCACCCCTCAGGCTCCTTTTCTCCCAGCTCCAGAGCCCCAGCTCCCTCAGCCTCTCCTCAGCAGGGAGATGCTCCCCTCCCTCCATCATCTCAGTGGCTCTGGGCTGGGCTCTCTCCAGCAGCTCTGTGTCCTGCTGGAACTGAGAGGCAATACTTTCAGTTAATGTCAAAATATTTTGATACCTGTACTGGAATGTAGAGAAGTTTTGCCTCAGCTATGGTTAATAATAAATGGAAATGAATCTATACTTTTATTATGAATGATCATTAATTATTCACAGACTTCCTGGTAGTTTCTGTTACGTGTTTAAGCACTGGCTGTCTGTGGCCCAAAGTAGGACCCGCACAGGGTGCTTCCCAGCTCTGTTGCTCACTACTGGCAGCCTCAAGAATGGAAAGGGCCGTGTACACTCCTAAATTCCAGTGTCTTTGTGAGGTTCTTGAAACAAAATGGTTTGGATTCTTTCTGTGTGACAAAAGGTGAGGTGATCTTAAAACTACAGGCACTGTTTGTGCTCTGCGTCAGCCGTGGGTGACTGTCCTTTCCGCACGTGCTGCAGCAGGGGCTGTGTCTGGGGAAATAGGAGGCCTGGTTAACGGGAAACAAGATGAAAACCTCTGTGTTTTGCCTTTCGGCTGTTGCTCGGGGGATTGTTGGGGCCGGTGTTTGGCTAGTTTGTAACTGCAGGAGGTTTCTGGCTGCTACAAAGTCGCTGCTCTCGGGTCGACTGACGGTGGGAGCTGGTGGCTGTGGATGACCCGAACTTGGTTCTCGGAGAGCAGGGAAATGCTGTCGTTACTTCCCTGGCCGTGCAAACTGTGGTCCCTCCCTTCGCTCCTCCCTCCCTACTCTGTGTCAGCCCCAGGTCAGGCAGTGCAGACGGTGCAGGGCTTCAGAATCTCTTCGGTGTGCCCTGTGCTTGGACTGAGCTCTCGGTCTCAGCTTAGGAAAAGCAGTTGCTTGGAAGCAGAGGTTCCCTCAGACTCCTGAAGGAAACAAGAGGATCCCTTCCTGCCCATCCCGAGTGGCATCTCAGGCAGCACTGGGGAAGCTTAGGGTCCTGGATTGCCTAAACCTGAGGCTCTCTGCTCCTCTGGTGTCCATCCCACATGCTGGATGTGGGCAGCTGTACTGCCTTAACATCTTGGCTTGTCAATTGGACATCTTTCCCTGCTGCTGTCCTACTGCACCTGGGGACTTAAAGTCCCTCTGCAGCGTCACCAGGCCAGGCAGACCTGTCTGGGTGCATTTCGGAGTGATCTGCCTGAGTATTGGTCCTGCTCTGGCACCGGGGTTGGACTCAATGATCTTTGGAGGTCCCTTCCAACCCCTGACGTGCTGTGATCCTGTGTGACAAACACGTGCTCTTGCTGCCAGCGCATGGTGTTCTGGATCCCTTTCACCTGGTGGGGATGATGACATCCTCGCAGGCTCCCATTCTCACCATCACATGGCTTTGTGTCCCCGCATTTCAGTCATTTCAGAGCAGTGCATCACCACCCCGCCGGCTCTGGCTGTGCTCTGTGTTTAGCAGCACGTATTTATGACACGGGGAGCAAAGAATGAAGTTTAACTCATGTCCTTAACTCACCCATAAGCGAGGGATTAACAGCCTACTGCATTCTTTTACTAAGCATTAATCACTTAACTTTTCTTTTCACAGAACACTAGGTTTTGGAAAGGACCTTGAAAGATCATTCAGTCCAGGCCCCCCACCACAGCAGGATCCCCTAGATCAAGATGTACAGGAACATGGCCAGGAGGGTTTTAAATATCTCCAGAGAAGGAGATGCCACAACCCCCCTGGGCAGCCCCTGCCAGGGCTCTGGCACCCCCCACCATGAAGAAGCTACTTCTCATACTGATCTGGAACCTCCTCTGTACTTCTAACACCCATTGCCCCTTGTCCTATCATTAGATGACACTTAGCAGAGCCTGGCTCCATCTTCCTGACACCTGTCCTTCACACATTGATCATCATTGATGGGGTCACCCCTCAGGCTCCTTTTTCCCAGCTCCAGAGCCCCAGCTCCCTCAGCCTGTCCTCAGCAGGGAGATGCTCCCCTCCCTCCATCATCCCTGTGGCTCTGCACTGGGCTCTCTCCAGAAGCTCTGTGTCCTTCTGGAACTGAGGGGACCAGAACTGGACACAAGATTCCTGATGTGGTCTGGGGCAGAGACCATAGGGCAGAGTAGAAGGGGAGGAGAGCCTCTCTCCATCTGCTAACCACCCCGCTTCTGATCCACCCCAGGATGCCACTGGCTTTCTTGGCCATCAGGGCCCATTGCTGGCTGCTGGCCATCCTGCTCTCCACAAGGACCCTCGGGTCCCTTTCTCTTACACTGCTCTCCAACAGCCCCCACTCTGTCCTGGTCCCTGGGGTTGTTCTTGCCCAGATGCCAGACTCTACACTGCCCTGGTTATAATTCATTAAGTTTCTCCCCGCTCAGCTCCCCAGGCTGCTGCTAACACTGGTCACACAGGGCTGTCATCCGGGACCTGTTGTGTGTGACGTTCTGGGTGGAAGAGGAGATGTCGATGGGCTGCAGCTCGGTTGCTGAGGTTCGCTCTCACCTCACAAACCAGTCTTCCTGGCCCTGGTAGAGTTAAAAA
>VXBP01008420.1:270754-351567 GCA_013400115.1 Rhinopomastus cyanomelas | reverse complement strand
TCCTCCCTCCCTACTCTGTGTCAGCCCCAGGTCAGGCAGTGCAGACGGTGCAGGGCTTCAGAATCTCTTCGGTGTGCCCTGTGCTTGGACTGAGCTCTCGGTCTCAGCTTAGGAAAAGCAGTTGCTTGGAAGCAGAGGTTCCCTCAGACTCCTGAAGGAAACAAGAGGATCCCTTCCTGCCCATCCCGAGTGGCATCTCAGGCAGCACTGGGGAAGCTTAGGGTCCTGGATTGCCTAAACCTGAGGCTCTCTGCTCCTCTGGTGTCCATCCCACATGCTGGATGTGGGCAGCTGTACTGCCTTAACATCTTGGCTTGTCAATTGGACATCTTTCCCTGCTGCTGTCCTACTGCACCTGGGGACTTAAAGTCCCTCTGCAGCGTCACCAGGCCAGGCAGACCTGTCTGGGTGCATTTCGGAGTGATCTGCCTGAGTATTGGTCCTGCTCTGGCACCGGGGTTGGACTCAATGATCTTTGGAGGTCCCTTCCAACCCCTGACGTGCTGTGATCCTGTGTGACAAACACGTGCTCTTGCTGCCAGCGCATGGTGTTCTGGATCCCTTTCACCTGGTGGGGATGATGACATCCTCGCAGGCTCCCATTCTCACCATCACATGGCTTTGTGTCCCCGCATTTCAGTCATTTCAGAGCAGTGCATCACCACCCCGCCGGCTCTGGCTGTGCTCTGTGTTTAGCAGCACGTATTTATGACACGGGGAGCAAAGAATGAAGTTTAACTCATGTCCTTAACTCACCCATAAGCGAGGGATTAACAGCCTACTGCATTCTTTTACTAAGCATTAATCACTTAACTTTTCTTTTCACAGAACACTAGGTTTTGGAAAGGACCTTGAAAGATCATTCAGTCCAGGCCCCCCACCACAGCAGGATCCCCTAGATCAAGATGTACAGGAACATGGCCAGGAGGGTTTTAAATATCTCCAGAGAAGGAGATGCCACAACCCCCCTGGGCAGCCCCTGCCAGGGCTCTGGCACCCCCCACCATGAAGAAGCTACTTCTCATACTGATCTGGAACCTCCTCTGTACTTCTAACACCCATTGCCCCTTGTCCTATCATTAGATGACACTTAGCAGAGCCTGGCTCCATCTTCCTGACACCTGTCCTTCACACATTGATCATCATTGATGGGGTCACCCCTCAGGCTCCTTTTTCCCAGCTCCAGAGCCCCAGCTCCCTCAGCCTGTCCTCAGCAGGGAGATGCTCCCCTCCCTCCATCATCCCTGTGGCTCTGCACTGGGCTCTCTCCAGAAGCTCTGTGTCCTTCTGGAACTGAGGGGACCAGAACTGGACACAAGATTCCTGATGTGGTCTGGGGCAGAGACCATAGGGCAGAGTAGAAGGGGAGGAGAGCCTCTCTCCATCTGCTAACCACCCCGCTTCTGATCCACCCCAGGATGCCACTGGCTTTCTTGGCCATCAGGGCCCATTGCTGGCTGCTGGCCATCCTGCTCTCCACAAGGACCCTCGGGTCCCTTTCTCTTACACTGCTCTCCAACAGCCCCCACTCTGTCCTGGTCCCTGGGGTTGTTCTTGCCCAGATGCCAGACTCTACACTGCCCTGGTTATAATTCATTAAGTTTCTCCCCGCTCAGCTCCCCAGGCTGCTGCTAACACTGGTCACACAGGGCTGTCATCCGGGACCTGTTGTGTGTGACGTTCTGGGTGGAAGAGGAGATGTCGATGGGCTGCAGCTCGGTTGCTGAGGTTCGCTCTCACCTCACAAACCAGTCTTCCTGGCCCTGGTAGAGTTAAAAAGAAGAATTACAAGTTTTTTCCCAAGGATCACCCACATACACATGGTACGAGAGCTCTTTTCTCTGTTGGTTTCATTTTATTTGTACATGACTCACTCTTGGCAAAACGAAGGGGAGCCTCATGAGCCTGTAAAAACTCTGTTTGGATTAAATGATTTGCATTAAATGATTTAGAGCTGCGAGAAGGGTTTAATATCCCTGTAATTCCCTAAGGAAAAACAATAAGGATCTCAGTATTTTCAAGGAGCTGTTGCTCTTTCACGCCTCTTCCTTCAGACGCCATCTTATTCACCCCAGCCCACAGCTGTTAATGAGACTCGGGGTGCTTCTCCTTCCTCGCTTGCCCTGCCTCATGAATTAGGGATGAGCGCTGGGGATGGGCTGACGTCCCTTTCCCAGCACATCCTGCCGAGTGCGACTGGAGGCCGGCGAACGTGCGGCCTCACAGAATCCCCGCAAGCAGCAGCACTGGTGCTGGGCCGAGGTGACGCTCCGTTCCCCCTCAAGCTGTGTGGGGTAGAGGAGGGCCAGTGGGGCTCTGGGCACACGTTACCTCCCGGCTCCGGCAGTGAGCGGAGTCCGTGTCCTGCCACCGCCGTCACACCCGCACCGCGGTGCTGGACAGGGGGATTTCTCCCCTGCAGGGATCGACAGCTCCTCTGGGGCTTACGGCAGAGCCCGTGCGGGACAGCCACGGTGTTACCGGGACATCCTTGCGGGACGTGGGACCTTTGGCTGCGGGTGCCCACAGCGGAGATCCCGGCACTGAGCCATTAACGGGGGGCTCCTCCGAGTCCTCCAGCGCCCTCCGTCAGGGTTATCGCCTCGGGATCTTCATCTCCTCCTGCAGCCGCAACCCCGTCCCGCACCGCCGTCCGGGCCCCGGGCACTAGGGGTGACTCTGCGGTGCCCCAGGGCCCGCCCTACCCGGGCCCCGCCCGCGGTGGGGTGCGGGTGGGGATCCCGACCGCCCCGGGCGCCAGCCCCAGCGGCGCTACAAGTGGCTTCATCGCGGTTTCCCCCCGCCTCCGCTCTCCGCGGCGCGGAGGGGCTGCGGGGTGCGTTGCGTAACGCTGCGCCCGTTCCGCCGCGCGTCGCTGCTCGGGGCGGCGCGGAGGACGCGGCGGGTCGCGGCGGCGGCCGGAGGTGAGTGAGCGGCGGCGACGGCGCTGCGCGGGGCGCTGCGGGGCGGGCGGGGCGTGTGCGCGGTCCCGCGGGAGGCGGTGGCGCAGGCGGGGGGAATCCAGGTCACGTCCGCAGCCAGACGACGACTGGCGGGAGGGGCCGCGGCGAGAGGCTCTGCGCCGCGCCCGGGCGGGCGGGCCGCTCCGCACCGCCGGTAAGTCACCGGGATCCTCGGAAGGGGGTGCTGGTGGGGGGCGACGGGGGGTAGCTCCCTCGGCCGCGGGTGCGGGCAGCGCTGCCCGCCCCGCTGGGCTGCGGTGCCTCCGTCGTGCTCCTTCCATCGCCCCCGGGGGCCGCCAGCCGCGCTCTATTTACCCAGCACCGGCGGGGAGAGCGGCGGCCCTGGTAGCGCTGCTGTCGAACGGACAGACCCGCAGCCCGTCGGGGCGCCGCCCGCAGCATCTGGGGGTGTTGAGGGGCAGTGCCGGCCCGGCCGGGCCCGGAGGGAGGGAGGGAGTCAGGCAGCGGGGAGCGCAGCGGCCGCTGTTCGCGGAGCGGGGGTCGGGCGCGGCGGGTGGGTGTCTGCCGGTGCTTCCGTGTTTGTTTGTGTTCGCAGCAGAGGTGGTGTTTCCCCCCATTAAGAGTTTATTCATTGGAAGTTTTATTTGACTTTTTGAAGCAGCAGCAGCAGCAACAAGAGAAACCCCTGAAGTTAAAAAGGCCGAATGTGTTAATTGTTAACTAGATGCAGCAGGGGAAGGCGAAGAGTAGCGCTGGGTGGATCGGTCAGGCAGTTCAAAACGGGGAAAACTCTCAGCCCTGAGAAGCCATTTTCCGGTAGGAACCACCGCACCTGTTCGGCTGAGCCCCGGAAACCCTTGTCCCGCAGCCGTGGGATCCGGGCAGCACGTAGGTTCATAAATTCTCTCTTAAAACCCAGCTCTGACTCGGGAGACTGAGGGAGACTTTCACTCCCCCCACACCCCTACATTAGGTGTCCTTCCCTTTCTTATTTCAGCGCTAAATTCCTGCATTGAAACGGAGCCATCCTCTAGCTGTGACCACATAGTTGGCTTTTGTTTCCCAAGCTTAGTCCACTGGAAGGGTTTAAAAGTCCCTTGGATGTGGTGTTGGGGGATCTGGTTTAGGGGTGACAATGTAGAGAAGGGTTCATGGTTGGACTTGATGGTTCCAGGGGTCTTTTCCAACCGGAGTGATTCTGTGATTGTAAAGACTTGTTTGTATAATTGATAGACGAAGGATTATTCTTTATATAAAACGGTTTGTTTTCCTTCTAGCAGCTCAGTGCTGCTCCTCGTGTCTTGAGACTGTTTATTAGGCTTCCCGGTTCCTCTTTGCCGTAAATCCAACTTCCGAATAAGTGTTTAAGGGGGGAAAATAAGCCCAAACGCAGAGCAAAGTGTTTGTCCTTTGTCAGAAGTTTTCACAGCAGGAAGGTGATTTTCAGGAGACTTTAGCAGAATCTTCCTTACGAGGAGATTGTGAAGAAACCTCTGCTTGAGAGAGCCCAGTGCAGAGCCACAGGGATGATGGAGGGAGGGGAGCATCTCCCTGCTGAGGAAAGGCTGGAGGAACTGGGGCTCTGGAGCTGGGATAAAAGGGAGCCTGAGGGTGATGCCATGAATCTTGATCAATACGTGAAGGGTGGGTGTCAGGAGGATGGAGCCAGGCTCTGCTCAGGGGCACCCAGTGACGGGACAAGGGGCAGCGGGTGTGAGCTGGAGCAGAGGAGGTTCCCCATCAGTGTGAGAAGGACCTTCCTTCCCATGAGGGTGCCAGAGCCTCAGCAGGGGCTGAGGGAGCTGCCCAGGCAGGCTGTGGAGACGTTTCAAACCCTCCTGGCCATGTTCCTCTGTGACTGGACCTAGAGGATCCTGCTGTGGCAGGGGGACGGGACTGGATGGTCTTTCGAGGTCCCTTCGAGCCCCTAATTCTGTGATAATCAGTGCGATTGCAATAGTCAGCAGTGTTGCCTTGCAAGGAGAGGCTGTTCCTTTGGACTGTAAATGCCGTCTGCTGCAACTCTACAGCTTTTTAAAACGGGAATTGTGGAATCCCACAACACTAGAGACTGGAAGGGACCTCGAAAGGTCATCTAGTCCAATCCTCAAAAAGCTGAACCTGGTCCCTGGCAGGTTGTGCCCTTCGTTTTGTTCAAGAACAGCTGTTTCAGGCTCAACACCACCACAAGTTTCACGAAACTGGAGGTGCCTGCATCCTTCCTCCCAAGGCTTTTCTGTTTTGTTGGCTACCAACTGGCTTGAAATTATGCCTTGAATCCGTGCCAGGATCCTTAAATCAGTCTCAGCCTTCCTTCAGTCTGTTTGAATCGGTGACCTTTGGATGAGCTGCTGTGTTCCATTGTTTCTTGCTAATGATGGAATAATCTAGTCCTGACCTACCAGTTGTGAAACCCAGGCTGCTGCTGCTGCTGCTGCTGCTGGATGGTCCTGAGGAAATTCAAACGTCGATGGCTCTGTGTTGGAAGAGGGAGGATTCAGCTGTGGTTTGCTTTGGCTTTAACTGTTTGGACTCTGTTTGTGACTGCATCTAGGGGATCCTGCTGGGGCAGGGGAATTGGACTGGATGATCTTTCGAGGTCCCTTCCATTCCCTAATGTTCTCTGATGCTGTGACTCTGAAGCTAAATGGGCTCAATCCAAAGTCCATTAGAGTCGATGGAAGATCCCCTCCATCGATTTATAGTGGTTTTAGATCCTGTCTTGTAGGAGCTACCGTTGAGCTCATCATGGCTACTTCGGATCGTTCGGGGCTGTTGAAGATCTTTGCATATCTAAGTCATTATGTAAAGTCAGATTTGCAGTGCTGCCTCCTTCTGTGTGGGAACATCCTTTTGCCGAGTGGAAAGAGGTGGTGTTTTGCTTTGCTCTTAAATGCTGCAGCATCAGTTTGATTATTGAAGGGAGGGGAGCATCTCCCTGCTGGGGAGAGGCTGAGGGAGCTGGGGCTCTCGGGAGACTGAGGGGTGACCCCGTGAATGTTCATAAATACGTGAAGGGTGGATGTCAGGAGGATGGAGCCGGGCTCTGCTCAGGGGCACCCAGTGACAGGACAAGGGGCAGCAGGTGTCAGCTGGAGCAGAGGAGGTTCCACATCAGTGTGAGAAGGACCTTCTTCCCAGTGAGGGTGCCAGAGCCCTGGCAGGGGCTGCCCAGGGGGGGGTTGTGGAGTCTCCTTCTCTGGAGATATTTCAAACCCACCTGGATGTGTTCCTGTGTGACTGGACCTAGAGGATCCAATGTGTTAGGGGGATGGTACTGGATGATCTTTTGGGGCCCCTTCCAATCCCTAATGTGCTTTGATTCTGTGATCTGATCCTTTCCTGCTGCATGAAGGCAACATGGAGGCTTTTGCCAAGTCTCCCCCATCTTGAGAGGGAAGAACTGAATCTGTTTCCACCGAAGGCTGCTGAACCTTCAAAGATGAAGGGGAGAAAGTTGTTTGTGGCAGCAGGTACTGATGTGCACAGAGAGCCTTGCAGAGAAGCACATACCTGTGGTAGGGCAGACATCCTCTCCTGGCTTCCCCGTTGTTGAGGAGGAGTGGGACTTTTTCCCTTCTGGCTGTGGGTAAGAATCCCAGCCAAGAGAGAAGGAGGGAGGAAAAGACTGACTGATCTTGACTCTCGGAACTTTGTCAGAGTTCACTGTCTTGTCTTGAAATTTGATTCTGCTTGGAAGGGAATCAAGAGATGCAACCTCAAAAACGCCACCTGATCTGAGGCGGGACATCCTCCAGCAAGAACTTCATTTGCTGCTGGAAGGGTGAGACCAGGAATTTTGGCTCCTTGGAAAAGGAAATTCTGAGGCTCCTTATCTCTCCTCCATCGTATTCTGGTTTCACTGATTTGGGGTTTGCTTGTCAGCGAGAGCTGAAGGAGGCAAGGGTGGAGGGAGCTGAGATGAGGGACGTCATGAGAAGGAAGGTAGCAGAGTTTTGTGAGCCCTTGTGTCTTGGATTTGCTTCTGGGACTTGGGAAGTGCTAACTGGGGTCATGTAGTCTGGAGAAGAGGGGGCTGAGAGGAGACCTCCCTGCTCTCCACAGCTCCCTCACAGGAGGTTGTAGCCAGGCTGCTGCTGGGCTCTTCTCCCAAATTCCTAATGATAGGATGAGGTGAAATGGTCTCCAGTTGCATCAGGGGAGCTGTGCTGTAGGGTGTGGGGTAGCAGTGAAGAGAGGCCCCTTCCCTCCCTCTGGTTCCACTGTTCCCTCCTTTGTACATTTCAGATACAGGCCCGGGGGCTGTGGAGGCTCCTTCTCTGGAGAGGTTTAAATCCCACCTGGCCATGTTCCTGTGTGACTGGATCTAGGGGATCCTTCTGGGGCAGGGGGACAGGACTGGGTGATGTTGATGTTTCGAGGTCCCTTCCAATCCCTATCGTGCTGGGGCTCTGTGGAGCAGCCTGAATGTGCAGGGCTCTCGTCATTTTTACCGATGAACTAAAAGAGCAGACGGTCTTGTGCTCCAATTAGATTATATGCATGAGAGCAGTGTGACCACTCTAGATCATGGAGCTGTTCTGTGTCCTCTGGTGAACCTAACCCAATAAATTAGGGTTCTGTTTTCCATTGGGAGAAGTAAAAGGGCTGATTGTCAAGCTGCCCGTCGCTAGGTTAGAAAATAGCAAGAAGATCGATGCCAGCCAAGGGAGGGGATTCTGCCCCTCTGCTCTGCACTGCTGGGACCCCACCTGCAGGGCTGGAGCAACATCTCTCTGAGGACAGGCTGGGAAAGGTGGGGTTGTTCAGCCTGGACAAGAGGAGCCTCCCAGGTGACCTTCCAGCAACTTCCCAGTCTCTGAAGGAAGGGGGGTAGAGGAAAGCTGGGGGAAGGCTTCTGACAGGGGTGGTAGTGAGAGAACAACAGGAAAGGGGTCCAGACTTGGAGAGGGGAGACTGAGGTTGGACGTGAGGACAAGCTCTTTGCTGTGAGGGTGGGGAGATGCTGGAACAGGCTGCCCAAGGCAGCTGTGGCTGCCCCATCCCTGGGGGTGTTGAAGGGCAGGTTGGCTGGGGCCCTGAGTGACCTGCTCCAGGGAAGGTGCCCCTGCCTGTGCAGGGGACTGGAACTGGATGAGCTTTAAGGTCATTCTGTGATTCTATGCAGTGAATTTCAAGTCAAGGTGTAAGTCTGTTGGATGAGGAAGAAGTGATGTGGGTGCCTGCAGGACCCAGTTTGCCACACGTGTGCAGACAGCGTTCACACTTTAACTTACCTGGTGGGAGATCATTAACGCTGTTCACCTTCCAAACAACGTCGCCTGCTCCAAGCGGTTCTGCCTCTTCTAACACTGGTGCTTTAATGGCTTCTGAGTCACCACATGGGAGCCAGGAGGGACAAAGTGAAAGCCACAGGTACGGCAGCAGCGCTGCTGGGCTCTAGGATGGGCTTTGAGACATCTCTGGGGTACGAGAATAAGCTTCTTGAAGAGAATCAGGAGTACTTGTGTGAGTAGTTGGATCGCTGGACAATTGCTGGGCGACCATTTTCTTTGCTCGAGGAGCCCTGTGCATCCCCCACCCCGGTTCTGGGTCCTGTCAGTCGCCCCGGTTCTGGGTCCTGAAAGCAGCTGCTCCTGCTGGTGGCGGAGCAGGAGGCACTGTCCTTGCTCTGCTCTGACAGAGCCTCCCTGCCACCCAAAGGGCCAAGTCAGTGGCTAAAGCCCTTCTTGCCAGTCCCGTTGGTTTTTGGCACCCGCCTCCCTCGCTGCCAGCTCGGCGCTCTGGCTGCTGGCTGCTGTGACCGTGGGCACGTGCTGCTGCGAGGCTCTGGTCCCGATCAGTGATCGCCTCCAGATGCATGAAGCCGCCTTTCTTGCTGAGCAGGCTGCCGCAGCAGGTACCACCTTGGTGGCAGGTACCACCTTGGTGGCAGCTGTCTTGGCTTCCACTGAGCTCGGGGAGAACCCAGAGCCGGCTGCTGTGGTCGGACCTCCCGGGAAGCCCGCTCGCTTTCATCTTGCGCCCGGGGAATTCGATCCTCCCCCGCCGTCGCTTCCCCCCGGATGCAGGGAGTGTGTTTGCAGCCCTCTGGACAGGCCTTGCCAGTCCGAGGATGAGTCTCGGAGTGATTCCGTGGTCCTGGAGCCTTCCTGGACTGTCCAATGCGAAAGAGCAGCGCCGGCCACACTGGTTTCTTGCAGGACCGTAGCTCTGGCCTTCAGGCTCTGCACTGGCTTCTCTAGGCTGCCTGCTCCCGGGCGCAGAGCGATGGATACGGAGAAGCTGGTGGATACACAACCTCCTTCCTTCTGTTTTCAGATGTCTTCCGATGTTTGGAAATGGCTGGTGAACTCCAGAACCTAAATGAAACCACTTTGTTTAAAAACCGAGTAGCTGGAGCACCTGAGGCCGTGGTGCAGGGGTCCGGGAGCCATTGGGCTGAGGGCTGGGCTTGATGGCCCTGGAGGTCTTTCCAGCAGTGAGGATTCTCCGAAACACTACAAAAACTCGTGTGGAGCAGAGCAGAGCAGGTCCCTCTCCCCAGTGTTCCCTTTCTGAACAGATGCTGCTGTGGCAGGGGGTTGGATGGGATGGTCTCTCTGGTCCCTTCCCACCCCTAATGACTAGGTCTAGGGGATCCTGCTGTGGCGGGGGGTTGGATGGGATGGTCCCTCGAGGTCCCTTCCCACCCCGAACGCCCCGCGGTGCTGTGTGCCCTGCGCAGGCGGAAGCCCCTCCGTGTCTGGGAGGCAGAGTAGGGCAGCATCGCTGCCTTTGCTTTGGAACCAATCGACTCTAAAAGGCCGCGGAACAGTCTGCAGACCGGGACCGCAGGAGCCTCGGTTCTTTAAGCAAATGAGTCTTTAGACCCCGGAGGACCCAGCGGCAGGCAGGAACCCTGGGGGTTTAACCCCGCAGGTGCTGCAGGGACTCGGCAGGGACCAGGGCTCGGGTGCGAGCGGCAGCCTCTGCCGGCAGAGCCGCCTTTCACAACGCCGGGCGGTGGTGCAACAGGAAGGAGGGTGTGGGCCGACCTGCGGAGCACCAGATGAGTAACTGGGGACCTCACCTGTTTTCCCATCTGGAGAGCAGGGCTGAGTGGGGAGAGCAGATGGGCAGATCAGAAGTTACGGCTGAAGCGCTTTCCTTGTGCTGAGCTGATCTGGGCTGAGGATAATCTTTGGGGATTCGTGGTGGCTGCGTGGCTGCCCGTGTTCTCTGGGCGGATGGGTTTGGAGCCAGGAAAAAATGATGCCTGGTGTTATTCCTTCTACAAACTCTATCAGCAGAGCAAACCCAAGCTACGAGGGGACGGCCGGCAGATGCCAGCAGCCATTGGGATCCTGTCTGGGTGTGTTTTCTCCATTCATGTTGATGGTAGTGAAAGAACTTCCATTTTCAATAATCACAGAACATTCGGGATGGGAAGGGACCTGGAAAGATCAGCCAGCCCCTTCCCCTGGCACAGCAGGATCCCCTAGATCCAGTCCCACAGGAACATGTGCAGGTGGGTTTGAAACATCTCCAGAGAAGGAGACTCCACAATCCCCCTGGGCAGCCCCTGCCAGGGCTCTGGCACCCTCACTGGGAAGAAGGTCCTTCTCACAAAACCTCCTCTGCTCCAGTTCACACCCACTGCCCCTTGTCCCATCACTGGGTGCCCCTGAGCAGAGCCTGGCACCATCCTCCTGACACCCACCCTTCACATATTGATCAACACCCATGGGGTCACCCCTCAGTCTCCTTTTTCCCAGCTCCAGAGCCCCAGCTCCCTCAGCCTTTCCTCAGCAGGGAGATGCTCCCCTCCCTCCATCATCCCTGTGGCTCTGCACTGGGCTCTCTCCAGCAGCTCTGTGTCCTTCTGGAGCTGGACACAAGATTCCAGCTGGGGTCTCAGCAGGGCAGAGCAGAGAGGGAGGAGAACCTCCATCGATCTGCTAACCACCCCCATTCTGATCCACCTCAGGATGCTGTTGGCCTTCTTGGCCACAGGGGCCCATTGGTGGCTCCTGGCCGCCCTGCTGGTCACCAGCACCCCCAGGTCCCTTTCTCCTCCACTGCTCTCCAACAGGTCAGTCCCCAACCTCTACTGGTAACCCAGGTTGTTGTTGCCCAGATGCCAGCTATTAACACTCTTCCCTTTTCGATCCAAGGTCATAATGATTCAATGAGTAGACTAAGGTCAGGGGAGTGAGGGCGCCCTGCCCTCTTGGCATCTCGGATCTGCCCCCCAGCACGTTCCTCCTGCCCTCTGACCAAGCTGCAGAGCACTAGCTGACCTTCTCACACTAAGTGCCTTGTCTTTGAGCAAATAGAAGCCATTGTCTGCCAGCACTTACTGGATGGTCTTTGAGGTCCCTTCCAACCCCTGCTGTTCTGTGACGCTGTGATCCCACTTACGTTTCTGCATCGCTACCTGCTGCTGGTGAAGAGGAACTCGATCACTGTGGTTCACATCAGAATTGGGACATTACTAGGGTGTTGGCCTTGGTGTTTCCACAACAGGTTGCCTGCTTTGATCTGGCTGTGTTGACAGTAAAATTGGGTCTTCTGCTGGGACGTGTAGGAGAACTATGTGCTTGGTTAGACCGTTATCAGGCTGGAGGAAGGACCCAGCGGAGCCAAGACAGGTGAGGAACCTTCAGAAAAGGAGAGGACAAATTGAGCAACACAGGGTCACGCAGAGCAGTGTCTGCCTGCTGGGTCTGATTTATGGCTGCGAGGAGAGGTCATGACGTTGCTTCACGGCAATCCCAGCACCTCTCAGCTTCGTGCCCCTCTCCTCCACCCAGGCGGGTTGTGGAGTCTCCTTCTGTGGAGACATTTCAAACCCACCTGAACTGTTCCTGTGTAACTGGATCTAGGGCATCCTGCTGTGGTGGGAGGACTGGACTGGATGGTCTTCTGAGCTCCCTTCCAATCCCTAATGCCTGGATCTAGAGGATCCTGCTGGGGTGGGGGGACTGGGACTGGCTGGTCTTTGGAGGTCCCTTCCAACCCCCAGCCCCTGTGGCTCTGTGGTTTATGATCCTCTCCGATAGCTGTGACGCACTCTGAGCGCTAAGTGGAGGCTGTAACCTCGCTTCACTCCAGCAGAGCAGCCACCGAGGAGATGGACCTTTTGCATGACGCAAAGACGAAGCGCCCGGGCTCTGCTGAAGTATTTCCTGCTCCTGGTGTGGTGGGTTTGATTCCACATCTGCCACATCACGGAGCGAAACAGCGCCAATGGGATCCTGTTACCTCTGCCTGCTGCAGGCGGATGTCATCTTGTCGGCGCCGTGTGGCGGTTGAGGTTAGGGTTCATTTTTCCTTTAAGCTCCAGACTGGCACTGGAAGCGCCCTACAGGGTCTTGATTCTAGCTGAGTGATCCCATCGCACTCGTCCCGTCTTCCTTTGGCCTTTCTCAATGGGCGCGACGGGGGTTTGGAGCTCACGGGGGAAGATGCCTCCTCTCGTGTCGCAGTCGCTGGCCTCTGAAGCTCCTGGGTGCCCATCAGTCAGCCAGACAACGAGGAGCTGCTCGTAGAATTGCGGGTTACCCGCACGGGTGACCCCGATTCACAGTGTCTGTCAGTTAAGGAACTTGTAGGACAGGTTGTGGGATCCCTGCTGTGCTCGGCCATCTCTGCTCCTGCTCGGAAACAGTCCTGCTTCAGATGGAACGATGAGTTCACAGAGCCACAGAACCTAAGGGGTTGGGAGGGACCTCCAAAGATCACCCAGTCCAGTCCCCTGGCCACAGCAGGATCCCCTAGATCAGGTCACACAGGAACAGGTCCAGGGGGTTTGAAATGTCTCCAGAGAAGGAGAATGAGAAAACAGGCAGGAAGGAACCCTGTCCTCTCGGTGTGGGGAACCTGCTTGGTCTCCAGCACCAGTTACTCTCCTGCTGCCGATGGTGGAGGGTGTTTTGCTGCAGCCCTGAGCTCACACCAGTTACTGCATTCCGGTTCCACCTCGAGCCCTCCTGCGTCTCCAACACACCCATGCCTGTCGGTGCTGTGACCCGCGCTGCGTTATGAGGTGTTTGGGCTGTGAGGGTGACAGCTGGCAGGAGCCCTCCGACCCGAAGGGTCACTCTCACACGAGGCTCTGTGTTAGCTCTCACAAGATGCCCTGTTTACCGAGGACGACTGCCCCTGAGTAAATAATGAGTCACGGTCGCCTTCAAACAGCAAACACGCGGAGCTGAAGGATAATTTCTGTGGAGGGGAAGCAGACGGCGCTGAAAGCTGAATCATTTCTCTGTGGGGTTGTGTGAGAGGGGAAGGAGAAGCCGAAGCAGGTAGCTCTGACATGGAGACAGGGTTGCTCTCCCCCGGCTCATCACCTCTCCCTGCACATCAGTCTGGGAATGAAATCTTTCACGCTTCAGCCAAGCTCAAGCCTCCCTGTAGTCACCCGCAGCTCATTTGAACATTGTGTGACATCAAACCACAGGTTTTTAACAACAGAGCTGCAAGGGTGATGGAGGGAGAGGAGCATCTCCCTGCTGAGGGAAGGCTGAGGGAGCTGGGGCTCTGGAGCTGGGAGGAATGGAGACTGATGACCTCACTAATGTAAAGGTGGGAGTCAGGAGGATGGAGCCAGGCTCTGCTCAGGGGCATCTAGTGACAGGACAAGGGGCAGTGGGTGTGAGCTGGAGCAGAGGAGGTTCCACATCAGTGTGAGAAGGACCTTCTTGGCAGTGAGGGTGCCAGAGCCCTGGCAGGGGCTGCCCAGGGGGTTGTGGAGTCTCCTTCTCTGGAGAGGTTTCAAACCCACCTGGACTGTTCCTGTGTGACTGGATCTGGGGGCTCCTGCTGTGTTGGGGGGATGAGACTGGCTGACCTCTCGAGGTCCCTTCCAGTCCCTAATGTCCTGTGGTTCTTTTTTGAAGGGAAGGGAAAGGATGCAGCCCGTGGGGTTTCTTCCAACGTGCAGAGTAGTGTCTGGGGCCGGAGCTGGCCTTGGTTCCAGGTCGGTGCCGCCGCTCAGCTCTCTGAGTGCCCGCGTGTGTCAGTGTAGGACCGAGTGCCAGATGTTTTGCTTGTGCCTTGCATCGGGGGGCAAGAATGAGGCAGGTGATAGAGAAACTGATTATAAAAATAGATAGGAAAGAGAAGCTCTCCTTCCCTGAGCAACAAGCTGCTGCCAGTTCTGAGGTAAAGCCATTACTCACTGCCCCGCGGGGGCTGCGCCCTGCGCTCCGGGAGGACCGTCTTGTCAAACACCTAGGAACGGAATGAAAACTCGGGTCGAGCCCAAGTGCAGGTCTTAATTAGTGAAACTGCCTTTTCTCCTTCGGGCTGCCAGCCAGAGACTTCTGATGGGATTCGAAACTTCTCTGAAACAGCCCTTTGCCTGTTCTCGGGGACCATAATCTGGAGAGACAAGGGCCCGTTACTGCTCTGCAGCTGGGAGCAAGAGGCTTCTCTCTATCTTCAGGTGATCTGGCTTCTGTCTAGGTGGAGAATGTTGTTACCTCGTGAATGTTGATCAGTATGTGAAGGGTGGGTGTCAGCAGGATGGAGCCAGGCTCTGCTCAGGGGCACCCAGTGACAGGACAAGGGGCAACTGGTGTGAGCTGGAGCAGAGGAGGTTCCACATCAGTGTGAGAAGGACCTTCTTCCCAGTGAAGGTGCCAGAGCCCTGGCAGGGGCTGCCCAGGGTAGTTGTGGAGTCTCCTTCTCTGGAGACATTTCAAATCCTCCTGGCCATGTTCCTGTGTGACTGGATCTGGGAGATCCTGCTGTGGCAGGGAGATTGGACTGGATGATTTTTTGAGGTCCTTTCCAATCCCTAATGACTGGATCTAGGGGATCCTGCTGTTTTGGGGCAATGGGACTGGATGACCTTTTGAGGTCCCTTCCAACCCCTAACGTTCTGTGACTGTGACCCCACGACGGGGAGAGGTGCAGAGCAGGAGGCAGATGTGAATATCTTCTTCACCTGGTTTCAGGCTGGCAACACCCCTCTCACATCCTTCTTTCAGGGCAGCCCCACTCTTGTGCTCTTGCAGCGATGAAGACTTTCTGTACTTTGAAGTTAAAAACCCGGGTTAACCTTTGGCCAAGGGTTTCAACATCACCTGATGGAAAGTCCTTCCCTTTCTGCTGCCTGGTGAGTGAAAAAGCCTCTCGTCTGTTTGCAGGAACCAAAACACCTCTGCAGAAGAGGCCTGAGGCTCTGTTCATCCCAAGAAGCAGTTTTTGGGGTACCTCTTTGGAGGAGGGTTAATCCCCATTTGATGCTAGAAGATCTTCCCTTCTTTCTGACCTGTGGGGTAGATTCTGAAAATATAGTGAGAGAGCAAACTACTCATAGTTGCCATCAGGATGTGAGGGGGTCCTGGCCCACAGCTGGGGTCTGCCGGGTCAGCACGAGATGGTCTCAGAATTTGGAGCCTCTATTAGATGGTCTCTTATTAGATGGTTCGTTACCCTCATCCTTGCTGGTTTTGGCTGGTTTTTCCCTGCGGTGGAGCAAGAGCGATGCTGGGGAGTGATGGTGACAAAGTGCATCGCCCGGCCTTGAGGTCTGAAAGCCCAGCCTGGCTTTGTGGAACCGGCTGGACTTTTCTCTGCCTCTTGAGCTCCTTGTCTGTGGAGAGCTCAGCTCCTCGGCGAGGCTGTGAGACACCCAGCATGAGTCATGCTGCCTGGGCAAGCAGCGTCGCCTCTTGAAGCAGAGTCCATCTCTGCCTGGCAGAGGGGAAGAGGCCAGGAGGCTTAGGAAGCATCTCGAGCATCTGCTGAGTCCCCCTCGAGTGCCTTAAAAGCAGGCAGCGGGCTGATCAGCCTCCGCGGCGCAGACAGGCGGTGCAGGCACCGAGGCAAAGGTTTAGCCTTCAGCTTACGTAACGGAGAGGGAACTGTCACTGCTGAGCCCGGGGGCTGCACCGAGAGCTCGGCTCCTGGAGGCAGCGCGGAGCTGCTCTCCGCCGCGCTCTGGTGTGCGGCCGGATCGGGGGACCCTGCTCTGGAGGGGGGACGGCACTGGACGGTCTTTCGAGGCCCCTTCCCAACCCTGATGCTCTGTGGCTTCTCATCACTCATTAACCCTATGGCAGAGAGCACCTCCAGCCTCAGCCTGTGTAGGCAAACGTGGTGGAGAATCACAGAGCATGAGGGGTTGGAAGGGACCTCGAGAGATCATCCAGTCCCACCCCCCTGCCACAGCAGGATCCCCCAGATCCAGTCGCACAGGAACAGTCCAGGCAGGTTTGAAACGTCTCCAGAGAAGGAGACTCCACATCCCCCGGGCAGCCCCTGCCAGGGCTCTGCCACCCTCGCTCTGTCACCTCTGTCACTCTTGCTGACTCGCTGCCTCCACAGAGCCCCAGCCTTCCCGAGGAAGCGCCGAGCACCCCGGGACGCCCTGGGCAGCGTTTCTGGAGCGACTGCCTGTGGCGGTCCCGACCCGGCCCGGCTGCGCTGCGCTCGCCTCTCCGCAGGGCGCAGGGCAGGGCTGGCCAGCTGCTGCGAGCGCTGGAACCTCGGCTCAGGGCTGGCAGGAAGCACTTCATTAACATCTCCATGCCGGCAGAGCTCCTTGAGTCTTGAGTGAGAACTTAGCTGAGGGAGGTCAGTGAGACTTTCCCTGCTGGGTCGGGGTTTCTTTACTGGGGGGGGGTTGTGTGTTCTTTTTCTGCTCGGGTTTTTTCCACTGAGGTGCTTTTGTTCTTCCTGGGAGCTCCTAGGCAGCAGGACCGAAAGCCAAGCTCCTGGAGTGACTTCAGGAGCTAATTTGTCTCCTGGTCAGGATGCTAGGAGCCCACCCCTTCCCTTTCACTGCCTTGGCTGTGCTGGAGTGGGAGCCTGGTTGGCTTCCTCGAGCTGGTGCTTTGCTCAGCCAGCTGCCCACGGGCCTGAACAGCAGAGCTGTCCCGGGGATGACACGAGCAGAGTGAAGCGAGTTCTGGGGGGTGGGGAAGGGCTCTGGAAAACTGACCGGATTGGCATCCTTCGATGACTTATACAATCACTGTAAAATCATGAGGGATTGGAAGGGACCGCGAAAGACCATCTAGTCCAATGCCCCAAACTTCAAAGACTTTTCTGTCCAGCTGTGTGCTCCTACATGAAGAGCTTCTCCTTCCTCTATTCTCTGCCTCGGTGAGACCACAGCTGGAGTATTGTCTCCAGTTCTGGGCTCCTCAGTTCCAGGAGGACACAGAGCTGCTGGAGAGAGCCCTGGGCAGAGCCACAGGGATGCTGAACAGAGGGGAGCATCTCCCTGATGGGGAAAGGCTGAGGGAGCTGGGGCTTTTGAGCTGGGAGAAAAGGAGACTGAGGGGTGACCCCATGGATGTTGATCAGTATGTGAAGGGTGGGTGTCAGGAGGATGGAGCCAGGCTCTGCTCAGGGGCACCCAGTGACAGGACAAGGGGCAGTGGGTGTGAGCTGGGACAGAGGAGGTTCCACATCAGTGTGAGAAGGACCTTGTTCCCCGGAAGGGTGCCAGAGCCCTGGCAGGGGCTGCCCAGGGGGGCTGTGGAGTCTCCTTCTCTGGAGACATTTCAAACCCTCCTGGACTGTTCCTGTGTGACTGGATCTAGGGGATCCTGCTGTGGCAGAGGGATGGGACTGGCTCCCTTCCAGTCCCTAACACTCTGTGGTTCTGTGTGAGGTGCTCATGACCCTCATTATCGCTGGTTCTCTAATCAGCAGCTAGATCAGATAAGGGGGAAGTGCAAACAGATTCTTTAAGCATGTTTGGTAGTTTTCCCCAAGATTCATGAAGTCTGCCAAAGTCAGCTTCCACCCTTCTTTTACGGGTAGGTAGGACAAGGTAAATACTCTTCAGAGCAGCCTGCAGCCCGAGTGTTTCTAGCAGAGGAGGACTTTGCTTCAAAAGCTGTGGATCTTGTCACGGGTCCGGGATGACTTTGAGTCTCCTTTAGACTTCCCTCTGTACCTGTTTTGTGCCTAAAAATAAGCTGTCCTGTAAGATGCTCAAAGAACCATTCTGGTCTCATAGACTTTGTGCTGTGGACCCACCGTGGTGCTGGGACAGGGCAGTAGTGAGGAAGCAGGAGCACAGTGTGTCCTCAGTTGCTCTCTGGTTGGCTTCAGCGGGTGTCCTGCATCAGAAAAGTAAGGAGGACAGTGGGGCTGGGGAGAGGGCTGGCAAACAGGCCCTATGAGGAGTGGCTGAGGGAACTGGGACCTCAAAAGATCCCCCTGGCACCGCAGGATCCCCTAGATCCAGTCACACAGGAACAGCCCAGGTGGGTTGGAAACGTCTCCATTCTCTGGAGACTCCACAGCCCTGCTGGGCAGCCCCTGCCAGGGCTCTGGCCCCCTCCCCAGGTCCTTCTCACACTGATGTGGAACCTCCTCTGCTCCAGCTCCCACCCAGTGCCCCTCACCCAGTCACTGGGTGCCCCTGAGCAGCGCCTGCAGCTAGTTCTCAGCACTTGGTGCCCAAAGCCGCAAAGACACAGAAGGTTAATATTTTTATCGGTGTCACAATTCGTTGCTGTGAGTCACTCCAGAACTTTCCAGCTTCTCTGCTGCTCAGGTTGGAGGATGGACGTCGGGAGGCTGTTGGCAAACGTGCCGCTTAGCAAGGTTCGGGAAGCAGGGCTCTAACGCCACGGCTCGGTGCTCGCGTCCTTCTGGCTGACCCGCTCTGCGCTGGGGTTCAGCAGGAAACAGCCGCCTGTGGAAGACACGGTCGCAGAGTCCCAGAGTGACTGAGGCTGGAGAAGCCCCCCGAGCTCAGCCAGCTCAGACCAGCACCCAACATCACCCCATCAGCCAGACCAGGGCACTGAGGGCCACAGCCAGGCTGCCCTTCAGCACCTCCAGGGATGGGGACTCCCCCACTGCCCTGGGCAGTGCAGTCCAGGCTCTGATCCCCCTTTCCATGAGGAAGGGCTTCCTCACATCCAACCTAACCCTCCCCTGGTGCAGCTTCAGGCTCTGCCCTCTTGTCCTGGTGCTGGTTCCTGGGAGCAGAGCCTGACCCCACCTGACTGCAATGTTCTGTGATGGTGGTCGTCACCCACTGCCTGGGAGAATCGACCTGTGAAGGGCATCAAGTCAGCCTGCGTGTAGGGGATGGACTTGGTGGCTGGGCTGTGTGTGCTCCTGTTCCTCAAGCTTCTGAAACGTCTGCTAGAAAGAACCAGCCCAGACTCTACATAACGAGAGCCCCCTGCTCCAGAGTGTTGACTTAACCCTCCCCAGTCACGGAACTGATTTCAGCCACACGAGAAGAACCCCCAGTGTGCTGCTGTTAATTGAAACTCAAGTCACTTTGGAAAGTCCTTTTCAGCAGACGGATCTTTAACATCGATTTCTTTGCTCTTTGCAGTGAGAGAGGAGAAAATGAAGATGTAAGAAGGTAAGACTGGTTTTATTCCGCTCTCGTAAGATGCTCGGCTTGACTGGAGACGCTTTTCATAAGTAAACTCAGCGCTTCAGGGCAGATCCTGGATGAGGTGTGGGTCAGCCTGTCAAACCACACAAAGGAGAGACAGCTGGATCCCCCAGACCCAGTCATTAGGGATGGGAAGGGACCCGGAAAGATCACCCAGTCCCATCCCCCTGCCACAGCAGGATCCCCCAGATCCAGTCATTAGGGGTTGGAAGGGACCTTAAAAAGCTGCTGTGAAATGTGGAAGAGCCTGTCAATGAAAACGCTGGAGCCTTCCCCTCACCCTTGGGCTGGCCCTTTTCTTCAGTCCATGGGCTTCTTTCTGGAGCCAGAAGCCGCCTGTGGTGGCACCGCAGCGGCCGTGTGCTGGGCTCAGGAATCCTGGCTTTCATTTGCCACACAGGCAAGCTGTTTGTCTCCAAGAAGAGCGTTTGAAGATGTGATGTGGTTGGTATCTAAAAATATCTGTGTAGGGAGATAGGATGGGGCTCCAGCAGACAAAAACCACGGAGATAAGGCAGAGGAGTTAACTCTGGGAACAGGATACGTGCGGGTGATTAACCACTGGGAGCTCTCAGTGAGGAATGTGGTAGATCCTTGGAGTAATTAACCGAGATTAGATCTCCTCCCCAAGTATCTGCTAGAGGAGCTGGGGTTTCTTGCTCAGAAATTGCTGCTGCAGCCTGTGCCAGGCAGGAAGCCAGTCCAGATGAACATAAGGGTTCCTCCAGGCCTTTGGAATCCACATCTCCACCAACAAAGGCTCTTATGTGCTGCTGGCAGCCGCAGGACTTCCAGAATCCGAGCTGGAGCTCTTGCTGCACCGGTGAAGACTTTTGAGCAGATCCTTGAAGAGACCTGCTGGTGGGTGCAGAGCTGCTGAGTTTGTAGGAGTCACAGAATCACACAGCATCAGCGACTGGATCCAGGGGATCCTGCTGTGGCAGGGGGATTGGGCTGGGTGGTCTTTCCACGTCCCTTCCAATCCCTAATGACTGGATCTAGTGGATCCTGCTGTGGTGGAGGGACTGGACTGAATGATCTTTCCAGGTCCCTTCCAGTCCTTAACTCTCTGTGATTCCGTGATAGCCCTGACCCCTTTCTGTTACTTGAATAATCTCTGTAATTTCAAGGTCTAAAATCAGCCAGGAGTTACGGTGCAAATGGAAAAATCCATCGATGAGCTCAGAGCTGTGTCATCCCAGAAATAATACCCCTTTCAGAGCCCGTCCGTGCGCCCAGGCTGGGGTGGACGGAGCCTGCTTCGGTGTCCAGAGGCTGCCGTGCTGTGCTCGGGAAGCCGGCTCCGGCGGGGGCGCAGCCTGCCCCGCTCACCCTTACGTAACGTCAGCAGAAGTGTTGATGCAGGGAAATTCTTTCCCGCTGTCGGAACGTTCTCTCCTGCCTAACGGAACTGAGGGGTTTGGGAAGAGAAGACACGTTTGTAAAGCAGCAGATTTTGTTGTAGGGCTGACAGGAGTCCACCTTGGGCATCACAACAGCCTTCTCCTCTGCGGCTTCAATCCAGTGCCCCCTCTGTACTGACATCCCTGCACGCTTGTCCCTTCAGTCCCAGAGCTCTGCCCTTCCCTGTGGTTTACACAATCACAGAGCTTCAGGGGTTGGAAGGGACCTGGAAAGGTCAACCTGTCCCATCCCCCCAACCACAGCAGGATCCCCTGGATCCAGTCACACAGGAACAGTCCAGGTGAGTTTGAAATGTCTCCAGAGAAGGAGATTCCACAGCCGCCCCCGGCAGCCCCTGCCAGGGCTCTGGCACCCTCACTGGGAACAAGGTCCTTCTCACCCTGATGTGGAGCCTCCTCTGCTCCAGCTCACACCCGCTGCCCCTTGTCCTGTCACTGGGTGCCCCTGGGCAGGGCCTGGCTCCGTACTCCTGACGCCCCTGTTCCTCAGGGATTGGGAACCCGATGCCAAAGCCCTAGGAAACACCCTCCGCGAAGCCAGCGCTGCTGGAGGGGGATGTTCTCCCACCAGAGAGCCTCTGCTGCCTCTCGGTCCCGAGCTGCTTGCCGCAGCTCCATGAGCCTGGCTCAGGCTTGGGACAGATCCAGAAGGTGTGTTCCCCCCCCCTCCCCTCGGTGCTGTTACTCTGCACCTTGGCTCTGTCCACACAGGCTGGAGCCGTCTGCGTCGTAACTTGCTGCAGCCGCCGCTGAAGTTAACAGCCTTTGGCTCCGGGAGCAGCGCCCGAGGAGGACTTGTGCTCATCTGTTCCCCGAGCCAAAGGAAAACTCCTCCAGCAGCTTTCCCACTGTTTGCTCTGGCTGGAGCTCACGGTTGCCAGTCGCTAGATGAACATGCAGCGTCTTCAAGCGGCTTTTGTCTCTGGACTTTCGGGTCGTCCAGCCGACGTGTTCAGAGACACCAGCGGGGCTGGAGCCCCTCCACGGTGGGGCTCGTCAAACGCCTTCTCGCTGCCGCCCTGTGCAGTGGGGGACACAGCTGTCAGTAACGTTGGGGGGGGTCCAGGGCACCCTCCGTACGCTTGTGGACAACACCAGGTTGGGAGGGGAGTGAGGAGCTGCCGAGGGACTGGGCTGTAGGGCTGATGGTTGGACTCGCTGATCCCAGGGGTCTTTCCCAACCTGCGATCCCAGTTAAGTTCTCCCACTGGTGGAGAAGTGCTCCTCCTGGGCGTGGGTGGGTAGCGAGCAGCCGAAGCGCTCGGTCCTGTTTCCTGTGAGACCTTCTCATAGTGAAAGGTTCTGTCTTTGGAGTCTTGTCAGAAACTCTCCTGAGCCGGCCGCTCAGCCGGTGGTTCTGGGGGTGCCAGGGGCGCGCAGGAGGGGCTGCTTTGCTTTCACGTGCCTGAAGGTCTGAGGATGCTCTAGGGGCTGGAAGGGCCCCCAGGGGCCATCGCGTGCTCTGTGCTGAGCCGGTGCTGTCAGAGGCTCGCGATGGCACTGCCGTGACAGGTGCCTGTGCTGGCGTCCTGAACCATTGAATCCTGGAGGAGCCACGGTTGGAAGGGACCCTAGAGATCAGGGTTGGAAGACCCCACAGAGGTCTTCATGAGAGCAGGGCCCCAGCCAACTTGCCCTTCAATGCTGCCAGCGATGGGGTAGCCACAGCTGCCTGAGGCAGCCTGTTCCAGCATCTCCCCACCCTCACAGCAAAGAATTGGTTCCTCATGGCCAACCTCAGTCTCCCCTCTTCAAGTCTGGAGCCCTTTCCCCTTGTCCTCTGGCTACCACCTCTGTCAAGACCTTTCCCCCAGCTTCCTCGTAGCGCCTTTCTTCAGAAAGCTGCTGGAAGGTCACCTGGGAGCCTCCTGCTCTCCAGGCTGAACAAGCCCACCTTGCTCAGCCTGTCCTGAAGGACATCCAGCGTCCAGCTCTCTGGAAACGCAGTCCCTCACCTGACAGAGGACAGCAGGGGGCTGGAGCAGACGCTCTTTCGAGGTCCCTTGCTGTCCCCGCATCCCGTGGGTCTGCGAGGTCGGGTCGGGCTGGAGCAGGATGTCGAGGAGAGTGCCGCCGCGCTGCGCTGGGAGACGTGCTCTTTCTGCGTGGCTGGCTTGAACCCGGGCTGGTGATAATAACCCCACATCACTGCAGGAGCTAATTGCAGCAACTTCTTTCTTTCTCTTGGCCTTCACGTGTTTCCATAAATACTTGTAGTTGAACGGAGACCAGACGGGTGCACGTGGCACCCCGCCTGTCGGAGCCTCAGAGGGGAACCTCTCGGATATAAATAGCCCTGAAAATACAAGTAGTGAAATGTCTGCGCTGGATTTATCACTGTCCACTGTCTTTTTCCTTTCACTTCATCTCCCGTGTTATTTTTGGTGATGCTCGCTTAAAATAGTGCCCCTGCTTCTCGTGCTGGCGAGGGGAAGGCCACCCTGGAGTGCCAGTGGTTTGTGAGCCAGATGGCTGCTGAGCTGTGTGCTCCCTCCTCACACACACAGCCTTGCACAGAGCTAGTGAGGCTGGAGAAGACCTCTGAGCTCAGCCCCCAGCTCCCTCAGCCTCTCCCCATCAGCCTCTCCCTCCAGTGCCTTCCCCAGCCTCGCTGCTCCTCTGGACCCGCTCCGGCCCCTCAGTCTATCAGGGGCCCCGGGGACTGCGTCTGCTTCGTGCGGGTCTGCTGCAGTCTGACCATTAGCAGCAGCTCCTGATGAGCGTCAGACCAAGGGGCAGGTCTCCTAGGTTCTTGACTGGGCTGTTCTGAAGATGTCTCCTGGCATTGCTGGTGTCTAAGGTTCCGGCAGCATAGGCTGCTGGCCTGCCGTGCCCCGTGGCCATGGGAGCGCTGTGACCGGGCAGCAACGCAGCTGGCGATGGCAAACAAGGGGCCACTTGGTGCCCTGTGTCTCTGACTTCATGCTTTGGCCTCAGCACGGAAAGGAGCGTGAAGGAGCCCTGGCAGGGGCTGCCCAGGGGCTTGTGGAGTCTCCTTCTCTGGAGACGTTTAAAGCACAAACCCATGATGGGTGGCGAATGGGTTGAGAGCAGCTCCAGAGAGCTGTGGAGAGCGACGGGGTCTCCCCTCAGCCGCCTCTTCCTGAAGCTCAACAGCCCCAGCTCCCTCCATCTCTCCTCATCAGATGGATTCTCCAGGTCCTTCCCCAGCTTCGTTGCCCCCCTCTGCCCTCACTCCAGCCCCTCTATTTATTCTCCAGGCCCTGTGTTCAGGTAAAATGACTTCACTAGGTTCTATGTTTTTATCTCAAGCTACTAATGTTAAAAACAACTTCGTTATTTTAACTCAAACTGACGGTCTGCAGCAGGTTGGAGGGAAGGGGAAAGAGCCACAAGCTGCAAGTCAGACCCACGGCAGCAGAGCCCCGTGCAGGTTGTCAGGGAATCGCTCCCGTGCAGCCCAGCAGTGGCACAGGGATTTCAGGGATTATGCCCAGATTAGATGTCACCACCGGCTGGGCCTTGGTGCGATGCCAGGGAGGTCACTGCCGAGCACCCGGAGCAGGCTGCAGGCGGCAGCGCGTGACTGGGGCCCGGAGAGCCGGCGTGAAAAGGCGAGGAGATGCTCGGGGTTCACAATCAGGATGGATTTGCTGCTCCTTGGCCATCATTTGCCAGTAATTCTGCTTTGGGGTTGTGCCCCTCTGCTGCCAACAGGGAGGTTGTGGAGTCTCCTTTGCACATCAGCCTGAGGAGGACCTTCTTCCCAGTGAGGGTGCCAGAGCCCTGGCAGGGGCTGTCCAGGAGGCTGTGGAGTCTCCTTCTCTGGAGACATTTCTAACCCTCCTGTCCATGTTCCTGTGCCACTGGATCTAGGGGATCCTGCTGTGTCAGGGGGATGGGACTGGATGATCTTTCGGGGTCCCTTCCAATCCCCCATGTTCTCTGTGTGACCTTCCTACAACTACATGAACTTCCTCAGATGTTGGTGGAGTTTTCCCGGTGGCTTGGAGAGTGGATTCACCACTGCTGGTTGTCTAGGCTGTGGATGGCCAAGAAGATGCAGGTCCACTGTGCTACAAATAGATGAACAGACCTAAGTAAATTAACAGAGTAATTAATGGCTTAATTACATTAAGAGATTACGATGATGTTATCTTGTTACTTAGTGCAAAAGATTAGATTTTCAATGGAATTTTGAGCTGTAGGATCAGCTGGGAGGGGCAGCCGACACCCCAACGGCTGGGCTGCCACCCAGTGGGTCCTGGACAGGCTGGAGAGCTGAGCAGGGAGACACCAAATGAACTAAAACAAGGGCAGGGTAGGGTCTGCCATCTGGGCAAGAACAACCCTGGCGATCAGGAGAGGTTGGGGACTGACCTGTTGGAGAGCAGTGGAGGAGAAAGGGACCCGGGGGTCCTGGTGGCCAGCAAGGATGGTCAGGAGCCAGCAATGGGCACTGGTGGCTGAAAAGGTCAATAGCAACCTGGGGTGGATCAGAAAGGGGATGTTTAGTAGATGCAGACAGGTTCTCCTCTCCCTCTACTCTACCCTGGGGAGACCCCAGCTGGAATCTTGTGTCCAGGTCTGGGCCCCTCAGTCCCAGAAGGACCCAGAGCTGCTGGAGAGAGCCCAGCGCAGAGCCACGGGGATGAGGAAGGGAGGGGAGCATCCCCCTGCTGAGGAGAGGCTGAGGGACCACAGTCCCCAAGCTGTAGATGGTTAGGCTACAAAGAGGTGTCAGTCAAGCCATGGACAGGGTGATGTGTCTGCTCTTGCATCTTTTGAGCACTCTGGAACACCAAGGCAGGACGCTGTTGGCATTCGTTCTGCTGGCAGCTTTGCCACAGGGCTCTTACCTACAGCCGGGTCGCGTCACTTGGGTCAGGCCCTCGCGCAGACCTTCCGCTGGCCGTGCCCACGGGCAGAAATGTTTGAGTCTCTGTCGCCTCTGAGGGCCAGTGTGTAATGACCCCGAATTCCCCTACGGGAGAGGATTGATCTGTTGTGCAAATGTTGATGAGACTAATTAATCTGCCAGGGCTGTGTTCCGCAGTCTCTGCCCCGTCGGGGTGGTGTTGGCACGGCGGGTAGGCTTAGGTGCCTGAACTTCATGGAGTAAGTCACAGACTCACTGAAGATCAGGGGTCGGAAGGGACCTCGGGACATCATCGAGTCCAACCCCTGGCACAGCAGGATCGATCTCAAGAGCTCGGGGTGCGTCAGAACATGGGTGCAGTCAGCAGTGGGTGTCGGGATTCTAGGGTCCTGGAACTTATTTGAGTAAAACATTGGAACATTCGTGCCTCAGACATGGAAAATGAGTAGAAGGAGTGAAGAATCGATCCTGCTGTGGCAGCGGGAACGGACTCGATGGTCCCTCGAGGTCCCTTCCAGTCCCTAATGTTCTGTGAGTCTGTGAGGAGTTGGGCTGGGTTTGAATTAGTTGTTCCAACACCGGGGTTCAGGTGAGGCTGGACAGACATTACCTGCTTCTGACACAGACTTGGGAGAGTCCTGAGACACAAAAACTGACCAGAAGCAGGAGCTAAAGTGACCATCAGGTCCGTGGAGAGCAAGACTATGCTTTTGGTGACAGCCACTGCATAGAGTCCCTTCAGGAATACGAGCAGTGTCAGTGTGGTTAGGAGTCACAGAGCACTAGGGGTTGGAAGGGACCCCGAAAGATCCTCCAGTCCCATCCCCCTGCCACAGCAGGATCCCCTAGATCCAGTCATTAGGGGTTGGAAGGGACCTCCAAAGATCACCCAGTCCCCCTGCCAGTCAGACCCAGTCACACAGGAACAGTCCAGGTGGGTTTGAAACGTCTCTGGAGAAGGAGACCCCACAACCTCAGCCCCTCAGACACCACCGAGTCCTGGCCACAGCCCGTCTTGCGTGGGGGTCTGCTCCTCTGTCCCCCGGTGGAAAGCGCGGTGGTTCAGCGGCCGGGCGAGCAGACACTGCCGGGCTGCTGCAAGGCTCTTCTCCCCCTCCGCGGCTCTCGCCCTGCCCGGGTGTTGCAAACGCCTCCTCTCAGTCTCCAGTTAGCCTCTCAGCTCCTCGGAGGTGCCAGCTGTGTCCACTAGCCCTGTTGGTGCCCGTCGTCTAGGAGGGGAAGGGTTACTCCTCTTAGCCAGCCTGCTGTGGGAATGTCGTCAGTTACCGCGCTGGAACCGGTGCCAAGGCTCCGCCGGCCCCGGCGCTGCTCCCTGTGAATCTCCCCCGTTCTCGTGGTGATGGGAGGAGCGGGAGGGCGACAGGCGGTGGGATCTGGGGGGAGCTTAGGCAGTTTGGACTCCCGCTGTGACGACGTGCTTCGGCTGTCACCGGCTGAGGCCGGGCGGGGGCTAGAAATGGTGGCGGGGCTTCCCCTGGAAGTACTTGCAGCGCAAGAAGTGGTTAATTGTACGTGAATCAAGCTCACAAAAAGCAACCAGAGCATGAAAGCGCTGCAGTGCCTGCCCCCTGCCTTTCACAGACCGCTTCCAACTCACTTGGTGCTTTGTGCAGCTTCTCCCAGGCAGCTCTTTTCACTTCATGGGCAGCAACACACAGGCTGTCATCATTTGTCGATGGCCGCTCTGGAGCCAGACCGAGCCAGTGGCTAGTGGGCTGCTCAGCAGTCACATCGAGAAGTTACGATAGAGATTCTACTGGAAGAACACTTACTTGATTCCCTTGCCATCACTAGAGCTAGGCTTTGTGGGGAAGCCCAGTGCCACCACGGTGGTGGTTGAGCCCCCATCCCTGGATGAGTATAAAAGTCGCTTAGATGTGGTGTTGGGGGACCTAGTTTAGGGGTGACCTTGTAGAGTAGGGTTGATGGTTGGGCTGGCTGGTCTCAGGGGTCTTCTCCAACCTGAATGGCTCTGTGATTCTATCACCTAGATCAAGTCACACAGGAACCTCTGCCTTGTAGACAAATCCATCCTATAACCACCCAGCTGTCAAAAGTGGAACCCACTGCTGAAATAGCTGGTGGAAACTAGAAAGGGGTGTAAAATATATAAAATACAGTCTAATTAGTCCATTTTAATGTCTATTGCTAATTATAACCTCTAGGTACAACCTTGAGCCTCTAGTCATGGAAAGTTTTGTGCTTCTTTTGCTCCGCGTAACCCCTGGACCGTGGGGCAGCCGCCTGTGCAGTGCCCTCGCTGTGTTGAGCCACGAAGGCAGGACTGTAAATGATTAACTTGGGTCCTCTGGGTCCTTTGTGGCTGTGGCTCAGATTCACAGAGCCACAGGACACCTTTGGTTGGAAGAGACCTTTAAGATCAACAAGTCCCACCTCCAGCCCAGCGCTGCCAGGTCACCACTCTGGCTCCCACGTCCTGAGGTCCACACCACTTAAACACCTCCACGGGTGGTGCCTCCAGCGCTGCCCTGGGCAGCCTGCTCCACTGCTTGACAACCCTTTCAGTGAAGCTGTTCTTCCTAACATCAGCTCAAACTTCCCCCAGTGCAGCCTGGTCCTGCCTGAGGAGATGTCTGTCTCCTCCTTTCAGAGGGCTGTAGACAGTGACCAAGCCTCCCCTCTGCCTCCTTTCTCTAGGCTAAGCAGCCCTGCAGAGATGAATGAGAACCTTCTGGAGCTCTCCTTGCTGTCCCAGGTGGGGACAACCTGCCCGGTGGACAAACGTGAGCCTTTGCCGCTGCCTTCTGGAGCATCCGGGTGTCACAGCGCGGTGGAGCGTCCTCTCCGTGGCTCCGCGCTGGCCTCCCTCCAGCAGCTCTGTGTCCTCCTGGAACCCCACAGCCCGAGGCTGCACCCAGCACAGAGGGTCTCAGCCCAAACACCTACTCTGGCAAAGCCAGAAGCAAGTGCAAAGGGGATCTCGGGGGGGTGCCTGATGCTCCTCAGCAGCAGGACCTGTCACCTCTGGCCGCGCCAGCCAGAGCCCCTGCTCTTTGACGCGTGGGCCACTCGCACCGGGGCCGGGGCATTTGCGAGCTGTGGCCGCTTGGCTAACTAATCCACTTAGGGCTCGTAAGAATCTCTCTGTCTTACTGCAGCTGCAGCTAATCACATGTGCTGCTAAACCTCTTAGGTGCTGGGCATCTCTTCGCATGGCTGGAGTTTCGTAACAGCGAGGAACGAATGCTCCCGGTCCTGCGTTACTGCTGGAGAGGGGAGGGGAGCATCTCCCTGCTGAGCTGGGGCTCCTCAGCTGGGAGAAAAGGAGCCTGAGGGTGACCCCCCATGAATGTTGATCAATATGTGAAGGGTGGGTGTCAGGAGGATGGAGCCAGGCTCTGCTCAGAGGCATCTAGTGATAGGACAAGGGGCAGCGGGTGTGAGCTGGAGCAGAGGAGGTTCCACACTGATGTAAGAAAGACCTTCTTCCCAGTGAGGGTGCCAGAGCCCTGGCAGGGGCTGCCCAGGGGGTTGTGGAGTCTCCTTCTCTGGAGACATTTCCAACCTACCTGGACATGTTCCTGTGCGACTGGATCTAGGGGATCCTGCTGTGTTTGGGGGATGGGACTGGATGATCTTTCCAGGTCCCTTCCAGTCCCTAATGACTGGATCTAGGGGACCCTGCTGTGGCAGGGGGATTGGACTGGATGATCTTATGAGGTCCCTTCCAATCCCTAATGATTAGCTCTGTGAATCTGTGAGAAAGCCAGGGAGCTGCAGCAAAAGCAGCCACTGCGATGCATGGTGGGGATGCTGAGGCAGGAAGGCTGAAACCTCTCAGGCCAAGCGGAGAAGGAAGCTGGTCTGTGAGAACACTGCCTTGAAGCTTCTCATTTTCGAAGGGGCTGCCTGCAGGAGTGCCGTAGGCGTGGAGGAATGATGATCTCAGGAGATGGCTCTGGCTGCATCCCGGGATGTACATCCATTTATGGAAAGAGGCTTCTCACAGCGCTCTCGGTAGGTCTCTGTAAGTGCGAGTGGATGCCTGCCCAGAACATCACTGCGCAGCTTTCACCTGTCTGATCTGGGGCTTTGCAGTCCTCTGCTACTTAAGCAGACATAGTAGATACCTGCTGCTTAGAGCACACGGGAGGGAAGGAGTTAAACTCCTTGGGAATTCACAGAATCACAGAACATTAGGGATTGGAAGGGACCCGAAAGACCATCCAGTCCATCCCCCTGCCCCAGCAGGATCCCCTAGAGCCAGTCGCACAGGAGCAGCCCAGGCGGGTTTGAAACGGCTCCAGAGGAGACTCCACAACCCCCTGGGCAGCGATAACCACAAGATGAACATGTTCCATCTGCTGTCTACCTCCAAGTGACTTCACAGATTGGGGAGATTCTCTGCCAAACATAGTCATCCTCTTTCCTCCAGCGAGTCACTCCTTGGCCAGCAAACCCTAACCGCTGCTTGGTCCAGGCCAGCACGCGGATGAGGTCACTGGCCACGATCAGCACCCTGGTGTGTGCAGTGCAGGTTCCAGTGCTCAGCAGGGCCACCTTCTCCCCAACAGGCTTTGTACTGTTTTGTGGGTCTGTTGTCATGTAACCAGCTACAACAGCTAGACAGGTGTTGCTTAATTTAGGTGTCTAGGAGGTAAGTAAATAATAATCACTGACCAGTCATTAGGGTTCGAAGGGACCTCAAAAGACCATCCAGCCCAATCCTCCCACCACAGCAGGATCCCCTAGATCCAGTCACACAGGAACACGGCCAGGAAGGTCCTGCTGTGATGGGGGGGATTGGACTGGATGATCTTTCAAGGTCCCTTTCAATCCCTGATGTTCTGTGGTTCTGTGTTTCTGTGATGTTAGTCTGGCTGCTCTACTGCTGTGTTTAAAAAGACACCAAACAAAAAGCCTGACTGGTGGGGTGTCTGATAGGAATGATTTGATGTCAGGACACTAACTGGTCTTGAGGAAGTCCTTGCAGCGTAGCCTCTGCGCTGTTCTCTGCCATTGCCTCTGCACTGAGGACGGGTACCCCGAGGAGCCCTCCATTCCTTGCCCTTGATGTCTGACCTCCCAACAGCAGGACTTGTTTACCTGCGGAGATAATTGCTTTTTGGAGAGCATCCAGCTGGTAACTCACTCTTTCTCCTATTAGTTATCTGCTGTTGGCTGATCTGTGTCATTTGATAAAACTAATTAGGTAATAAAAGGCTGCTCCTCTCTGCACATTTGGCATCGGGAAAAGGGCTCCCTGGCACCTCGTTTTCTTCCCTTTGTCAAGGCAGCGCTCAGCTGACAAACAATGAATCCAGAAGGAACCCAAGCAGCTCACGTGTCCTCTCCTGATGGATCCCTGGGCCAGAAAGAAACCAGCCCCTAACAAACCGCTTGTGCCGAGGACAGTGACATAACCCTGGCTCTGGCTCAGAGGTTTCCAGATGTCTGCAGAGCATCTCAAGAGGCCAGGCTAAAAATACTCAATGAAGCCATTCAGCAGTCCACTAAAAGCAGGTTTTTTTCCCCAGGACTTTAGTCCTTAGTGAAAACACCCTCCCAGAGCTGCACTGCATTCGTTGGAAGCGGATGCAGGTATCAGGTAGGACCGTCACAGTGACAGAATCACAGGATGTGAGGGATCATGAAAGATCATCCAGTCCAATCCCCCTGCCACAGCAGGATTCCCCCAGATCCAATCACACAGGAACAGTCCAGGAGGGTTTGAAACGTCTCCAGAGAAGGAGAATCCACAACCCCCCTGGGCAGACCCTGCCAGGGCTCTGGCACCCTCCCTGGGAACAAGGTCCTTCTCACACTGATGTGGAACCTCCTTCGTTCGAGCTCACACCCGCTGCCCCTTGTCCTGTCACTGGGTGCCCCTGAGCAGAGCCTGGCTCCATTCTCCTCACACCCACCCTTCACACACTGATCAACATCCATGGGGTCACCCCTCAGGCTCCTTTTTTCCCAGCTCCAGAGCCCCAGCTCCCTCAGCCTCTCCTCAGCAGGGAGATGCTCCCCTCCCTCCATCATCCCTGTGGCTCTGCGCTGGGCTCTCTCCAGCAGCTCTGTGTCCTTCTGGAACTGAGGGGCCCAGGACTGGACACAAGACTCCAGCTGGGGTCTCAGCAGGGCAGAGCAGAGGGGGAGGAGAAAGAGATTGAGAAAAAGGATGCGACTTGCTCTGTGCTCCTATTTCTTCATCGCCTCTCTAGAAGCACTCGCAGCCCACTGTGAATCAGTGGCCTCAGACGGTTTCTCCCCTCCGCAGCTGCTGCCCTTCCCATCAGGAGCGCTCCTGAGCTGCTGTGGTTCGTGTCCCACTGTCACGTCAGCCAGAGCTCGTGGCTATCGTGAGCCCCCGACCTCGCACCGCAGGCAGATTCGGTCCTGCAGCCTCGCATCGAGCGGAAGAGCTTTCCGAGCGGCGCCGGTTTCCACCACGGGTGGGCTGGAAGCCCGGCCCGAGCCTCATGTCACGTCTGATAAGGGCCTCTCGCTGCCGAGCGGCTCTGGCGATCCGGGCTCCCGAGCCCGCTTGCCCCCCGGGAGCCGAGCTCTCAGAGGAGGGAGCGCAGCGGTGCCCGGCAGCGAGACACCCCCTGTCCCCCAGATCCCTTCCCTGCCGGGGCTGTGCGCTGCCGCGAGCAAGGGTGCGGAGCAGCGCCGGAGGTGCCGGGCTCGGGGCGCTTTCCGTCCTAACCCCGAAGCAAGGCTTCTTCAGACAAGAAGCAGGGCAGCCTACAGCCGGGTTTGAACGGAGCTGCCGTCGGTTTCTCTGCCTCAGCCCGGTGTTTACCTGCGGTCTCTGCAGCGCTGTCACGGTCTGGTCTATGGGAAGGGAGGGAGACTGTGCGGCTTTTACAGCTGCAGCCCTGCCCTGGGCAGCACGAAAACAAATGGAGAGGTGCTGGGGAGCTGCTCCGGGTGTTCTGGCAGCAGGCACCACAGCACCTCTGCTGATTTTGGCTGGACAGGAGGCAGATACCCCACCCGCTGCTGGCAGATGCTGCCTGGACAGATGCTGGGATAAACAAACCCCTCCGTCTCCCCCCTCACGCGCCCTTTAATCTACCGTGGGGTTTGCATTGCATATTAAAACCAAGCTGCTAAGATAAGGTGGATTAAAGCATGAACCTCCATCTTTCCCTCGTACAGGGGCCACAAACACTCTCCTCCTCTGGAGACCTTTAAAACCCGCCCGGCCGTGTTCCTGTGCGACTGGATCCAGGGGATCCAGCGGCGGCGGGAGGATTAGGCTGGATGATCTTCCCAGATCCCTTCCAACCCCTCGCGTTCTGCGATGTGCAGCACTAAGAGCTCACGGCTGTGGGTGTTCACAGCGAACCAGGAGAGCTCCGTCCTTGCTAGCGAGCAGCCCTGCAGCTTCTGCTGCTGCACCAGTGAGAAGCCCTTCCTGGGGCGTGCACAGGTGCCGTCACTTCTGCAGCGAGGCTGGGAGAGGGCTGGGGAGAGCACCCTACGAGGAGCAGCTGAGGGAACTGGGCTCATTGAGTCTAGAGAAGAGGAGGCAGAGAGGAGACCTCACTGCTCTCCACAGCTCCCTCGCAGGAGCTTGTAGCCAGGCTGCCTGGGAGGCAGCTGAAAGGACCCTGTAGAGACCTTGCTGCTGGGCTCTTCTCGCAGGTCAGTAGCGACAGAAGCAGAGGGAAGGGCTTCAGGCTTTGAGAGGGGAGGGTTAGGCTGGACTTCGGGAAGAAATTCTTCCTGGAGAGAGTGGTCAGGTCCTGGGATGGGCTGCCCAAGGTGGGGGCTGAGTCCTCATCCCTGGATGTGTTGAAAAGTCACTTAGATGTGGTGTTGGGGGATCTGGTTCAGGGGTGACCTTATAGAGTGGGGCTGATGGTTGGACCCGATGATCCCAGGGGGGTCTTTTCCCACCTGAATGATTCTGTGATTCTGATTCTGAGGGTAAAAGATGCTGGGATGTGGTGTTGGGGGATCTGGCTTAGGGGTGACCTCGTAGAGAAGGGTTGATGGTTGGACCCGATGATCCCGGGGGTCTTTTCCCACCTGAATGATTCTGTGGTTCTATGATCCTACTTGAGCAGAGGAGTTGGACTTGATGGCCCCTGGAGGTTCCCTGCAGCCCCTAACGATCTGGGTGCCTGTGTACCTGTCCCTGAGTGCATCCACCTGCTCTGGGCAGCGTGAGGGAGTTGAGCTCAGCAGGAACCAGGCTCTCTGGGGCCAGTGCTGACACACGGCGTTAACTGAGAACCACTGAGTCTGGGAGCAGGCAGGATTTACACGGCCCGTTGGAACCACCCAGCCCCGTGCGAGCGAAGGGAGCAGGATGGGGCCCATTGTTTACAGATTTACCTAAGGCTTTCAACTCTCTGGATGGCTTCTGTTGCACAAATGTTAGTCATAATTACTATTTAATGATGACCACATGTTTGCTTTGAACCTAGTCCTGTGCTCAGCGTGTCGGGGAGCCAGGATAACATCGCGGCTTCGCTGCGTGAGCTACTGTTTGCCAAGTGGTGCCTGGCTAGTGGCTTCTCCTCGTGTGATGAAAATGCCTCCCTGGACTCTGAAGTTGCTCTGCTCGTGGCATGTGAGAGGCAAATAGCTTTTTCACAGAAGAACGTCAGCGAAGTCGTTTTGAAGCTGGTGCATCTCGGGTCGGATGTGAAGTAGTGGAAGTTAGTGCTGTGAAGTGTGGTGCTTGTGTGTCACTGAGAAGTACCTCTGGCTACTAGCCTCTAGACACATCTGAGGGGTGGAAGTCAACTGGAAGGAGCCAGTCTCTTCTCTGTGAGGCATAGCAATAGGACAAGGAATCCTGAACATGGAAGATTCCAACATGAAGTGAAGCTGCTTGACTGTGAGGGTGCCAGAGCCTTGGCAGGGGCTGCCCAGGGGGTTGTGGAGTCTCCTTCTCTGGAGACATTTCAAACCCTCCTGGACATGTTCCTGTGAGACTGGATCTGGGGGATCCTGCTGTGGCAGGGGACTGGACTGGATGATCTTTCGGGGTCCCTTCCCATGCCTAATGACTGGATCTGGGGGATCCTGCTGTGGCAGGGGACTGGACTGGATGATCTTCCGAGGTCCCTTCCCGTCCCCAGTGCTTCTGTGCCTCTCTTTGGAGCTTTCCCTGATCAGTCGGTCCGTGGGCTTCTCCCAGCGCTAACCAGCTGCACAGCACCCAGCCCGGGGCGATCTGCTGTGGCAGGGGGTTGGACCTGACGGTCTCTGCAGGTCCCTTCCAACACCTACTGGTCTGTGATTCTCGGAGATGCCAGGATTCCATTCAGGTTACAGTCTGCCTGCAGAGAGCCAATTTCCGAGTGTGATTCACGGCCCGGGAGCGCTGCGGGCTTCCTGTGGCTCGTGGGCCGTGTGTTCCATGAGTCTGGCTCGCCGCTGAGCACAACCAAGTTACTCCCTCTCTGACTCTCTGCTTTGAGATCTAGTTTTGCTCAGCTCTCCCGCGGCAGGTACTGTGGGAACCTTAGGTTTGTGAGTGGCTCCTGATCCAAGCAAGGAAAAGAGCTCAGTGGGGCTTGGTGGAGGTTTTTTATGAGGACCCTTACAAACAGAGTCTGAGGGGTGTATGGTCTAGCCTAGGCTGCAAGAGATGGGACAGTGCTCTGCTCCTCCTCCTAGGTTCATGATTTTTCTGGGGACTGAAGATAAAGGAGAATGTAGGGGAGGGTCAGGCTGGCCATCAGGAAGAAATTCTTCCCAGAGAGAGTGGTCAGGCCCTGGGATGGGCTTGAGTCTTCATCCCTGGATGAGTTTAAGAGTCACTTAGGTGCACTGTTGGGGGATCTGGTTTGGGGGTGACCTTGTAGAGTGAGGTTGCTGGTTGGACTCGATGATCCCAGGGGTCTCTTCCATCCTGAATGTTTCTGTGAAAAGACACTCTGCTCTACATGACTGTTCCTGCTTGAAAGCAAAGTCTCTTGGTAGAGGTAGTTTGTTTTGCTTGAAAAGGCTTCTGATGGAGCCCTGGCAGGGGCTGCCCAGGGAGTTGTGGAGTCTCCTTCTCTGGAGGCATTTCCAACCCTCCTGGACACGTTCCTGTGAAATTTGATCTAGGGGATCCTGCTGTGGCAGGGGGATGGGACTGGGTGATGTTTCAGGGTCCCTTCTGATCCCTGATGCTCTGTGATCCTGTGACAGGAGGCCCTTGGTCTGCAGGAATCATTTCTCTCTCCCAATTGATGATGTTGATGGTAAAAGCACTTTGTNCCCCCGCCCTCCCCTGCGCTTTTCCAGCCGTCTGACTGCTGCCTGAAGACCGCAGCGCCAACAGCTCCCTGCGCTTTCGCTCGATCCGGGTCGGCAGCCGTCTGGACACCGGGCTGAGATGTTAGAGGAGCCATTATCGGAGTGATCCAGCTTCTTAACGAAACCTTGCTGCTGGAAATCTAAGTGGATTAATATTTGGAAGGTCTTGTTTACGCTGCTGCCTCTGAAAGGCTGCGGCTGTCTGGTTGCCAGCCTCCCTTCTTGGCCAGAACCCTCCTGGCACGGGTCTCCGCGCCGGGCTGCCATCCATTTTCCTTGAGCCTCTCTCTGGTTCCCTCCCTTTTCCTCAGGGGCTCTCTGGAAGGTTGGCAGCAGGGCTTTAATTTCTTGAGCAAGTCAGCTCTTTTTGACTCCGAATGGTTCTGCCCCAGCCCCTGGGTCTCGGGGGCTGCCAGCCGACCGCTGAGGTCCCGCTCTGGCGGCTGCGCAGAAAAGAACCAACGTTCTGTCAGGTTTGGGCCAAAATGAACCTGAAGACAAACCAGCACCAGGCTGGTGAGTGGGTGGGAAAAGAGGGTGAAGGAAAACAGCCGCTTGGTTCACGATGTGACGGCTTGACCGCGTACCCAGCAGCCGTGGTGGGGTGAAGGTGAGTGGGCAGGTGGCTCCTGCTGGAGCTGATCCACGTGATAACGTCCTACAGCAGAGCCACCAAGCTGGGGATGCACCTAGACCAACCACGAACTGAGGCAGTCTGGCAGCTGGACGTCGCTGCTGAGGGCCTGCAGGGGTTAGCAGGCTCTTAGAGGGGTTGGGAGACTTGATGAGATTGAGAGAGGTTCTTCTTCCCTTCTGCTCTGCCCTGGTGACACCACAGCTGGAACCTGGTGTCCAGCTGCAGGCCCCTCGGTTCCAGAAGGACACAGAGCTGCTGGAGGGAGCCCAGCGCAGAGTCACTGAGATGATGGAGGGAGGGGAGCATCTCCCTGCTGAGGAGAGGCTGAGGGAGCTGGGGCTCTGGAGCTGGGAAAAAAGAGCCTGAGGGGTGACCCCATGGATGTTGATCAATATGTGAAGGGTGGGTGTCAGGAGGATGGAGCCAGGCTCTGCTCAGGGGCACCCAGTGACAGGACAGGGGGCAGCTGGTGTGAGCTGGAGCAGAGGAGGTTCCACATCAATGGGGGAAGGACCTTCTTCTTGGTGAGGGTGCCAGAGCCCTGGCAGGGGCTGCCCAGGGTGGGGTTGTGGAGTCTCCTTCTCTGGAGACATTTCAAACCCACCTGGCCATGTTCCTGTGTGACTGGTTCTAGGGGATCCTGCTGTGGCAGGGGGATTGGGCAGGATGATCTTTCCAGGTCCCTTCCAATCCCTAATGACTCAATTTAGGGGATCCTGCTGTGGCAGGGCGATGGGACCAGGAGATCTGCCGTGGTCCCTTCCAGTCCCTGATGTTCTGTGAGGCTGTGTGAGGCGCAGCTGGGCAGGACTGACCCTCAGTGACTGGATCTAGGGGATCCTGCTGTGGCAGGGCGATGGGACCGGGCGATCTGCCGTGGTCCCTTCCAGACCCCGTGTCCTGTGGCCCTGTGGCTGAGCGCTCTCCCTGCTGCTCGGAAGGAGCACGGAGCTGAGGCTTCGCGAGGCATCGGCATCACGAGGTGACTGAGCAGACCCGAGCGTGTGGGTCAGGAAGCAGGGCAGCCGAGGTGGCTGCCAGAGCCCGGCTGTGGGCAAACAGAAGGGCGGTCGCTTGGCAGCTCTCTTGGGGAGCAGCTGAAGCCCTTCTCGGTGGGAGAACTTTTCCCACTCCCCCTCGGCGCTCGCGCGGAGGGACGGTCCCCGGGGAAGCGAGCGAGCCGCGCGAGATGCCAAGTTCATGTCACGGCTGTTTCGGCGCCTCTTTCTCTCGCTGGCCTCCAGGAGCTTTATTGGCAAGTGTTTTTAAAGGAAATGTTGGCACGGGAAGGCCTTATTGTTTATGTCATGAGAGTATCTTGGCGTCTTCTGCCTTATTTTCTGCCTTAAATGGGGAAATTAGGAGGCAGGGGGTGTGGGGGACTGAGAAAGGGAAAGAGGAGGGAAGCAGGGCATTAACTTCCAGGCTGCTGGGGGCTGCTACCAAAGCTCCTCTGCACAGATCAGGATGTGTCCTGGTGAGTCCTCTCTCTTCTTTTGCTCCACTACTTGGTTGCAGGGCTGCAGAAATGAGTGTCTCTTCTTTGTGCTTTGCACGACGTGGCCTTTGGGGAGACATGGTCCTGCTCTGGTCGGGGCTTGGACCGGATGATCTTGCGGGGTCCCTTGCACCCCCTAACGTTCTGTGGCTCCGGGCAGGAGCGGACCGCCGCCGCCTTCTCGCAGCAGAGCAGAGCTCTGTGTTGGGCTGCTGGGGGCTTTGGCGCTCGATCCCTTCCAGCCCTTTCTGAGGGCTGCTCTCAGAACGCGATGGATGTGGTTCAGGGGAAGCAAGAACCAGCACTGGGGAGCTCTGCTCTGTGGAGCAGATGTGGGGGGAGAGGCAGGAACAATAGCGAGGCGCTGCCCGGCCAGAGCCGTCGCTCGTTGGGAACAGAGCAGAAAGCACGAGCGCTCGGCTTCATGAGGACACGTTCTTGGGACGTGAGCCCCGGGCCAGCGCCGGCCCTCGGGCTGCTCACACACACCCTGGGCAGTGCCAGCAGCACAGAGGAGCGGGCAGCGCAGTCGAGTCCAGGGCAGCAGTACCAGTTGCTGTGATCCACTGCCTCCAGTTCGGTGGCAGTCGTGGAGGCTCTGGGGATGCTGTGAACGAGGGAAACGCCAGCATCGCAGAGGGGCTGTGGAGTCTGCTCCTCTGGAGATGTTTCAAGCCCACCTGGCTGTGTTCCTGTGTGACTGGATCTAGGGGATCCTGCTGTGGCAGGGGGATGGCACTGGAGGATCCTTCTGGATCCCTTCCAGCCCCTAACGTTCTGTGATTCTTCTGTGTTGAGGCTCCTGCCTTTCTCTGTGCCAGCAGGTCAAAACCCTTCTGCTGCGCTGTTGTCACGTCTCCTCTCATGACGTGAGGAAAAGCCCAAGGAGAGAGCAGTGTGTGAATAACTGCGCGGCAGCCTTCGCCGGCTGCCAGCCGGGGGCTTCAGACGCGGCGCTAGAGGAGCAGCATCTGATCAGCAGCCTGAATCAGATGCGACGCCAGCGCTTCCTCGCGAAGTCGCAGCGCTGCGAGCAGGGTGTCGCTGGGGAAGCTCAGTTCAGACCCTCCTGGTGCAGACAGTCCTGTGCCACAAGCTGGGACCAGCTCCCTGATGACCCTGCTTTCACTGCTGACAGGCTGCTCTGCCCCAAGGTGCCGGGTGTTGCTGTGGCCGGTGGATAGGACCTGCTCCCAGCCCCTGAGAGCTGGTGGTCCTGCACCCCTCAGCTGTGCCTGGGTGTTGCAGAGTCACAGAGCATGAGGGGTTGGAAGGGACCTCGGAAGATCATCCAGTCCCATCCCACAACAGGATCCCCTAGATCCAAGTGCATGGGAACATGTCCAGGAGGGGCTGAAACATCTCCAGAGAAGGAGACTCCACAGCCCCCCTGGGCAGCCCCTGCCAGGGCTCTGCCACCCTCACTGGGAAGAAGGTCCTTCTCACATTGATGTGGAACCTCCTCTGCTCCAGCTCACACCTGCTGCCCCTTGTCCTGTCACTGGGTGCCCCTGAGCAGAGCCTGGCTCCATCCTCCTCACACCCACCCTTCACATGTTGATCAACTTTAACAAGGTCACTTTTCTTCCATAGACTCCACAGAGACCCCATAGAGACCCTCCCTTCCAAGCTCAAGAGACCCGGGTCATTGTTCATCATACAAACTCTACAATGTGACTTCACTGGGAGAATTCCAGCTTCTGAGTCTATCCCAGTTCTCTAAGAGAGACAATGGTAACAGATGTGATCTGGTTCTGATGGATCTAGGGCAACCTGCTGTGGCAGGGGATGGGACTGGGGGATCTCTTGAGGTCCCTTCCAGCCCCCAGCGTCCTGTGGGCACCGACAGCAAAGCCCTGTGCTGTCAGAGGTGGGTGAGAGGTGGTTCTGAAGGTTCCTTGTGGCAATCCTACGTGAACTTGCTCCAGCTGGCTGTCATGAGAGATGCCTTGGAGAGGGGTGGAAGCCAAGTCCCACCCCTGAGTGTGGGCTGCTGGTGCTCCTTTCTGGAAGCAGACAAGTCAGATCAGCCTCTGTCTCCCGAAAGCAGGAGGAAATGCCCTGTGCACGGGAGAGCAGGTCTGCAGCACTGAGACTTTGCTACCCCTGTCTCTCATCTCCTCCCATGTGCTCTCCAGCTCGGCGCCTCCTGCTTAGGTAGGTAGTCCTGGCTGTGGTGGGGGTCCCTCAGGCCCCTGCCAAAGCTGTTCTTTTATAATCCAACAGCAGCAGAGACACAGAGGTGGTGAAGGGAGGAGAGGAGCAGCCCCTGATGGGGAGAGGCTGAGGGAGCTGGGAAAAGGAGCCTGAGGGGTGACCCCATGGATGTTGATCAGTGTGTGAAGGGTGGGTGTGAGGAGGATGGAGCCAGGCTCTGCTCAGGGGCACCCAGTGACAGGACAAGGGGCAGCGGGTGTGAGCTGGAGCAGAGGAGGTTCCACATCAGTGGGAGAAGGACCTTCTTCATGTTGAGGGTGACAGAGCCCTGGAATGGGGGTTGTGGAGTCTCCTTCTCTGGAGACGTTTCAAACCCACCTGGACTGGGTCTAGGGGCTTGTGGTGGGGGGATTGCACTGGATGATCCTTCGGGGTCCCTTCCAATCTCTCGTGTTCTGTGATTCGGGGGAAGCCAGAGAAGAAAACATCAGTCTCTTCTGAGAGGAATCTGTCCCCCCAGAGCTGAAGTCAGCCCTGAGTTGTTTTGTTTGGGTTTCAAAGAAGAAATCAAAACATCCATCCACTTTGAAACAGTAGCGAGAGGAGTAAAGACTCCCCGGCGACCAGCAGGGGTTCGTCTGGGGACTCGTCAGCTCCTTCGGGAGGTCAGTTACGTGGTGACAGGATTTGAGGCAGGAGGGTATTTCAGCATCACCGGACATCAGGGATTGGAAGGGACCTCGAAGGATCGTCCAGTCCCATCCCCCTGCCGCAGCAGGATCCCCTAGATCCAGTCATTAGGGGTGGGAAGGGACCTCGAAGGACCACCCAGTCCAGTCACCGGATCCCCTCGATCCAGTCGCACAGGCGCCGGAGGCAGGTCCCCCCCTGCGCCGGCTCTGCTGTTCCGCGGGGGGGGAGCAGCAGGGAGCAGGAGCTCTCTGGAGTGAGGCGGCAGCAGGGAGAGGCCGGGATTCAGGACTGGGGCTGCCGGGCGGCTTTTTGCTTCCGCGGGGCTCGGGCGGTTCGGGTGGGAGTCTCGTCTTCGCCCAGCGCTTCGGACCAGGGAGCTGGTGGTCGTTCTTGGTGCAGCCCCAGGACCCACGAACCTTCTGAGGTTTAGATCAAACAAAGAAACGCAGGGCTGTGCCGACGGGCTGAGGAGGAGGGTCTGGGTTGCGACAGAGCCAGCAGGGGCTCCTGCAGTTGGGTCACAACAGTCCCCTGCAGCTACAGGCTGGGGCAGAGGGGGCTGGACAGAGGGACCTGGGGGTCCTATTGGACAGGCCATCAGGAAGAAGTTCTTCCTGGACAGAGTGATCAGGCTCCAGAATGGGCTGCCCGGGGTGGGGGTTGAGTCCCCATCCCTGGATGTGTTGAGAAGTTGCTGAGATGTGGTGCTGGGGGATCTGGTTTAGGAGTGACTTTGTAGAGTAGGGTTGCTGGTTGGACTTGCTGACCCCAGGGGTCTTCTCCAACCTGAATGAGCCTGAGACTTTAGAGAAGTGACAGTGGAGAAAGCAGCTGGAAAGGAAGAGCCTCCTGGTTTCACCAGGTCCCTGCTGTCCCAGAAGCAGCAGCTCTCAGAGTGTGAGGTTGCCCTCCCTCCACGTGCTGGGTTGGTGACACAGTCTGGGAGCTTCAGCCCTCCACGCGCCCCGGCTCTCGCTGCATTTGAAGGCGTCGACTCCATCCCGGGGACCAGCGAAGCAGGGAAGTGACTCGGGGTGGTTTTGCCAGCACCCATGTGTGATGTAGAGACCTAAAAACAGCCGTCCCCTCCCCAGCAGTGAAGTCATGCTGGCAAAGCCCCGAACGCGCGGGGAGCTCTGCCAGGGAACAGGGGCCTCTGTGGGTTTAGATGGAGCAGCTCTGGGGAGATGACGCCACGTCGGTGGGAGAGGGTTTCCTTCTGTTGGCGGGTGCGTGAGGAGGAGGAGGCAGCAAGAGGCTGGTCTGCCAAGGCTGGCAGGGGCACCACCATGGCAACACCAAGTGCTCGATCCATCCACCTCGTTGTGGAGCCTCCTTCTCCGGAGGCATTTCAAACCCTCCTGGGCTGTTCCTGTGCCTCTGGACCTAGGGGGTCCTGCTGTGGTGGGGGGATTGGACTGGATGATCTTTTGAGGCCCCTTCCCATCCCTAATGACTGGATCTAGGGGATCCTGCTCTGGCAGGGGGATTGGACTGGATGATCTTTTGAGGCCCCTTCCCATCCCTAATGACTGGATCTAGGGGATCCTGCTGTGGTGGGGGGATTGGACTGGATGATCTTTTGAGGCCCCTTCCCATCCCTAATGACTGGATCTAGGAGGTCCTGCTGTGGTGGGGGACTGGACTGGGTGACCTCTCGAGGTCCCTTCCAACCCCTCATGCTCTGTGATTTTCCAGGAGACCTGCAGACTTCCTTCCAAAGGCAGGCAGCTGGTTGAGGAACATGCCTCGTCGTGTTTCACCAATCCTCTTCTCCTCTTCTTTATCCCTGTAATTTGGTGAGGATACCCCAAAGAAAATTCTAATTTTAAGTGGTTATTTATAACTTGTTATGTAAGAGAACTTCACAGGTCCTCAGAAATGGGCCCTTTTTTAGAAGCTGGGACATTCTGTACTTCCTTTATAATTAAACTGCTTTCGCATTCAGACCCAAGTCTCTCAGTGGATGGCGGAGCATGAAAATAGATCTGGGAATCCTGTTCTGATAAACTTCTTCCCTTCAAAGTGCAGCTGGTTGCAGAAAACCTTGTGTGGGCTCCATGAGGTCTTCTCTGAATCTGTCAAGGAGAGGCTGAGGGAGCTGGGGCTCTGGAGCTGAGAAAAAGGAGCCTGAGGGGTGACCCTGTGAGTGTTGATCAGTGTGTGAAGGGTGGGTGTCAGGAGGATGGAGCCAGGCTCTGCTCAGGGGCATCCACTGACAGGACAAGGGGCAGCGGGTGTGAGCTGGAGCAGAGGAGGTTCCACATCAATGGGAGAAGGACTTTCTTCATGGTGAGGGTGCCAGAGCCCTGGAAGGGCTGCCCAGGGGGGTTGTGGAGTCTCCTTCTCTGGAGAAGTTTCAAACCCTCCTGGCCGTGTTCCTGTGCAACTGGTCCAATCCCCCTGCTGCAGCAGGATCCTCTAGATCCCATCATTAGGGATTGGAAGGGACCTCAAAGGATCGTCCAGTCCAAGCCCACTCCCACAGCAGGATCCTCTAGATCCAGCCGGTTTGAAACCTCTCCAGAGAAGGAGACTCCACAGCGAGGTGGGTGGATCGAGCACTTGGTGCAGGATCCCGTAAGTGACTTTGATTCCCGCAGAAGAACAACAAGTCCCAAACCTTCATGATGTATCTCCCCAGGGTTTTTCTTTCCACAGAGGTTTCAGCCTGAGCTTTTGCAATCTCCTCACGCTGTCTCCTGGCTCAAACCTCCACCTGTGCTTACGGTTTGCATCACTAACTATCAGATTGGCCGCTCGCTGTGTTTATGGGCTGCAACAAGAAGTAGCCTGTTGGATCTGGCTGCTTGGTGGAGCTGCTGTTTGTGGAGTTGTGCTCCGTGTTCCCACATCAGACAGAGCGGGTAGAACCAGGAAGCTGGGAAGCAGAAGTCAAGTCAGCGGCAAAGACTTTGCCCAAGTATCGTCAATATGGGAAGGGTGGGTGTCGGGAGGATGGAGCCAGAATCCTCTCAGTGACATCTAATGACAGGACAAGGGGCAGCGGGTGTGAGCTGGAGCAGAGGAGGTTCCACATCAGTGGGAGAAGGACCTTCTTCCTGGTGAGGGGCTGCCCAGGGGGGTTGTGGAGTCTCCTTCTCTGGAGACGTTTCAAACCCACCTGGACTGTTCCTGTGTGACTGGATCTAGGGGATCCTACTGTGGCAGGGGGATGGGACTGGATGATCTCTCGAGATCCCTTCCAATCTCTGACTGGATCTAGGAGATCCTGCTGTGGCCGGGAGATGGGACTGGATGAGCTTTGGAGAGGTCCTGTCCAACCCCTGATGTTCTGTGATACTCCTAGTAGAGAGGTCCCGTCCAACCCCTGATGTTCTGTGATACTCCTAGTAGAGAGGTCCCTTCCAAGCCCTGATGTTCTGCGGTCCTCTGGGTCGAGCTGAGCTGCACCCTGCAGAACTACAGCCAAACCCCGGTGGACACCGTCTGCCCAGAGTGTGTTCGGCGAGCAGGCACCCTGTGCCGGCCTGTCTGCAGAGCTGGCTGTCGGGCTGCGGTCGTTGCCATCTCCCCTGACGGCTGGGGAAGCCCAGTTACCGTCAGAACACACCTCCAGCAGGGAGCAGAGGCAGAGCTGGCTCCGCTTCCCGCCGCAGCTCCCAGCTGTAGCTGTTTTTCCCCGAGCTCCGCTGGTTTCCCGTCATCGCCCAGCGCTCGCTCTTTCAGCACGAGGTAATTTGGACGGCGCTGGGTGCCGATTAGATCCGAGCGCTCGTTCCTGGGCGCTCCGCTCATTCCAGCGGCTCCCGCCCGTCGCTGGGTGGGAAGGTGCCCGCAGCCCTGGTTTAGCCTGGTGCCTCGCTTTGGATGCCTGGTGTTGGGCTGCTGGACACACTGTGGGGAGCAGCAGGGAAACCATGGCTCGGGTGCCTTGGGAGCGTCTGCCCGGGGAGGCGCGTGGACCATCGCGTGTCGGCTCCTGACTTCCCACTGCCCCTCAGCGCAGCCGGGCAGGGAGGCGCCTCAGTCGCCATCCCTGGATGTGTTCAAAGATGGTTTGGGTGAGGTGTTGAGGGATGTGGTTAGGGATGAGCTTGTAGGGTAGAAGGTGGACTCGATGACCCCGGGGGTCTTTGCCAACCAGAGCGATTCTGTGAGAGAGTCATGGAGCGGCCAGGTCTTGCAGTGCAGCTCCATTTCCTGTGTGAGTGGTTAAATCAACCTCATAGAGGTGCCAGGTGGCCACGATGTTCTACAGTCATATGGCTGACACCCACCCTTCACATAGTGATCAACATCCATGGGGTCACCCCTCAGGCTCCTTTTCCCCAGCTCAAGAGCCCCAGCTCCCTCAGCAGGGAGATGCTCCCCTCCCTCCATCACCCCTGTGGCTCTGTGCTGAGCTCTCCCCAGCAGCTCTGTGTCCTTGTGGAGCTGAGGGGCCTGGAACTGGACACAAGATTCCAGGTGTGGTCTCAGCAGGGCCAGGCTCTGCTCAGGGGCACCCAGTGATAGGACAAGGGGCACTAGGTATGAGCTGGAACAGAGGAGGTTCCACATCAGCATGAAAAGGACCTTCTTCATGTTGAGGGTGCCAGAGCCCTGGCAGGGGCTGCCCATGGGGGTTGTGGAGTCTCTTTCTCTGGAGACATTTCAAACCCTCCTGGACTGTTCCTGTGCAACTGGATCTGGAGGATCCTGCTGTAGGAGCCAGAGGATTGGACTGGATGATCCTTCGAGGTCCCTTCCAATCCCTGATGACTGGATCCAGGGGATCCTGCTGTGGCAGGGGGATGGGACTGGGTGATCCTTCGAGGCCCCTTCTGATCCCTAATGATTCCATGAGGAAACAAAGTTCTGCCCGGCGCGATCTGCCGGCAAGGAGCAAGAGCTGCCCAGCAGCAGTTCCCCCCATGAGAAAGGCCAGTGGAACCAAACCACCTCGGGGAGCAGCTGAGCTGGCCTTTGTCTTCCGCAGGGTCAGCGGCGAAGCCACCTGTGGCTGGGGTGGCCGGCCAGCTCCCCGCTCACGACCCCGCGCCCCCGCAGCAGCGCCCGGCACTCCCCACTTAGTAGCAATTAAAGTGATTGCGTTCCGGCACCGTGACAGACGCACAATGGGTTAATTGCCAAGTCAGTAATCGGCAAATTGGATGGAAGAGGTGAGAAGGTCGAGGCCTCTTGTTGTCTGCTCGGCAGAGGTAGCGAAACGTCGCTGATTACGGGCTGTCTGGTGCTTCTGGGGCCGGCTCCAAATGAGGCAGCGAAGGGAGGGGTTCGAGGCAGAGCAGCACCACAGCAAAGGGAGGTCGCTGCTCCACCGGAGGCACTGAGAGGCCATTGTTGGCGCTGAGGCTGCGCGGGACTTGCTTCCAGCCTGCGCCCAGGAGCGGGCTGGCATCTGTGGTGTTTGTCGTGAGCCGCGGCAGGGGCGCTGGACCGGGTGATCTTTGGAGGTGCCCTCCAGTCCCTAATGTTCTGTGGTGCTGTGATCAGGACGTGGTGTCCCCTGAGGGGTCCTTGTCCTCTTTGTGTTAGACACTGTGTGTCTGGTGGGAGCAGGGAGGGGATTGTCCCCCTGCACTCGGCACCGGGAGGCTGCACCCTGAGTACGGGCACCTCAGCACAAGGGAGACGTCGAGGGGCTGGAGCCACTGCAGAGGAGGGCAAAGGGTGTGAGCTGGAACAGAGGAGCTTCCATGTGAATGTGGAAAGACCTTCTTCCCAGTGAGGGTGCCGGAGCCCTGGAAGGAGATGCCCAGGGGGGTGGTGGAGTTTCCTTCTCTGGAGACGTTTATAACCCTCCTGGACGTGTTCCTGTGCAGCTTGGTCTAGGGGATCCTGCTGTGGCCAGGGGATGGGACTGGATGGTCTGTGGAGGTCCCTTCCAATCCCTAACATTCTGTGGCTCTGTGACTGGACTGGATGGTCTATGGAGGTTCCTTCCAACCCCTGATCTTCTGTGACTGGACGGGATGGTCTGTGGAGGTCCCTTCCAATCCCTAACATTCTGTGGCTCTGTGACTGGACTGGATGGTCTGTGGAGGTTCCTTCCAACCCCTGATCTTCTGTGACTGGACGGGATGGTCTGTGGAGGTCCCTTCCAATCCCTAACATTCTGTGGCTCTGTGACTGGACTGGATGGTCTTTCAAGGTCCCTTCCAACCCCCGGTGTCCCGTGGCTCTGTGATTCCAACACAGGCAGCGCTGCCTCGATGTTCAGAGTGTTCCCCAAACCCAGTGGTGCCTCTCTGGAGCCTGAAGCTGCGCTCGTGCTGCTGCTCACATCCAACCCCTGAAGACAGCCCCACAAAGGCCAGGACCCACCTGCAGGGCAGCACGGCCGCTGTCCAGGCGACACTCAGAGCTGAGCTCGCGCTTGTTGCTGCTTCGCTGGCCGCTCAGGCGCAGCCCGTGTGTGTCGCGGCGACGGCCCTTGTTCTCGAGCGTCGTCCAGGTGCCTCCCGCCCTGACATTTGGAGCTCATCCCTGCTCTGGCCGCCTCACCGTGAGGGCGGAAAGCGCAGCCGCTTCCATAAGTCTCTGAAATCCAGTATCTTCGGGATTATCTGCTTTGGTCGCGGTGATTTAGTGGGTAATTCAAGACGGGCTGCGTCTCGCTCGCGGTGACTAATAAGAGAAACCAGCAGAGGAGATAAACTGTCCCTTGTTGAAATTTCAGGGGAGCTAATGTTTCCTGAGCTGACAGAGCAGAGCAGGCACACGAGAGCAGCTTTGCGTCAGCGCTCTTGTCTGAAGGAAACTCCCATGGGCTGCAGAGCAAACAAGTAGAACCACAGAGCGGCAGGGGCTGCCCGGGGGGCTGCGGAGTCTCCTTCTCCGGACACGTTTCAAACCCACCTGGACATGTTCCTGTGGGACTGGATCTGGGGGATCCTGCCGTGTTGGGGGGATTGGGCTGGAAGATCTTTCCAGGTTCCTTCCCACCCCTAATGTTCTGTGATTCTGGGTGAGTGTCTCAAAGGCTCTTCAGAAAGGCCAGAATGGGCCCTGGTGGTCAAGAAGGCCATTGGCATCCTGGGGTGGATCAGAAAGGGGGTGGTTATTGAACTGAGAGAGGGTCTTCTGCCCCTCTGCTCTGCCCTGCTGAGAGCACAGCTGGAATCTTGTGTCCAGTCCTGGGGTCCTCAGTTCCAGAAGGACAATGAGCTGCTGGAGAGAGCCCAGCCCAGAGCCACAGGGGTGATGGAGGGAGGGGAGCATCTCCCTGCTGAGGAGAGGCTGAGGGAGCTGGGGCTCTGGAGCTGGGAAAAAGGAGCCTGAGGGATGACTCCATGAACGTTGATCAATATGTGAAGGGTGTGTGTCAGGAGGATGGAGCCAGGCTCTGCTCAGGGGCACCCAGTGACAGGACAAGGGGCAACTGGTGTGAGCTGGGACAGAGGAGGTTCCACATCAGTGTGAGAAGGACCTTGTTCCCCGGAAGGGTGCCAGAGCCCTGGCAGGGGCTGCCCAGGGGGCTGTGGAGTCTCCTTCTCTGGAGACGTTTCAAACCCTCCTGGCCATGTTCCTGTGTGACTGGATCTGGGGGATCCTGCTGTGTTTGGGGAATGGCACTGGGTGGTCTTTCGAGGTCCCTTCCAACCCCTAATGTTCAGTGACTCTGTGACCTCTAGTGCTGGAGAAGGGGCAGACGGCCTGGGCTGCCCCCTTGGCTCTCCGGGGGTGGGATCGTGCGGGATGTGAGATAGCAGCCTCTGCTGCGTGCTCAGCGCCTGTGACTCAGAGCCATGAGACCTCGGCTAGCTCCCTGTGGGTGACGAGTGCTCAACAGGCAGCGGATGATCGAACGGCGTCTGCTCCCTGCCGTGCCAGCAGAGCCTGTCGCTTTTGGCAAGGGCCAAACTGATTCTGCAGGGTCTGTGGAGACTCCCAGACGCTACTGGCCTGCTGTGGTGGATCTTCGCCCGTGACTCACGCTTGTCCTTCCCCTTTGTGCCGGTTCATGAACTTTTGAGTTGCAGACTCTGGAAAATAATCCTGTTTCCTCCAATAGCTTCCATCCAAAGAAGGGTGATGGAGCTGGTGAAAGCTCAGGAGAACAAGCCTTATGAGGAACAGCTAAGAGAAGTGAAGGACATAGAACATCAGGGACTGGAAGGCACCCCAAAAGATCATCCAGTCCAATCCCCCTGCCACAGCTGGATCCCCTAGATCCAGTCTCACAGGAACATGGCCAGGAGGGTTTGAAGCATCTCCAGAGATGGAGACTCCACAACCCTCCTTGGGCAGCCGGAGGTGCTAGATGGTCAAGATGTTGTACGGCCACATAGCAACACCAAGACCTGCTCCAGAAAACAGATCTGAGGAGAAAAGAGGATCTGCACTGTCCACTTTAAACTGTGGGGCAAGGGGATCACAGAGTCACAGAATGGCCGGGGTTGGAAGGGCCCTTAAAGATCATCCAGTCCCACCCCCTGCACTGGAAGAGGCAAAGCTGGATCGCTTCTCTCTGTTTTACTCCTGCTGAGTAGATTGGTGCCACCCCAATCGTTTTATGATCAGTAACTAATTATTAGCGGGGGGGCAGGTTCTCTGTCTCAGACACCCCATTGTTCACTTCCAGAGCACTCGTGTGTCGCTGAGTCGCCAGCCCACAGCCCAGTTGTTGAGGGACCGGGCGCCCCGTGATGCGGTGGGATGGGGCAAGTCTGATAGCAATCGGAAGCCTCCTCGAAACCTGAATCCTCTAGGATTCCTCCTGTGACTGAGGGAGCGTGGAGGATTCTGCAGCCTCCACAAGATGTCAGTAGCTGAAGATGTTGTGTTGTCGCCTCCGGTTGTGTTGCCTGCACATGGCAAACACCGGGTGGAGTATTTGCGTCTTCCTTCGGTGTTTAAGGACAGACTGGAGATCCTGCTGTGGCAGGGGGACTGGACCAGAAGCCCATTCGAGGTCCTTTCCATCCCTGTGAGTTCTGTGAGTCTGTGGTTCTGTGGCTGTCTTTTCTGAGAAGAGCTCAGGCGGAGTCTCAGTGGTTTGTTCGCAAGAAAATAAAGGACATGAAAGTAGATCAGAACAGGGGTGGTTAGCAGATGGAGACAGGTTCTTCACCCCTTCTCTACTCTGCCCTGGGGAGACCACAGCTGGAATCTTGTGTCCAGCTGTGGGCCCCTCAGTTCCAGACAGATACAGCTTCTGGAGAGAGCCCAGTGCAGAGACAGAGGTGATGGAGGGAGGGGAACATCTCCCTGCTGAGGAGAGGCTGAGGGAGCTGGGGCTCTTGAGCTGGGACAAAAGGAGCCTGAGGAGTGACCCCATGAACGCTGATAAACCCGGTCCCTTCCCCGCCCCGCAGCGCCGCGGTGCGGGGCGGCTCCAGCGCGGCCGCCAGGGGGCGCCGCCGCCCCGCGCTGTGATGCCGCGGGGGGTCCCCGAGGGCCGTTCGCTGCCCCTCGCGGTCGGGGAAGGCGCTGGGCTGCCCCGAGGGCACCCGCCGCCGTCTTGCGGAGCGTTTGAGGGGCGACCGGAGCCGCGAGCGCTCCGCAGAGGTCGGGGACGGGCTTGGGCTCAGGTGGAGCTGAGGGCGGTGTCCCTGATCCATTCGTTACCCGGTCACCGGAGGGCTCGGTGCTGCGGCGAGCGGACGGGCTCCGCCGCTGCCGGGCTGCTGTCGACGGTGTTACTGCGAGGGCAGGGGAGGGGAAGGCACCCGGAGCGAGGTGAAATACAGGCTGAATGGGAGGAGAGACAGATGCAGAACGAGCTCCTGGCCATGTTCCTGGGTGACTGGATCTAGGGTTCCTGCTCTGGCAGGGGGATGGCACTGGATGATTTTCTGAGGTCCCTTCCAATCCCTACTGACTGGATCTAGGGGATCCTGCTCTGGTAGGGGGTTGGCACTGGATGATCTTCTGAGGTCCCTTCCAATCCCTACTGACTGGATCTAGGGGATCCTGCTCTGGTAGGGGGTTGGCACTGGATGATCTTCTGAGGGCCCTTCCAATCCCTACTGACTGGATCTAGGGGATCCTGCTCTGGTAGGGGGTTGGCACTGGATGATCTTCTGAGGTCCCTTCCAATCCCTACTGACTGGATCTAGGGTTCCTGCTCTGGCAGGGGGATGGCACTGGATGATTTTCTGAGGTCCCTTCCAATCTCTACTGACTGGATCTAGGGGATCCTGCTCTGGCAGGGGGTTGGACTGGATGCTCTTTCAAGGTCCCTTCCAATCCTTACTGACTGGATCTAGGGGATCCTGCTCTGGCAGGGGGTTGGACTGGATGCTCTTTCAAGGTCCCTTCCAATCCTTACTGACTGGATCTAGGGGATCCTGCTGTGGCAGGGGGATGGCACTGGGTGATCTTTCAAGGTCCCTTCCAATCCCTACTGACTGGATCTAGGGGACCCTGCCGTGGCAGGGACTGGGCTGGACGGTCTCTCGAGGTCCCTTCCAGCCCCGCACGCCCTGGTTCTGCGTGACTCTGCGTTCAGCGCGGGCATTTGCGGATGTCTCACGTGGGGTCTTTCTCTCTCTTTGGCAGCTGACGCTGGTGACGGCGGAAGAACGAGAATGGTTACGCACCCGTAACTCCCAGCAGTATGTCAGGTAATCCTCTTTCGTAAGAGCATCTCTGCAGGTGGCCTTGTGGAGTGTTTGTTGGTGGGTGTTTGCTGCTCCAGCAGCTTCTCAGTGCCTTTCCCCACTACCCAGGGGTTAGAGATGTGGGGCCCACAGGAGTCTTCCCCAAAGTTTTTCTTCTGAAGCCGACATCCTCCTCGGTCTTCCTTCAGGAAGAAATATGTGTTTTGCTCTAAAGACCTTCAACATCAACACTGCTGGTGAAACTGACCGCACAGGGAGGGCTTCTGCTGAGTCTGTTGGCCTGAGGCACTCGGTGACAGGGCTGGGGACTGTGTGGCCAGCAGGAGGAGGGAGGTGATGGTGCCCCTCTGCTCAGCACTGGTGAGACCCCGCCTTGTGTACTGGGAACACTTTTGGGCACCACAGGATCAGAGGGACATTGAGGGGTTGTGGAGGATCCAGAGATGGCTGGGGAGAGGGATGGAGAACAGGCTCTGTGAGGACGAACCAAGGTTATTGAGTCTGGAGAAGAGGAGGATGAGAGGAGACCTCACTGCTCTCTCACAGGAGGTTGGAGCCAGGCTGGTGCTGGTCTCTTCTTCCAAATTATTAATGATAGGATGAGGGGAAGGGGCCTCTAGTTACATCAGGAGATGTTTAGATTGAATCTTGGGAAGAAGCTGTTTGATGAGAGAGTGGATGGGCACTGGAACAGGCTGCCCAGGGAGGTGGTGGAGTCCCCCTCCCTGAAGAGGTTTGAAAACTGAGTAGCTGGAGCACTTGAGGCCATGGTCTAGGGGTTCAGGAGCTGCTGGGCTGGATGACCCTTTGCAGCCAGGGTGATCTGTGACTCTCAGCCTTTAACACGAGGTGTTGTTGTGCCAGGATTCAGCAGCTTTGCGGGAGCTTTTGGGGCTTTTTCGAAAGGTTAACGAGATTTATCTTGTGGGATGTTTGTGCATGAAGCTGTGAATCACTCCACGGTGGCTCCTGTTACCTGAGGAGCACAGTTGTGAATGCCCAGCTAAAAACACCCCACCGGGGAAGGTCTCTGCTACAGGAGGCTCTGCTTCAGTTGCCACTTCTGTTTTGTTCCAGACTTCCATGTCTAAAGAGTGTTTTCAGAAAGTGCTGTGTAAGTACCTGCGTTTCAGAAGGTGGGGAGCTGGGTCACCTGAGCTGGGAAAAAAGGGGACTGAGGGGTGACCCCATGGATGTTGATCAATATGGGAAGGGTGGGTGTCAGGAGGATGGAGCCAGGCTCTGCTCAGGGGCACCCAGTGACAGGACAAGGGGCAGCGGGTGTGAGCTGGGACAGAGGAGGTTCCACATCAGTGTGAGAAGGACCTTCTTCCCAATGAGGGTGGCAGAGCCCTGGCAGGGGCTGCCCAGGGGGGTCCTGGAGTCTCCTTCTCTGCAGATGTTTCAAACCCACCTGGACTGTTCCTCTGTGACTGGAACTAGGGGATCCTGCTGTGGCAGGGGGGTGGGACTGGATGATCTCCCGAGGTCCCTACCAGTCCCTCAAGTTCTGTCATTGTGTGATGGTCCTGCTGAGTGTGTCAGGACCGATCCCAAGCGAGGACAAAGGGTCGTAGGCCTCAGGGCTCAGCAGGAGGGTTCATTGTGGTGCCTCTAGGGTGGTTGAGCTGAGCATGGGGAGCGGGCAGCCCCTTCACTGAGCCCTCTGCTCCTGTGCTGGGTTTTTGTTCTGGGTGGGGACAGAGCTCTGTCCTCCGGGTGGGCTGGCTGCCACCTCCCATCTTTCTGGCAAGAACAAGCGCTGGCTCCCTTCTCTTGAAATCAAGGGGAGGCTTTTTGTGCCCCTGCTGCTGGTAGCAGACAGGCAGGAAGGCAGGACTGAGATGGACACGAGTGAGCGTTTCCCTTGGTTTTATTAGTCCTCCCTACACTGACCCCGGGCAGCGCTGAGCACCTGGGAGCTGGCCAACCTTTGCAGTCATCCAGGAGGGGAGGGTGCCTGAGCTGCTGGGGGGCTCTCCTCGCCTGCCCTTTCCTCTCCACTTCACGTCCAGAACGTCTCTGCCTCTCAGAGCGCTCCCGGGTGGCTCGAGAGGGGCTTTTGCCGGCCGCCGAGAAGCCAGCTATTGCTCCCGTGTCCTGCTTTTAGACCTCTGAAGTGCCTTGATGATTCCTTTGTGTTGTGCCTGCGGGAAGAGCTCTGGAGCCTTCTTGTTAGCCCCCACTTCACCCTAGGATGGGTGGTTTTAGCCGTGACTCATCCCGGCGGGCGGCACCGCTCGCTCCTTCATTACAGCGGCCGGGAAAGGCCGGAGATGCTTCTCCTGCAATTAGCGAGCTCGGGCAAAGCCACCTCATCATCCTCTGTCGGTGCTCCAGGCTGGATGAAGCCCAGAGCAGATGCAGGACCTGCTCTCTCCAGTGGAGGAAGCGGGTGCGTTCTCCGCTGCCAGACAGGCTGTTGTTGAGACGAAAGGAGCGGAGCGAACGCCTCGAGGTCCCTTCCAACCCCTGATGATTCTGTGATGTCGTCCTGCACTGAACCTGTTCTTCAGTGCTGCAGCAGGCTGAAGGGTGATGTAGGATGTAGATTTCTGCTGTGCTGCAGTAGAGGAAGTGTGAGAGGAGACCCTTCAGCAGGACATCCTTGCAACTAGCCCAGTGTGGAGCCACAGGGGTGATGGAGGGCGGGGAGCATCTCCTTGCTGAGGGAAGGCTGAGGGAGCTGGGAAAAAGGAGCCTGAGGGGTGACCCCATGAGTGTTGATCAATATGTGAAGGGTGGGTGTCAGGAGGATGGAGCCAGGCTCTGCTCAGGGGCACCCAGTGACAGGACAAGGGGCAGCGGGTGTGAGCTGGGACACAGGAGGTTCCACATCAGTGTGAGAAGGACCTTGTTCCTGTTGACGGTGCCAGAGCCCTGGCAGGGGCTGTGTCAGGGGGGTTGTGGAGCCTCCTTCTCTGGAGATGTTTCAAACCCTCCTGGACTGTTTCTGAGCAACTGGATCTGGGGGATCCTGCTGTGGCAGGGGGTTGGACTGGGTGATCTTTCGAGGTCCCTTCCAACCCCCAATGTCCTGGTATTCTGTGATCTTAATGATGATTAAAACCGCCGTGAGCGTCAGCCATGAAATGCCCGGGATCTGCTCCTTTCTCTGTGCAGGTGGCTGCTCTGTCTTTCGTTTTGACGTGTTTCGTGTAAAGCCTTTGAATACAGGGATTGAGGTCTGGCCTTGGACTGGCTGGTCTTTCGCGGTCCCTCCCCACCCCTAATGTTCCGCGGCTCTGCGAGCAGGGGCTGTTGTCTCTGGTGGGTCGGTCCTGTAACGTGTAGGTTTGCTGCCCCAAAGAGGAAATAGCTCTCTTCAGCCTCATTTGGTTTGTTATTTACTTTGGTTTGTTATTTAGTTTTAATTAGTTTCTTCTTTAGTTTGTTGTTTAGTTTTTTAGATGGACCGACCATCAGTTTCAGACCGCGTCGGCTTACTGCCACCGATTAATAGGCTCCAGTCACCTCAAGCAGCTTCGGCCTCGGGGACACCGGAGCGCGGCGTCCGCAGCCCTGTGATAAAATTAGTGCCTGTGCCAGGCGCCTGTGACCGCGAGGGCCAGCGGCAGCGCAGGCGGGCCGCTAAGCGTGGCCGCATCAGAGTGTCACCCTTAGGTAACAGAGTGTCCCTCAGGTCAGCCCGCGATAAGAGCGAAGTCAAACAAGGCTGAATCCTCCATGTTTTGTGTTTTAAGCACCTGAAAATTGTTCACGACCAGCCTCGACCCCAAGACCTCAAATGGTCGTATGAGCAGGGCAATAAATTGGTGGTAACTTGCCCGAAGGCCGGCGCCGCGGCTGGCGATGCTGTGAAGGTTGCGTCGCCGGTAGCCGGCCCCTCGCAGCGCTGCCTTCGTGGGTGGGGGTGTTTGACGACCCCCTGCGCCCGAGGGGAGCCATGGTGGCTGAATGGGGGTGGCTGAAAGGCTCCGTGCCCTGTCGGTGCGGCCGGGCACAGACGCACCGGAGCCCCCCGGCGCCGGGGCGGCCGGGCAGCTGCTCGCTCGCCAGGACTCCACACCTGAGCAGGATTCTGGCAACACCGACAGCCTGCAATCCTGCGGTGTTTGCCGGGCAGCCGGGACGTGGCCTTCTGGCGTGGGACCTTCCCAGCAGACCCCAGAAACGGGACGCGGTGGGCAGAGCGGAGCAGCGCTGCAGTAGGAAGAGGCTCCCCAGCGGGGACGATGGCATCCGGAGCGACGGGCAGCAGCCTCGGCTCTGTCGACACCCTTTGCCCTGGACTAATGCGACTTTGCTGCCAGGCCACGCAAAGGCAAACTCAGGAGCCGTGTCCAGGGCTCGGGACTTCCACCAGGAAGGCAGAGAGTGCAAAGGTAACTGGAGCTGTGTGCGTGGGCCAGCAGAGAGGAGGTTGAGGTTGTGTCTGTGTCCGGGGCTGTGGCCGTTAGCGAGAGGGTTCTGGTGCGGGAAACGCTCTCCTTTGCAGCTGCTTCGTTGGCACTTGGTGCTTCAGCAGACACAGCCGTGGCTGTCGCTGCTCCTTCTCGCTCTGTTCAGTAGCTCTGTGGAAAGTCTTGGATGACTCTTTGACAAGTTTGAGCCTTTCCTTTTCCTTCCTTTAAGCCTGGGATGCCCTGGGGGTTCCTGTCTGGAACCTGACTGTTATCACTGCTCCTCTGGCCCCTTAGAAATGCATAGAGTCATTCAGGCTGGAGAAGACCCCTGGGATCTTCGAGTCCAGCCACCGACTCTACTCTGCAAGGTCACCCCTAACGTTCTCTGTGCTTCTCTGTGGAGCCTTGATGAGCTGCTCACAAGCCCTTTCTGGTCGTGGCCTTTGGCAAGAAGCCTCATTCAGAAACCCGGGGCAGACACGGCTGCTCCTTTGCTACATTCAGGGTGCTCGTGTCTCCCCTGTGACTGGGCCTGGGGTCCCCACTTACAACCAGCCATCGCCCCAGCCTCAGGGAGGGCTCGGGCAGAGCTCGGGTGACACTCCTTGCAGTGGGTGTTCCTGGGCTCAGGAGAAGTAGCGGGTTCCTTTTGGGGGTGTTTCAGTGGCTGCCCTGCACAGCACTGCGGGGGCCCCTCGCAGGAATCCCCTCGGTGACTTCTAGCCGTCGCGTTCTCTTTACCCCCTCTACGCTCGCTCCGCGTCGCTCCTTCGCCTGCAGAACAACCACTGCGTGTGGGGAGAGGAGGGGCTGCGAGTTGTTGTCCTTCCCTTAAGCCCTGCGTCACCCCCGGAGGAAAGATTATGGTGCCAGGCAGGATATCACCTCATGAAAAAGTTAAACTGGTCTAAGTACCTGATTTCTTTAGATTTAGTTGCCCTTTACCTCAGGATGCCTCTCTGCTAACAGATGTCAGGTGTTGATCGCTTTAACGTCTTACCCAGAGCTGCCAGGAGGCGACCAAACCCAGACAGTGCCAGCCCAGAGGCTGCTAATTGCGCTGGGTCAGCTCCGTCGGCCGGCTCCCTGCTCGGTTGGGTTTTGGGTGGCTGGACCTTCTTGCCTTGAAGTCTTCACGTGGAGCTGGGGCAGGGGCTGCTCAGCGGCGCTGCTGGCGTTAAACACTGGCTGCGCTTTCTCGGGAGACAAACTCTCTAGTTACCCGACGGCTGCCAACAGGGTCTCCAGTGATGAGACGTGGGCAGACCTCGCAGATCGGGTCGTCTGGGTCAGGGGTCTGCAGTTCCTGCTCTGAGACCACCCTGACAGTCATCAAATGCTCTTTGCTGCTGGAAAACCTCTCGAGGACCAAGCGCTTCCTGGGCTGCCTACGTGTGTCCTGACGAGGACAAGGAAACGAGGCTGCACCTGGAATCTTGTGTCCTGCTCAGGGCCCTCAGCTCCAGAGGGACACAGAGCTGCTGGAGAGGGTCCAGCGCAGAGCCACAGGGGTGATGGAGGGAGGGGAGCATCTCCCTGCTGAGGGAAGGCTGAGGGAGCTGGGAAAAAGGAGCCTGAGTGGTGACCCTGTGAGTGTTGATCAATATGTGAAGGGTGGGTGTCAGGAGGAGGGAGCCAGGCTCTGCTCAGGGGCACCCAGTGACAGGACAAGGGGCAGCGGGTGTCAGCTGGAGCAGAGGAGGTTCCACATCAGTGTGAGAAGGACCTTCTTCCTGGTGAGGGTGCCAGAGCCCTGGCAGGGGCTGCCCAGGGGGTTGTGGAGTCTCCTTCTCTGGAGAAGTTTCAAACCCCCCTGTGTGACTGGATCTAGGGGATCCTGCTGTGGCAGGGGGACTGGATCCAGATGATCTTTTGAGGTCCCTTCCAGTCCCTAACGTCCTGTGATTCTGTGAACTCGTGCAAGGAGAAGCAACCACAAACCCTCGAGCAGTCTCAGTGGTGAAAGAGCAAACCCCGTTGCCTTTCAACCAGATGCATCCAGGGTGTCAAATATTCTCAGGGAGAAGCGGGTTTGTAGTGAATCCGATGGTTCGAAGAGAAGCGCTGACACCCTTTGTCACCCAGACAGGCTCAGGGGTTGAGGTGTTTCCATGAGAGGCCGATCGCGCTGACGTTCCGCGAGGCGCAGGGGCAGGTCGTCACCGAGGTGCAGCGGATGTTGTCAGAGAAGCAGGTTTGGAGAAAGAACCGGCTTCGTCGATGCCGAGAAAAGGGGTGTGATGCTGGGGAAGATTTTCACAGAGTCCTAGGATGGCCGGGCTTGGAAGGCACCCTAAAGCCCACCCGGCTCCAGCCTCCCTGCACCGGCAGTGGCACCTGTTTCTGTGCCCTCACTGAGGGGGGTTTTGTAGCCGAGTGAAGTCACGAGAGAAGGGCAGGTGCTCGAAGGAGGCGGTGCGGAGCTGCGTGGGGTAGTGTGGGGGACGCCGTCCCCCCTGCACTGGGCACTGGGGAGGCCTCCCCGTGGGCACTGGGGGCAGTGCTGGGTCCGTGACTTCCAGAAAGAGATTGGAAGGGACCTCGAAAGATCACCCAGTGCCATCCCCCTGCCACAGCAGGATCCCCTAGAACCAGTCACACAGGAACAGCCCAGGAGGGTTTGAAACGTCTCCAGAGAAGGAGACTCCACAACCCCCTGGGCAGCCCCTGCCAGGGCTCTGGCACCCTCACTGGGAACAAGGTCCCTTCTCACACTGATGTGGAACCTCCTCTGTCCCAGCTCACACCCGCTGCCCCTTGTCCTGTCACTGGGTGCCCCTGAGCAGAGCCTGGCTCCATCCTCCTGACACCCACCCTTCACACATTGATCAACATTCATGGGGTCACCCCTCAAGCTCCTTTTTCCCCGCTCAAGAGCCCCAGCTCCCTCAGCCTCTCCTCAGCAGGGAGATGCTTCACGTCCCCCATGATCTCTGCGGCTCTGCGCTGGGCTGTCTGCAGCAGGTCCGTGTCCTCCTGCTTCCTGATAAGAACGGACAGGGAGGAGAGGGAGCTGGGTTTGGTCTGATTCCTGATCAGACTTCAAACCAGACCCCCGATGTCAAGACTCCCACCGCGTCTCGCCTGCGCTCCGCGGAGAACAGCAGCCTTTGTTGTCCAACAAAGCAGCAGCAGCTGGCTGAAACGAGAACCGTCAGCGGAGCCGCAGCGGGGCTCAGACGCGGAGCAGCAGCTAGTCAAAAGAGCAGCCGCTTGCTCTCGCCCGCAGGAGCAGCTGATGAGCAGGGCTAGCAGGGGCTAACGAGGCAGCTCACTGGGGCGGGGGGGTTGGACTGGATGGTCTTTCGAGGTGTCTCCCAGCCCTGACGTTCTGCGGTGCGGACAGAGTGCTTTCTGCCCGTCAGATCAGCCGGCCGTTCCCCGCCCGTCGAGCTCCCCCCGGCCCCGCAGCTCGGCGGAGCCGCCAGCGCGTCCCCGGGCTGCGGCGAGTGCGGGCGCCGCGCGCGGGAGCCCGGGGCGATCCAGGCGCGTGATGCGGGAGCCCCGATCGATGCGGCCGGCGGCAGCTGAAGTTGCCCACTCCTGTCCGAGTAGCCGGAGCGCCGGGGTCACCGGCGCGGCGCTGCTGGATTTTCCGCGCTCCAAAGCCGGGGAAGCAGGATTATTGATTTTAGGATTTCCAGCGCGTCCCCTCGGGGGTTCTTAAGCAGCCTCCATAATGCCTCGCACTTAAGTGGCCAACCCGCGCGAGCCCCGCGCCCTCGTCCCCTAATCACGTTGGGGAACGACTGGAAACGGTCCGTGAAATGATTATCGCAGACGCGCGGGGGGACAGGGGGGTCGCCGGGCCGTTCGGCTCCTTTGTCTGGTGGTCACCGCCACCTTCCTGGGGCCGTCTTCCCCCGGAATTAACTTACAGTCACAGATTAAGACCTTTGCTGTCATAAATCTGCTTCCAATATGTTTGAGTGGCAGGGGAGCTCGCGAGCGGCCCCGGTATAAATAGGATTTTAGCACGTCGGGCGCCGCTCCGGAGCGCGGCGGGCTGCCTCGCCGGCCCATGCGTATGCATGCCCGCGTGCGTATGCATGTGTGTGTGTGTGCGTGCGTAACGCAGGGGCCGCGGCCGGCCGCCGCCATGAACTACTGCGTGCAGGACAGATACGAGCTGCACCCCGCCGCCGGCAGCAGCAGCTGCTACATGCAGCCCCCTGACTACTGCCCGTACACCGAGGAGAGCCAGGGTTACGGCGGCTGCGATGCCCAGGTCCTGCACCCCAACAACATATATATGGAACAGGCCTGGGCGGTGAATCAGCCTTACACCTGTAGTTACCCTGGAAACGTGTTCAAAAGCGAGTTCTCTGACATGGACATGGCCCTCAACCAGTACAGCCAGCCCGACTACTTCACCGAAGACAAGCCGGCGTTTTCTCAAGCGCAGTCGCCGTCGTACTCGCACAAGAAAGGTAGGGGCTCGGTTCCTTCTCCGGTCAAAAGCCACCCACTCCGCTCTTGCTCGCGCGCTCTTCCTTGCTGGTTTTGCTCTAAACTTGGCGGCGGCACTGTTGGCTCCGACGCGTCTCTCGAATGCGAAGGCTGCCCGTTCGTTCAAGGCTGGAAGCAGCGGCAGCGCAGGTTGCTAGGTGATCGGGAGCTCTGCTGCGGGCGAGGAGGGTTTCCAACGCCTCGGCAGCTAAGTGGCTTGCTCTTTGTGCGCGGGGGCTAGTGAGTTCGTTCGCTGTTCAGCAGGATGGCGAAGTTTCTCTCCCGAAATGCCGCCGCTGTCTGCGCTGCGGCCGCCGAACGCCGGGCTTTGCCGCACGCAGACGGCTCGTGGGAGCCCTGCGCTCCCCAGCAGGGCAGGCTCTGCTCACGCAGCAGCTCGGGTGGAGCGTGTGCGAAGGACGGGGTCTGCCGAGGCCCCTTCCAGCCCCTAACGTCCTGTGACCTCTGCAGGTACACGGTGGGTGGGGGGGAATTATTCTGTCAGACAGAGCTCCTGTTGGACTCGATGACCCCAGGGGTCTTCTCCAACCCCAATGATTCTGTGGCTCTCCGGAAAGCAGCTCTTTGCCGGTTCTGCACACGGACAGGTCAAGGGTCTCTGTGCAAGAGAGGCTGTTCTGCAGCCAGAGAGTTCATCTGGGCAAATGCAGATGGGAGGGGGATGTTATTGCATTGGACAGGGCTCCTGCTGGATGGCCCCAAGGGTCTTCTCCAGCCTGGCTGATTCTAGGTTTCTCTGCTTCTACGAAAAGCAGCTCTTTGCTGGTTCTGGACACCAAAGAACCTGAGAAAAGAAGGGTCTGTCTGCACGAAGGGCTGCTCTGCAGCCGAGGAGCTCGTCGGAGCCCTGGGTTTGCGAGAGGCAATCGGAGCACGGTGGTGCTGTGCTTCTGTGGTCGGTTCTCTCGGGGTTGAACATTTCCCTTGCTGGAGGGTTCCTTCTGCTGCTTCCAAGTCAGCGAAGAGCCCCGGACTCCAGGCAGCGCTTCGCAAGGCCTGCGTGCTAGATGGAGCAGCGTGTTTGGGTCGGGTGCTGTTAGCCATGAGCCCAGGCAGGCGACCGCTCGCCCGCGGAGCAGGGCTTCCTCGCAGCCGCCTCAGGAAGGAGCAGAAACGCAGAGGCTGTTGTACCGGCGTCGCGTCCTTCCAGCGCTAAAAGCAGGGTGCTGTCACCCGACCCCCAGAGGTGTAAGGAGGCAGATGAGCACCCTTGACTGTTTGTAGGGTCTGCGTGGTGAGGAGGAGGCTGTTTGTTGTGAGCTGCCTCGGAAATGGAGCCGCCGCTCGTCAGCACCCGGTGCCGGTGGCTCCGATGGACTCAGTCTGTCTGCACTATTCGTTCCCTCTAGGGCAACCAACTGCTCTGCTGGGCAGCAAAAAATGTCTGTGGTTGTTTGATGCCTGGGGCAGCCCCGGGTGTCGCGGGAAAGGAAAACGCTCCTCTAGAGCCCTACGGCAGGAGTCTGTGAGCGGGCGACCAGACCGTGAGCCCCCCGCTCATTGTGGAGACGCGCAGAGCACGAGGGGTTGGAAGGGACCTCGAGAGGTTGTCTGGTGCTCGGTTGTATTTGTGCAAGATTTTAAACTGGGGGGGGTCAGGCTGTTTTAGCTGCTGTTGGGTTTGAGCTGATGCCTTTCTCACTCTCATTTCCCAAAATGAAAGAAAAGTTGGTGGTGGGATGGGCTCAGGGAGTGGAAAGACCTTGCTGTCGCCGAGTCAGGGAAGGAAGAGGTCCTTCAGTGCGTCGAGGGTTGTCAGTGATGTTTTATAAGGGTGACTTCGTAGAACATATCCTATTAGTACCCTTTTTAGATCCTAATTTGTCAGCACCATTGCACAGATAACACTTACAAATACTGTTCTGTAGATGACATTTTCTAAGCACCGTTTTAGAGAGAACACCTGATAAACACTGTTCCACAGACAGCATTTTCTAAGCACCATCTTACAGCTACTATTTCCTGACTGCTCTTTTATCTACAATATTTTATAGGCACCACTTTATCAATAACATTTTATCTATAGTATTTTGGAACTGTTGTCTTACAGACAATGTTCCACCGAATCACAGAACATTTAGGGGTTGGAAGGGACCTCGAAAGATCATCCAGTCCAATCCCCCTGCCACGGCAGGGTCCCCTAGATCATAGAAATAAGATCGTATAAATACTGTTGTATAGATAATATTTCATCAATACTAGTCTAGCTATAATACTTAATATTTGTTAAAGATTATAGATAATTTTATAGGCATTATTTCACCAAATCACTGAGCCTTAGGGATTGGAAGGGACCCCGAAAGATCCTCCAGTTGGATCCCTCTGCCAGAGCAGGATCCCCTAGATCATAGAAATAATATGTTATAAATGCTGGTTTATAGATAGTATTTTATAAGTCCTATTTTATCTATAATGGCTTATCTGTAGTAGTTTATAGCTATTATGTTATAGACAGTATATCACAGAATCACAGAACATTTAGGGGTTGGAAGGGACCTTGAAAGACCCTCCAGTGCGATCCCCCCACCGCAGGAGGATCCCCTAGGTCATATATTATCTATAAAATAGTATTTATAAAATTTTCTTTACATTTTACAACTACTGTTTTATCTACAGTATTTTTTCTATCATCTTTAATAAGTATTGTTTTATAGGCAACATTTCACCGGATCACAGAGCCTTGGGGCTTGGAAGGGACCTGGAAAGATCAGCCAGTCCCACCCCCTGCCAGAGCAGGACCCCAGGTCACAGCAAGAAACCTTCTGCAGAGGCTGCACCTGACGTCTGCTCTGCTCTGGCACCAGAGTGCCCGTGACCCCCGGCCCGCCCTGGTCCTGCCCTGGTCCTGCCCTGGTCCTGCCCTGGTCCTGCCCTGGTCCTGCCCTGGTCCTGCCCTGGTCCTGCCCTGGTCCTGCCCTGCCTGTTTCAGCAGGGAGAGGCAGTGAGTTTGGGTGGCAGCCCGGGCACCGCGCTCTGGGGTCCCGCTGGCTCAGCGAGGGGAGAGGTGCCCCCCTGGTGCCGATGCCGGGTCGCTCGGGCAGAAGAGATCGAACCTCCGGGGACAGGTGCAGGGTCTCTCCCCTCTAATTTCCATCTTTCAGCCAAACTAACGAGTCCTTAATCCCGTCCTCAGAACAGACGGCTCTGCGCGGGGCATTTGTGTCGGTATTGATCCAGAATTGATCTGGGCAGGAGGGGCACGCGGGAGAAGCCTCGGTAATAGCCCATTAGGGCAAAATTAAGTCGCTGAGCAGGTGTTCGTGAAGAGTCCCCGTTGTCGCAGCTGGTATCTCCGTCACCGGTCCGGCCGCCGCCGCGCTGCTGGGATCAGACGGGACTTTCCAGCAGCACAGGGGGGTTTTTCACGGAGTCACCGAACATCAGGGGCTGGAGGGGCCCTCGAGGGCTCGTCCAGTCCCTACCCCAACTTTTTGTGAGTTGTTCAGGTTTGAAGTCGTCTCTCCCCTCCGCACAGGAACGTGGCCGGGAGGGCTTGAGATGCCTCCAGAGAAGGAGGCTCCACAGCCCCCACGAACTACATCGTTTTGGAGAAAACCACGCCCGTGGAAACAGCGAGTTCGTCTCCCCTGCTGCAGCCTTTCCATCACCGAATGCGGGATGGGGACGAGAACAAAGTCGTCCTTCTCAGAGCCCTGGCAGGGGCTGCCCAGGGGACTGTGGAGTCTCCTTCTCTGGAGACATTTCAAACCCTCCTGGAGATGTTCCTGTGTGACGGGATCTAGGGGATCCTGCTGAGGCAGGGGATGGGACTGGGTGATCTCTGGAGGTCCCTTCCCGTCCCTAATGCTCTGTGACTCTTGTTCTCATTCGGCTCTGTGCTGTCTCCAGCAGACTCGGGTTCAGCTCATCCTGCATGGGGGTTGATGAGTGGGTGGTGGTTGTGTTTCCCTTTGCGAGGAGTCACGGTGTGACTGTGGAATTGCTAGAGCAGCACCGCCAGTTGTCTTTTGAGCTCTGTTGTGGATCCTCAAGGCAGTAACTGATTGCATCTCCTTCGTTTTCATGCTGCAGGGTCTAGCAAGTGAATCTGAACCCCTGAGAAGCCCTAAGCTCCTCAATTTAGTGAGTGGCCTCCAGTGACACGAACCGTGCAGAACGGGGAAAAGATCTTGGGGGCTATGTTCAACAAGTGGCTTGGCCACTGAATAGTGGCCACCAACATACTGAGTCAGGTCTCTGAAACACAACTGGTCCTGTGCAATGGCAAAGCAGAGGTGTATTCTGCTTGGGAATGTCGGTCTGTGGTGGACCAGGAATGAGCCGATGAGGGACATCGTATATCCAGCCATCACTTGGCGTAGTCGATGGCTCCCATGCCCCTGTTGGATGCCCCCAGTGTGGCTCAGGTCCTCCAATTTTTTGAGGGTGTGTTTTGACCTCTAAGCCACCCTAGTGAGGTGAGAGTGTGGGCAGAGAGTGGGGATGCAACACGGAGCCTTCGACGGCTGCACGGGTTGGCAGATGGCCCTCGGTCCTCAGGGCTGCCGGGGCAGGCTCGTTGCGCAGGCTCCTGAGGAAGGGGATTGTTTCTTGCTGCACCCCTACAGAGCCAGAGCCAAAGAGGTGCCCCAAATCAGCATCAGGATTGGATATAGTGGGTTATACAAGATGCTCTTCCAGATAGACTTTAAAAGGCACTGCAGATGACCATCGAGACCGGGTGCAGTGGATCGTACGAGACGTTCCTCCAGACAGAGCTCAAGGGGAACCGTAAATCACCACTGGGGTTGGCTGGAGTGGATTATGCAGCGTATTTGTGTAGATGGAGTTTAAAAGGGACCGTGAATCATCATCAAGATTGAGTGTAGTGGCTTATGCGAGATATTCCTCTAGACAGAGTTTGGAAGGGACCATCAATCACCACTGCGATGGGCTGTAGTGGATTATGCAGCGTATTTGTGTAGATAGAGTTTAAAAGGGACCGTGAATCACCACCGAGATTGGATGCAGTGGATTATGCGACGTGTTCTTCTAGATGGGGCAAGTGGTCCCGCTGAGTGCTTAGCCTTGCCAGCACAGCAAGATTAGGCAGACTAGCAGGTGGATGTCTGGGGAGCAAAGGGGCACTCGAGGTGATTTATGGGTGCTCTCCACCCAAAGCAAAGGGCCAAGGTGGGCAATGGGAACAGGTGGGTCGAGAGACTCTGCTAACCCCCACCGGCATCACGTCCGTCAGGAGGCAGTGATGTAGATTAGAGTCAAAACCCTGCTGCGTGTCTTCCCTCAGGGTCACAGGACCAGCCCCACATGTCCCAGCAGTCCTCAGCCAGACCCTCCTTGTTCATCATGGCCAAGGGCCACCTGTATGCAGAGCTGATTTTTTGCTGCTTTACACGGAGTCACAGAACATTAGGGGTTGGAAGGGACCTCAAGACATCATCCAGACCAGTCCCCCTCCAGAGCAGGATCCCCTAGATCCAGTCACACAGGAACATGGCCAGGAGGGTTTGAAATGTCTCCAGAGAAGGAGACTCCTCAACCCTGCCCCGGGCAGCCCCCTCCAGTGCTCAGACTGGTGTGGCACACAGTAAGATCCCAGCCCAGGGTGGGGGTTGAGTCCCCAACCTTGGACGTGGTGCTGGGGGATCTGCTTTAGGGGTGACCTTGTAGAGTGAGGTTGGTGGTTGGACTCAATGATCCCAGGAGTCTTTTCCAACCAGAATGATTCTGTGATTCTGTGACTCTCAGAAGCCAAGAGGACTACTGCCACACCTGAGGGGCAGGTACCCAGGTAGACACCTTGAGCTTCCCAGCACTATAGAAGGGGGATTTGGGTTTCTCTGTAGTTTGTGAGTCCTGCAGTTATGTCCAGACCAGGCACGTTAAGCAGCCTGGACAAGGACCTCCTGCCTTCCTCCTCCTTTAATCCATTCACCAGCCCTCACACAGTTCAAGTGTTTTAAGCTGAGTTCCAGTATTTTCAATATGTTCTCTCTGATTGTGGAGGATCTCTGGCGGGTGCAGCCATAAGGAGATGCCTTCATTTAAGCTGCCTGGGACTGAGCTGACTCGGGCAGGTTGTGATGTCCAGATGACAGCCAGCCCTCTTGAGGCATCCTCCAGCAGCCTTCTGCTGCACCGGCTGCCCGTGGGGTGGCTGTGGTGTGCACAGGCCTGTGCTCCACTGGGCCTTACTGGTGTGAGGGCTGCCTACAGACCACAGGCCTGGAATCCAGCCCAGCAAGCGATGCTGCAGATGGGTTCTGAGCTGGTGACAAGGAAGGATGCGAGAGCAACCACACGCGAAGGACTCCCCCTCGCTGCTCTCGCACATTGCACTCAGTTGGCTGGCAGATGGAGTCACAGCACATCAGGGGCTGGGAGGGACCTCGAGAGAGCACTCAATCCCATCCCCCTGCCACAGCAGGATCCGCTGGATCCAGTTGCACAGGAACAGTCCAGGTGGGTTTGAAACGTCTCCAGAGAAGGAGACTCCACAACCCCCCGGGCAGCCCCTGCCAGGGCTCTGGCACCCTCCCTGGGAACAGGGTCCTTCTCACACTGACGTGGATCCAGCTCACACCTGCTGGATTTGTTTCAGACCCGTGGGGCTGGCAGACAAGGTCTGAGTGACTGCACCTGGAGCTTACCTGCTGTGTCCTCTTTCTCCTCGCAGGGTACATACCCAGTTACTTAGACAAGGATGAGCTGTGCGTAGTGTGCGGGGACAAGGCCACCGGATACCACTACCGCTGCATCACCTGCGAGGGCTGCAAGGTAGGCGGCGCGGGGGCCGCTGGCCGTCGCCACCGGGCGCCCTGACCCGCGCCGCGGGCTCGAGCGCAGGCAGATTAGAGGCGGCTGAGAACATCCCGTCCTCACGATAAGCTGGCCCTGCCTGCTCCATATGCAAGGGGAGCGCGCTGCGCTCCGCGGTCCCTGCTGGTGCAAATGGCCGAGGGAGGCTTCTGTGCTGCTGCCTCTCGGCTGCCAGCTGCTGCGTCTCCGTTTCCAAGCCTCCCTGACCACGTTCTCAGCCAGCGGCCATCGTGAACCCCCAGCAGCCCCAGAGAGTCTGTTTATGCAACAGCTGAGCTTGCCCCCGTGGCCATCGCGAGTCTCTAGTGATTAACGAGGTTGCAGCGCCTCTGTGAAGAAGCAAAAGTCCAAATCCCTTCCACATGCTCCACGCGACGGTGATGTCCCGTCGCTTTGGGGGGCACTGACACCCAGCTAAGAGGGTTTCCAGAAGATTTGGGCTCCACAGATTCACAGAGCACTAGGGATTGGAAGGGACCTGGAAAGATCACCCAGTCCAACCCCCTGCCGCATCAGGATCCCCCAGATCCAGTCATTAGGGATTGGAAGGGACCTGGAAAGATCACCCAGTCCAATCCCCCCCTCTGCCAGAGCAGGATCCCCTAGATCCAGTTACTAGGGGTTGGAAGGGACCTCAAAAGACCATGCAGTCCTGTCCCCTGCCGCAGCAGGATCCCCTAGATCCAGTCATTAGGGGTTGGAAGGAACCTCCAAAGATCACCCAGTTCAATCCCCCCCTCTGCCAGAGCAGGATCCCCTAGACCCAGCCACACACGAGCACGGCCAGGCGGGTTTGAAACGCCTCCACAGTGCTTTCAGCCCTGAGTTGCACCTGCAAAGCTAGGAGCAGAACTAAAGAAGCGACTGCTTTGGGCTATTAAGTTTGAAAACAAAAGCTGTTGAGCAACAGAGGCCAGCGCAGCGCAGATTGTGTCGCTGCCACTCCGAGCAGCTCGAGCTGCTGCAGGAGAGTGACTCCTCCCTGCGGAAAACAGCGCACGACTGTTCTTCTGAGCAGCAGGGACCACACGTGTCAGTCAGGGGCTGGAGCCACAAGAGAGTCCTGTCCTGTTCTTCCCAAAGTCTGGGCTGTGTGGATCTGAGCTGCTGGGGTTGGGTTTGCTTTGGGGTTGGGTCCTGGTGCTAACCCTTCCCCGTGTGTTTGTCGTGCTCCAGGGCTTCTTCAGAAGGACCATTCAGAAAAACCTGCACCCAACCTACTCCTGTAAATATGAAGGGAAATGTGTGATAGACAAGGTGACGAGGAACCAGTGCCAGGAATGTCGCTTCAAGAAGTGCATCTTCGTTGGCATGGCGACGGACCGTAAGTGCGCTCCCCGCTCTCCTCCCCCCCTTTCTTCTTCTTGGAGGGGGGTGCCTCAAAGGGTGGAGGTTGGTGAAGGCTGCGAGAGCGAGCCCAGCCGCCAGCTCTCTCCTCCTGAGAGAATCACGCTCGTTGCATCAAGGCCCTTCCGTGGGGCCGCCCCGTCACGGTTGTCCTTCGCCAGGCTGCATCTCTCTCCTGGCCTCTCCGGGCTGAGGAGGAGCGTTCACTCCTGGGTGAGAGGAGGAGAAGTGCATCTGGAGGGACGCTCTGCCTGAGAGGTAGAGAAGCCCCCACACATCTTGTTTAGAAAGTTCTGGAGGATGTGGAATCCAACGTCGCCCGATGAGTCATCCTGCAGTTGTTTGTTTTATTTTTAGCCTTGAAGAAGTTATCTGCTGCAAAGGTTCCCACTCTCCTTCCACAGAACCTGAGGACATGGCTGGGAGATTAACCCTTAGTGGGAGGGGGTCTTCTTGTCCTGCCGTTGCAGAGGGCTTTGCACGGATGACTGCAGTCGGTTACTGGTGGCTCCTTCGGTCACACAAATCACCCACCAGTGTTTTCTGTCAGAGGTTGCTGCTGGTGTCATCATCTGCAGAAGAACTGGCAGGAAAAGAAGCCAGAGAGACAAAGACTCTGTGTCTTTTGTTGTTCATGTGATGTAGAGCAGCTCCTTCCATCCGGAGAGAAACAGAAGAAATGGCACCGTTTCCTTTTAGCCAGGTGGCCCTTCAGCAGAGGGGCCGGATGACCCTGGCTGGCCTGATGGAGCAGGCAGTGGTCAGCACCAGCCAGGGAGCAGCTGTATCCCAGAATCACAGAGCACTAGGGGTTGGGGCAGGGAGATGGACTGGATGATCTCTCGAAGTGTCTTCCAGCCCCTCATGTTCTGTGATTGTGTGAACTGTGGGAGCGGCCAGACTTCCTCTGCGTTGGGTTGGCAGTTCTTGGTGCATCAAGTGTCCCTGTTTTCCCCCCTTGCTTCACCCGACGTAATCTAGCAGTGGGAGGCTGCTGGGGGAAGGTTCCGAGGAGACCCGGGTGCAGAGGCAGGTGTGTTTCCAGCGCCTGCGTGTTTCCCTGAGCGCCCCGACTCTGCTTCAGCTCCAGTTTCCTTCGGAACTGCAGGGCTACAGTCTTCCCGCTGGCCCGAGTCACGCCGTGGCCCCTGCTTTGTGTCCGCTGCTCTGGCTGGCTCTGCTCGGTCCTGCCCCACGTGCCTCTCGGCACCTCCTCCCCAGCCCACCATAGCCTTGGCCCCTCGTTCCCTCTCGTTACCCCCCTCGTTTGGCTCCGTTACAGCACTTTGCTCCAGGCTCCCTTTCTCTTCTGTTCAAAGGCTCTCCTATCCCTCTTGTAATCTGACATTCTCCTATCACAGTCAAAATCTGCCCTCCAGGGCTTCCACCTTTAACCCTAAGACCAGGACAGCTTCCCTGTGGATCAGCTGCTGTCTTGGTGCCTCAGGCATAGAAAGAGCTCAGGCAGCGGTGGGAGCTCTCTGCCCTCTTTGTGTGCTTCCCCTGCTAGTGGTGTTGGATGACAGCAAGAGGCTGGCCAAGAGGAAGCTGATAGAAGAGAACCGAGAGAAGAGGCGTCGGGAGGAGCTGCAGAAAACCATCGGGCACAAGCCGGAGCCAACGGATGAGGAATGGGAGCTCATCAAAGCCGTCACCGAAGCACACGTGGCCACCAACGCACAGGGGAGCCACTGGAAGCAGAAAAGGAAATTTCTGGTAAGGACGGCCGCCTTTGCGCGGCTCTCGGAGCAGGTCCTTTCCGATCCGTAGCCCCAAAGAGGGTCTGTTGGCCAAAGTGTTGGCCTGCATGAAAACCAGGTGGGTTTGCAGTAACCGCTGACTCGCTCTTGCCTGGAGCTGGGTGCTGAAGCAGACTGTGTGCCTCAAGAGACAAGCAGCCTGTTGCTAACTGAAGGCTTCCCCAGCTGGATTCCTTCCACGCGCTTTCACGTTTCACCGCTGACTAACAGCGGCAGCGGTCTGCAGCAGGGGGATGCTTGGGCTTGATGATCCCAAGGGTCTCTTCTGACCTGCATGATTCTGTGCCTCTGTGATCACAGAACGTTAGGGATTGGAAGGAGCCTCCAAGGATCATCTGGTGCAGGATCATCTGGTGCGATCCCCCTGCCAGAGCAGGACCAAGCACCTGATCCTGTAACGCCTGCCATAGCTTCTCCTTTCTGTGTGTTACCTCTTACGTTGGCTTCTCGTGCTTGACCTCCAAAGGGAAAGCAGCAATTACCATGAATTGGGCAGAGAAGAGTTAATGTCAGTGAAAGCAGGATGGAAAAAGGAGGCTGAGGGGTGACCTCATGGAAAGGGCGGGTGTCAGGAGGATGGAGCCAGGCTCTGCTCAGGGGCACCCAGTGACAGGACAAGGGGCGCTGGTGTGAGCTGGAGCAGAGGAGGTTCCACAGCAGTGTGAGGACTTTGTTTAATTGCAAGTGCTTGCTCTGAGATGGAGTGATCCTGTGGATGTCTGTGTTCATGTCCCTAGCCAGAAGACATTGGGCAGGCACCAATAGTCAACGCCCCGGAAGGTGGGAAAGTGGATCTAGAAGCCTTCAGCCAGTTTACAAAGATCATCACACCAGCGATCACCAGAGTGGTGGACTTTGCCAAAAAGTTGCCTATGTTCTGCGAGGTAAGGAGCCACGTTTGCCCCCGGCCGAGCTGCCTCTCGCTAAAGCCCTGCTCCAGGCACGCCTTCGCGGTGGCCCTCACACGCCTCCTCCTCGTCCGTTGAGTTTCTCGTTGCCTCTGTGCACCCCGGTCTCAGCAGCCAGAGAGCAGCCCTGGCGCCGGGCAGCGAGGCCGCCGCTGTGCCCGCGCAGCCTTCCCCTCTGCCCCGAGCAGGATGGGTCATTCCTCCTGTGCTGCACACCTGAAGCTGGCACAGCTGGAGAGAACGGCTGCCCGTGGCAAGCTGGTGCGTAAAGCTCTTCTCCCTGAGGGAACCGCTTTCCCCTTGTGTTAGGTAGCCGGCTGGCCACGGTCTAGGGCTCAGGGGGCTGTGGGGATGAGGGCTGGACATCATCAGCCCATGACTTCATACCAAGCTACTTGCTTTGTGAGTAGATCTGTAGCCAGTGGTTGTTTTTCCCCCTTGAATTCACCCCCGAGGTCGTGGCCACTGTGAAGGCAGGAGCCACAGCCCAAGTTCCGTGTCTGCCCAGCAGTAACGTAGGACGTTTAGGAGGACCAGCCTTACGGGGCGGCACACAGCGGAGCAGGTCGTCTGGGCTTTCAAAGGGGAGACACGAGTAGGAGCCCCTCTGCTTGAACTGTCTCCTCTAGACGATCGGGCGCGTGTCATCCCTCCCTTCACAAAGCTGCCCTCAGCCCGCGGCCCCTTGCCCACGGCCGGGGCATCGCCAGATTTGCGGCGGGTGCGTGGGAACGGTGACCGGCTGGCGGCCTCCGCGCACGGCGGCCAGGATGGAGGGCTGGGCGGTGCCGCAGCTCGGCGGCGTGTCTGGGGGCTCGGTGCTGCCGGTGAGAGGGGCGACCGCGTCGTGCTCGTGGAGGAGCTGTGCTCTAGGGTTGGCTCCGCCTGCAAACCCGCTCTTTGCTGTCTCCACAGCTGCCATGTGAAGACCAGATCATCCTCCTGAAAGGCTGCTGCATGGAGATCATGTCCCTCCGAGCAGCCGTCCGCTATGACCCCGAGAGCGAGACTCTGACGCTGAACGGGGAGATGGCGGTGACGAGGGGCCAGCTGAAAAACGGGGGCCTTGGCGTGGTGTCCGATGCCATTTTTGACCTGGGAATGTCTCTGTCTTCGTTCAACCTGGATGACACTGAGGTGGCCCTTCTTCAGGCTGTTCTGCTCATGTCGTCAGGTGAGAACAAGCACACGTTGGGACCCCAACTGCACGGAGACCCTTTGGTCCCTGTCACAAGCCCCTTCTGAAGGAATCCGTGTGTTTTCTGCATCTGTTTCAAACCCCCTGGCCCTGCTCCTGTGACATCCATGGGGTCACCCCTCAGGCTCTGTTTCTCCCAGCTCCAGAGCCCCAGCTCCCTCAGCCTCTCCTCAGCAGGGAGATGATCCCCTCCCTCCATCATCCCTGTGGCTCTGCGCTGGGCTCTCTCCAGCAGCTCTGGGTCCTTCTGGAACTGAGGGGCCCAGGACTGGACACACGATTCCAGATGTGGTCTCACCAGGGCAGAGTAGAGGAGAAGGAGAACCTCTCTCAACCTGCTAGTCACCCCATTCTGAGCCACCCCAGGATGCCATTGGCCTTCTTGCTGGCCCATTGCCGGCCACCGGGATTCCTGGTTCCTGATTTCCGAGTAGGAATTTGCTTCAGGAAATAAACGAGAGCGACGACTGTCCTTCTTTGTGTCCGCAGACCGCCCGGGCCTCGTCTGCGTCGAGAGGATAGAGAAGTGCCAGGAGGGCTTCCTCCTGGCGTTCGAGCACTACATCAACTACCGCAAGCACCACGTCGCGCACTTCTGGCCAAAGCTGCTGATGAAGGTGACGGACCTGCGCATGATCGGAGCCTGCCACGCCAGCCGCTTCCTGCACATGAAGGTCGAGTGCCCCACGGAACTCTTCCCTCCCCTCTTCCTGGAGGTGTTCGAGGATTAGAGAGAGGCTGGAGCCGGTCTCCGCACCATCCCCAGCGCCGCCGCTGTCGTCCCACCCCGTTGCCCAGCTCTTCTCACACCTCTGCTCCTCCTCTTCCGTGCTCTTCTGCTTCTCGAGGCGAGGAGGGTTTCGCTTGGGTTTTCTTTCGGGGTTGCTGAGGGGCAGCTGCTCACACACACACGGATGAAAACGCCCCTTGAGCAGGGGGCGCTTGTGACTCTTGGTCTGTTCTTCAACCCTTTGGCGCGGAGCCGCTGCGGCAGCTGGACGGCGAAAACGCGGCCAGGCGAGTCCTCACGCGCCCGCGCGGCCACCAGCCCACGCGCGGCCACCAGCCCACGCGCGGCCACCAGCCCACGCGCTGCCACCAGCCCACGCGCTGCCACCAGCCCACGTGCATCGTCGCTCGGGAAAGACGGGAGAGGGACCGAAGGGGCAGAAGAGGAATTGGCCTCTGAGTTAAAGCGGCTCTCGTGAGGCTGAGCCTGACCAGGATTTATCGCCCCGCGCAGGGCGCGAGCGACCGGCTCCTGAGATGGGATCTCAGGGTTGTTTCCCTTGTGCTGTTACGATCCCAGATCTTCAACATCGTCGTGATCCCACTCCAGCTGCATCCTGCCCCGCAAGGCAGGTACTTGGAGCATTGCCAGTGTTAGAAGAGACCAACTGAGTTGATGTTCCTCGTGTCTAAGAAGGTCTGGTCCTTCACTTGACTCACAGAAGATTAGGGATTGGAAGGGACCTCAAAAGACCATCTAGTTCAATCCCCTGCCAGAGCAGGATCCCCTAGATCCAGTCATCAGGGATTGGAAGGGACCTCAAAAGATCACCCAGTCCAACCCCCACATCACAGCAGTCTTACTTATTTGAACTCCAGTAACTTCACTGGGAGGTCTGTTGGAGTAAGGAGGGGGATTTGGTCCAAAGTGCTTTTCCTGGTAGTGGACAGGTCTGTTTTTGCTGAGGTCTGTGGAAAATGTGTCTCTCTGAGGGAGGAGGCTCTCATTCAGGACAGCAGGTTTTCCTCAAAGTTGTCCCAGAATCACAGAACATGAGGGATTGGGAGGGATCTCAAAAGTTCATCCAGTCCAGTCGCCCTGCTGCAGCAGGATCCCCTAGATCCAGTTGCACAAGAACATGGCCAGGACGGTTTGAAAGGTCTCTAGAGAAGGAGACTCCACAACCCCCCTGGGCAGCCCCTGCCAGGGCTCTGGCACCCTCACCGGGAACAAGGTCCTTCTCACACTGATGGGGAACCTCCTCTGGCCCAGTTCACACCCGCTGCCCCTTGTCCTGTCACTGGGTGCCCCTGAGCAGAGCCTGGCTGCATTCTCCTGACACCCACCCTTCACATATGGATCAACATCCATGGGGTCGCCCTTCAGTCTCCTTTTCTCTCAGCTCCCTCAGCCTTTCCTCATCAGGGAGACGCTCACCTCTCTTCATCATCACTGGGCTCTCTCCAGCAGCTCCTTGTCCTTCTGGAGCTGAGGGGCCCACAACTGGACACAAGACTCCAGCTGTGGTCTCCCCAGGGCAGAGCAGTGGAGGAGTAGAAGCCCTCTCTCCACCTAACCACCCCCTTGTGACCCACCCCAGGGTCCATACCCACATTCTTTCCTGCTGGGGCTCATTTCTACCAGTTCCTTTCTCTGCTATTTATTGCTGCATTTGCCTGGCAACGCACTGGGCGTCCTGAACCTTCAGGGTCCATGGCCCCGACGAACCCCTGTGCTACGTGTTTACCCCCTCATGAAAGGAGGCTACTCAGGAAAACTTAACCTTGTAGGTGGGACACCCTGTGGTGGGTGGGTGGGTGCCAGGGGTTCAGCCCTTGCCATCCCTCTTTCCCAACATTAGCGATGAATCACCCGGGGTGCTGTGGGCTCTGTTTCCAGATACGTGTGATCTCACTCTCTGTCTCAGAATCACTCAGGTTGGGAAAGACCCCCCAGGACCAACCATCCAACCACCAACCCCGCTCTACAAGGTCACCCCTAAACCAGATCCCCCAGCACCACATCTAAGTGACTTTTAAACTGATCCAGGAATGGGGACTCAACCCCCATCTGGGCAGCCCATCCCAGTCCCTGACCACTCTCTCCAGGAAGAATTTCTTCCTGATGTCCAGTCTAACCCTCCCCTGTTGAGGACTGAAGCCCTTCCCTCTGCTTCTGTTGCTGATGACCTGTGAGCAGAGCCCAGCACCGGCACCTCTGCAGGGTCCTTTCAGGTAGCTGTAGTGAGCGATGAGGGCTCCCCTCAGCCTCCTCTTCCTCAAACCCAGCAGCCCCAGCTCTCTCCATCTCTCCCCATCAGACTGGCTTTCACCCCTTCGGACTGTCAGGACTGCACTAAACAAGAAGTAAACAAACACCAGAGGTCAGGAAACAAATGCAGGAGTTGGCGGATGGACTCGCAGAAGCAGCAAGAACTAAAGGAGCTTGAAACACGCACGGGCTGGCGTGAGGCCTGAGGCAGGGCTGAGCTTTCGTCTCTTGCATGATGGCTGCTGAAAAAGTCATTGCTCAGAGAAGAACTTGTCCCCAGGGTCTACCACAGCAACTGACAGAGCTTTACGGCAATCGCAGCGTCACAGAACATCAGGGATCAGAAGGGACCTCGACAGACCATCCAGTCCAACCCCCCTGTCGCAGCAGGACCCCCTAGATCCAGTCACTAGGGATCGGAAGGGACCTCGAAAGACCATCCAGTCTGATCCCCCGGCCACAGCAGGACCCCCTAGACCAAAGTTGCACAGATCACTGTGGATCCACCTTCAGGCACAGAGCTGCACTGAGGCATCCGAGCTAACGGCCTCTGATGCCCTACTGGTCCCACTTTGTGTGACTTCCTGACCCCTCAGAGCGACTCCTGACTGCTGCGATCGCGGAGCCAAGTGAGGTCGCGTGAGGATGCTCTTGCAGCCTCTCGCCAGCGGACGCTGCCCTTAGCTCTGCAAGGACGCACCTGCTCACCGGTGCTCTCCAGCCAGTGCAGGACTGAGCAGCCGAGTTGCAGACGTCAGTAGCGCAGTCAGCACCGCTGTAGCCGGACCTGGCCTTCTGGGTGACACCACAAGGACGGTCCGGTCCGGTCCCAGTTCTGATGGCGCCGTGTAGCGCTGGGGTTTGCCCTACAGTCCGCGTGCGGGTCTCACGTGGAGGATTCTTCCAGTCAAGGCCAGAGGCTCACAGAGCACTAGGGACTGGAAGGCACCTCGAAAGATGACCCGGTCCAATCGCCGCCCTGCCACAGGAGGCTCCCCCAGGGCCAGTCGCAGGGGAGCGCGTCCAGGCGGGCTCTAGGGCACCGCGTGCGCTTGGACACTCGTCCCACGCGGCGTCTCCGTTACGTCCCGGTATTAAGTGTCGTGTCTAGGGCGCGATAGTGACTTCTGTTTACATTCTGCCAAAACGGGGGCTAGGGTCAGACCTCCAGGGTCCGAACCCCCCTCTCTGCCGCATGACCGCTTGCTCCTCCAGCAGCGGGTGTCGGACGAGCGCTGTCCAGAAGGACCACGTCTGTCCGGACTGGCCCGGGCGGAGGGCTGGTGGTCACGTTGTTGCCAGCAATGTCCTTCTGCGCTGCGGAACTCCCACCTCTTGGTGTCACGTTGCCTCCTTGCTGCATGAAGCGTAACTCACAGCAGTCACTCTTGGCTGTTTCCAGACGTAGCCGGCAAGTCCCGAGGCCAAACCTTTTTCATCGGCGCAACCACCATCCACGCGCTCCTCTCGCCCCGAGGGCAGCCCCACGCTGAAGGTCAATGCTGAACCTTTTCCCGAAGGAGGAGGACCTCTTCACGTGGCGTGTTCTGGCCACCAGCCGCGAACGCCCGCCTAGCCCTGCCCTTCCGACCGAGTGGCGAAGGGACCCGCGTTTCGACTTGAGAGGGAGAGTTTCCCCCGGGCGCGGGAGAGGGTCCGTCCCCGCCCCGAAGGCTCTGCGCGGCGGGAGCACAACTGCTGCTTGGTGCTGTGAGACGACACGACAGCCCTGCTTTAAAATTAAAACACAAAAACAAAGGAGAAAGGAAAGAGAAGACAAAGGGTTTGGCCTTACCCCGGGTTCTTCCCGCGCGTCACGTAGATGTTTAGCGAAGAGCCGCGCGTGCGCTCTCTCTCTCTCTGTGTGTGTGTGTGTGTGTGTGTGTGTGTGTCCACGTTGAACGGACGTCGCCTTCAACAAGCAATATCGTGCAGGTAATGAGGTGTTTGTGACCGTCCTTTGCACACAGTTTACCTTCTCGACCAGCTGACCTTGTTTTATGCACAAGACAATCAAACGTAGCTCTGCATCGGCACCCGGGTGCGGACGCGATTCCCTGTAAGCAACTGAGCACCGCGTCGACCGGTTAAGAGACACTTTATTTAATGACACGTTTAGAGGCGGTGGAGGTAGCGTCAGGGCATGAACTGGCTGGGCATGGGGGCATCTCCTCCTTCTTCTTCCCTTCCTTTCCCTACTTCCCTCACACTCTTCTGTTAGAGTTTGTTCATAAAGACATCAAGGCAATCATTCATAGAATGTTCTAGGCTGGAAGGGACCTCCAGGGTCACCAAGTGCAGCCCTCATCCCAACACAGAATGTTCTAGGCTGGAAGGAACTTCTAGAGGTCATCCAATCCAACCTCCCTACACAGGGACAATTCTAATGGGTCAGGCTGCTCAGAGCCTCATCAAGCCTGACCCTCAATGACTCCAGGGATGGAGTGGCCCAGCACCTCCCTGGCAGCCCCTTCCAGCCATCAACCCCCTCACACTGAGGAACTTGTTTCTAGTCTCCAGCCTCAATCTCTCCTTTCCCAGCTTGAACTCCCTGCTCCTGGTCCTGTCCTTACAAACCCTCCTGAAAAGCCCTTCCCCTGCCTTCATGTCAGCCCTGCTCAGGTACTGGAAGGTCAAGACAACGTTGTTTTCCCCAAGCTGTAGAGCCCCAACTCTCTCTCTTTCTCTCATATGAGAGATGCCCCATTCCAGTAGCCACCCTAACCCACCCTTTCCCAGCTTGAACCCATCATCCATCATTTTCTCTTGGAGGAGAAAGGTGCTTTGGGCTCATTTGTTCCTCCCAGCTTCTCGCTTCATCCAGACGGTTGATGGGTTTTGCTTCTTTCCCAGAATCCCAGAACATCAGGGGTTGGAAGGGACCTTAAAGACCACCCGGTGCCCCTGCCACAGCAGGATCCCCTAGATCCAGTCATTAGGGGTTGGAAGGGACCTTAAAGACCACCCAGTCCCCCTGCCACAGCAGGATCCTCTGGGTCCAGTCGCACGGGAACAGTCCAGGTGGGTTTTACACGTCTACATCCTGCTCTCCTTTGTCCCTCTCCCGCGTCCCCGTGAGTTTCATGCCCTGAAGGGGAAGGCGACCGTCACGCTTCGCCGGTCGGCACACAAGTACCTTGGATGATGTATTTTTTGCAAACAGTATTAAGAGCTCCTGCTAGATCGGTCATATTTTTTCAGCCTAAACAAAATAAAATATATTGAAAAAGAAAGGAAAAAAAAAACCCAACAAAAAAATCTGTGATCACAAATGTTTTAAACTGTCTACGGAGAAAAATTTGTATATTTGGGGGAAGAAAATAATTTTTACATAGCTTTTGTATGCAGACAGGGAAGTGTAACTATGGATAGAGTGGGCGTAGATACCTGTGTAAGCCTGACTTCTACAAGAAAAGAACAAGCTTATAACTGAGACGTGTTCTGGTGTCTCCTTCTCTGCCGTGTTGGGGGGGGGTTGTCGCTGCTGGCACCCCCGGCCGGGCTGCTGGGACAGGAGAGGCAGCCGGGCTGCTGGGTCAGGAGAAGGTACAGTGTGTCAGCGTACAGTGAGGTACCACCTCTAGGCCGATCATGTCCCACAGCATCACACAGCAGTAGGGACTGGAAGGGACCTCAAGAGATCATCCAGTCCCATCCCCAGCCACAGCAGGATCCCCCAAATCCAGTCATTAGGGGCTGGAAGGGACCTCAAGAGACCATTCAGAGGAGCATAGGAAGTGGCCACAGGGGAAGTTCAGCCTGGGAGCAAGGACTCAGTTCTTTAGAGAAGGAGCAGTTGCAGGTGGGAACAGGCTGCCTGGGGAAGTGGTGGAGTGTCTGGAGGTGGCTGGAAAAGCAGATCTCTCTAGCCCAGCTAGAAACCCCGAGTTCCAGCCAGCCCCAGGTCCAGCCTGTAACGGAGATGCAGCAGAGGGCACTTTGGCTGAGCCCTGCCGCCGTGCAGCAGCCCGTGGCCCGTGGCCAGCCAGCTGGGTGCCCGGGCAGACCCTGGCAGCTCCCGAGCTGGGCACAAGGTTTGCCCGTCGATCGCTTCAAACGCCGGGAGCCCTCCGGCGCGGGGAGGCTGTGCTGCACCACCGAGGGGTGTTTGTGCACCCGGGCAACCGGCGCTGCCTCCCGCGGCAGATGTGCTGATGAATAGATGCAAGGAGCTGCTTATCTCCTGCCTCGTCTCTGCCCAGGGACACGGCCTGGCTGAGCCCCGGTGCGCCAGGGCTGCTGCTGGAGCCTCGCTGAGGGACAGGGTGGGTTCAGCTTGACCCTCCGCAGGCGTTTTCTGGTGGCCCCTGGCTCTCGGGATGGGCAGCACCACAGGGCAGTCACAGCCTCACAGAGCAGTTTTGGCTGGAAGAGACCTTCAGGATCATCAGGTCCAACCTTCTCCCAGCCCTGTCAGCACCACTAGTCCCTGTCTCCCAACACAGCACCTACCCTTCTCTTCAGCACCTCCAGGGATGGATCCCTGGGCAGCTGTTCCAGTGCCTGACAGCCCTTTCAGTGCAAAAATTCCTCCTCACACCCAACCTGAGCCTCCGTTGGTGCAGCTTAGGGCCAGTCCCCCAGTGCTCTGACCGATGATGGACTCTCTGTCACACCTGTGGGGTGGAGGGACATCCTAGGACATCCTGGACAGGCTGCAGACTCAGCCAGCCATCCAAAGAAGAGCTCTCCTCCTCCTTCCCGACGTCCCTGGAGGACAAGCAGTAGCTGGAGCGAGCTGACAGTCTGCTCCGCTGACACGTGAGAGCCCTGCAGACACCTGCGGAAAGAACAGCTGCTCCTGTGCCGGTCAGGACAGGCCCCACGGGGGATGTGGACTTGTCATCGGCCTTATCTCGCCAGCATCGAGCAGCTCGGTACCGGGAAGGTGAAGGCTGCCAGAGAGCACAAATGTTCTCCAGCTGCTGTTCTCCAGGGTCTCCATAGCAGCCATCACAATAAACACAACAGAGGATCAGAAGCCAGAGGATCTTGCACTAATAGATCTTCTTCAATTCAGGTGTCCAACACAGAACCAGTGAGGCTGGAGAAGCCCTCTGAGCTCACCCAGCCCTAACATCACCCCAGTGGCCACACCAGGGCACTCAGGGCCACAGTCAGGCTGCCCTGCAACACCTCCAGGGATGGGGACTCCCCCACTGCCCTGAGCAGCCCAGTCCAGGCTCTGATCACCCTTTCCACGAGGAAGGGCTTCCTGACATTCAACCTAACCCCCTCCTGGTGCAGCTTCTGGTCCTGGCGCTGGTTGCCTGGGAGAAGAGCCTGATCCCCACCTGACCACAACCTCCCTTCAGGGAGCTGGAGAGAGGGAGAAGGACCCCCTGAGCCTCCTCCTCTCCAAAAGAACCCCTCCAGCACTTCTATCCCAGTAAAACAAGAGGCGACGGCGGTTCCCTCTGCTGGCAGCACCTACCCAGAGGAACCCAAAGCGAACCCACCGAGACGCCGATTTCCCAGCAGATCCGAGGCTCCGGGGGCCCGAGTTTCTGTCTCTGTCCTGGGCGCTGCTCAGACTCGTCCGGGAGCCCTCCTGCAGCAGCCCCCCTGCAGCAGCCCTCCTGCAGCAGCCCCGCTGCAGCAGCCCCCCTGCAGCAGCCCCCCTGCAGCAGCCCCCCTGCAGCAGCCCTCCTGCAGCAGCCCCCCTGCAGCAGCCCCCCTGCAGCAGC